>JANJXV010000371.1:0-600000 GCA_024803745.1 Megascapheus bottae | reverse complement strand
TGCCTCTTTTACCCTTTTTATTGGCCCCACCACAGCCATGGTATCTACCTTCCTATGTTCTCTCCACCTGCCCCCAGACAGGGGTCTGACACATGCTTTCCACCCACTTATTCATGTCCTCCTCTGGATTGGCTGACAGCTAAGACATGCACTCACTTGTCTGGATGCCAAACACAAAGCCATGTGATTGTTTCTCAGTCTGGAACATCCTATCAGATTTATAGCACCACGGAGGTCAGGTTGATGCTCCTCCAGGGCTTCTTAAATTGTTCTCATATTAATCCACAACACGTTTGTCATCACTTGTCCAGCTAATTCATGGACTAAAGCAGCATTCCCTACAAACTTAGATCCCAATACCATGAGGACACTCAAGGGTGCATTAGGAGTGTGACCTGCAGGTGGATGTGAGCCTGTCTAAGTTGGAGGGGATTTCTCCACCACAGGAAATGGAATACAAATTTAGAATCTGCTTTCATGAGGTGACAATCTCTGGCAGATGTTCTTATCAAATGTGGCACTGCCTACTTCCAGCTTAAAACATGGGTTGATGACCCAGCATAACAGTGAATGTATTCACCCCGGCCCAACACATAGGCTGGGACCCTGAACTTTCAGGTAGCATTTGGCTTTGAAGGTCATGAGATCTTAGTCTACAAATGATGAGCCCCCTCCCGTGAGGCATAGCAAACGGAGCCAAAGTGCAACCCAGTTAAGCACCAGACCAAGTTTCCCTCTTCAGTAGGGTATGGTTTGAAAACTGTGCATAGCTTCTGTTTGAAGCAAGGACAGAAAGGAAAATCCATGAAACTCTCATTTCCAGTTAACTGCCAAGGGGGTGGGGGAAGTCACAGGCTGGGGGATGCACAGGATGATCCATGGGCCCTGTGCAGCTACTGGGTCACCCCCTTCTGCATCTCAGCCTTTGGCTTTGAGCTCTGTGATCGTCAAGATGTGCACAGTCTGTACTCTGGCTGGCAGAAGAAAGGACCCTGGGAAGACAATTGTAGACCCTTTGTGAGTGTAGGAAGGGGTAGGCTGGACACCCAGTCCAAGAGGAGCTAAAACTGGAGTCGAGGGGTGTGCAAGGAGTGGGTGTGAGGGTTGTGGGCAGTCACAGTCACGGCAGAGGTGGCTCTGTCTGTGGGGTGAGTGCCTCCCTGCAGGCACAGTACTGGACATATCAGAGATCCACATGAAAAGGAAAAGCTGGAAATGGCACTATGGTTCAAATGGTAGAGCATCAACCTTGAGCAAAAGAGCTCAGGGACAGTACCCAGGACCTGAGTTCAAGCCTCATGACTGTAAAAGAAAAAGAACCAGGAGTATGAGAGGGAACCTGGTACTCTCTTGGTCTAATCAGACACAAGAAGAGGCCGGGATAGGCTGTGGAAAAACACAGAGAACATCTTCCCCCAGCTCATCCTGTCCTTTATGCTGGGGCAGCCATGTAACTAGGGCTACGGTGAGATCATCTTCACCCCTGTGCTGCCATCTGAATTGTAGGCCTCTGTCCTGGCATGGGGTGTCCTGATGGCTGAGCAGGTGCCCTAACCCTAGATGGAGAGCAGCCACTGACTGTGGTAGCTAAGGAGAGATCTGTTCCATAGCTATCAGGCCACCCAGCATGGGAGCCATAACCACCCCTCACCCAGGTAGAGGCCAATGGTTTTCCAGGTGCCACTAACATTGCCCCACCCCTAGCTCTGGGTACACGTGACATTCCCTCCACAAGGAGCAGGACTAAGTGAAGGATCAGGAAGCTGCCTATGGGCTTCAGATGATGGCCAGGCTGGCACTACAGATGGCCTCACTCTGTCACCACCTTCCCCTGCCTCCATCATTCCTCCATCATGCCTCTCTACCTCCCACCCATTAACCTTGGAAACCAATGAACTGGGCTCTCATCATTCCTCTCATCTCTTCACCCACCTTGCCATGCATCCATCCCTCTGTCACTTCCACCCAACACACATCCCACCACCAGCCACCCTGTAGCTTATGAGGATCCCAGAGGAAGCTCTTGGTGAAGGGCTTGTGACCACAAAACAGTTACTATCACCCGCTCCAGCCTGATCCACCACAGAATAAGAACAGCCAAGCAGGCACACACTGCAGCAGAGTTGCTCTGCTGCCACCCTGATTTCTTCATGGCCAGGACTTGGCTCTCCTCAGCCTCCCAGCTCAGTAACCAGAACATTGTGCTATCACAGAGCCATGGCTTCCAGTCTCCATGGACACAATGACATCAAGGTGATGCCAACTTCCCCATCTCTATATACTTCTAACTATGGGATGGGAGCTGATGTTTTCCATCCGCTAAGAGGCTCATGCAGATTTCTATCCTTTGCTCATCATGGTGACTCTTTGGTTAACAAGTCACTGCTGGGCTTCCAGTTCACCACATATAGAACCCATACTCCAACACTTTTCTTAGAAGGACTGATGACTTTTAAATATTCTCTAGTTTTAAATTTCTAGTTCCTTCTCTCTTTCATTTATATATTTCCCTTCCTCACATACTTCCCTTTTTTTACCTTCCTTCTTTCATTCCTGGCCTTGAACTCAAGACCTGGAGCTTTTTCTTAGCTTTTCTTTGCTCAAGGTAGCACTCTAGCTCTTGAGCCACAGCTCTACTTCAATCTTTGTTCTTGCTCTAAACTGGGAGTATGAGTCTCATGCATTTTTCCCTTTGCTGGGTTGGTTTTAAACCACAATACTAAGATCAGGATCCTGAATATGCCTCGGATTACAGGTATTATCTAATCAAAACAAATTCCTGATTTCTTTTTTAGACATAATTAGTTCTTTCAGGTGAGCCACCAGCCACTCATGCAAGAGCATTGCAGGATCCCAGCATTCATCTTGTCTCCAGTCTTATTCCATCCATCTCACAATGGTCATCTAAAACACCCTGCTGCATGCCTGAAGTCGCAAGGAACGTTCTCAACGCCATGAGAAGCCCCCTTAAGCTCTGCCTCAGACATGCCCAGCCCCCATCCCACTTCCACATGAGCATTTGTTTAGGAGAAATTTCCTGAGTACATCATCATCTTTTCCTCACCATTCAAATTTCATCTTTGGAGTCATTTCTCCCAGACAAAGAGGAACATGATCCATGGTTTGATAGCAGCTCCAGCTTCATAGTCCCAGCCACCAACACCCCCCCCCATTACCCTGCCACACACCTGAATTCAAGGACAATGTTTTCACTACCCCTGACTCTTATCAAATGTTTTAACTTATACAGTGCATTAAAATAATTTTACTAAATGGAATAAACACATGGCATCAAGCTTCAGAATCTTTGCACCTGAACTTTTAGTGAATCACAGACACACCAGCATTTCTGTAGCCAACAGAAATCTTAGCTTTGAGATTTCAGCATTCCTGGTATCCAAGTTTGGATGTGCTTACACTGCCCTTAATGGGGCACTTCAATCACACAATCCCACAACAATCACTGTCATTTGACATTCACTGGTAGGTGGTGCTAGGAAAAAGACTGATGTGCCAACTCCATGCTGGCTTGACCTATGCCATCTTCAAACCTGGAGCAAGTGGGGCTCCTCTCTCCATGACATCTTTTGTGTACTACCCCAGGAGGACCTTTACCTTGAGACAAAATTATGAAGACTATCTCTACCAGCAAAGATTCCAGTGAGATGTGCCTACATGGACAAAGCTAAAATCTCATTAAAGTGAGGTTGTTGGCAGTGCTGGAGCCTGAACTCAGGGCCTGGGCACTAAGCATTTGTACTCAAGACTAGCCCTTTACCACTTGAGCCCAAATTCCATTCCCAGCTGTTTTTATTTTTGGTAGTAAGAATCTATCAGACTTTCCTGTTCTAGGTGACTTGGAACTTCCATACTCAGATCTCAGCCTCCTGACCAGCCTGGATTAAAAGTGTGGATCAGCCATGCGCCACACCTGAGGACTTTTGCCAGCACATTTTTTCCCAAAAATTAGAAGAGGAAGATGTGGGAGGGTTGGGCTCATCCTGCCCTGCATATGAAGGAGAGCATCAGCGCCTGAACTTCATTCCCTGTTGTAGGCTGCTGGAGGAAAAGGAAGCAAATAGGCACAGGCTGGCAGCAGATGCCACAGAACAACTTGTGACCAAGACTCCCAGAGCAGACCTCAGAATCGATGACAGAGTTGGATCTACCCAGTAACAGAGGCAGTGGTGACACCTGAAACTGCGCGTTTGAGCCTTTGCTGCTAGTAAACAGGGCCACCTATGTCTCAATGAGAAAGGTGAGATTTTGGTGGAGAAGGTGAGATTAAACATTATGTATCATGCCAGAAGACAGACTATAAGGGGTCTTTTATTATTCCAAGTGAAATTTTGGATTTCCTCTTCTGTTTCTTTAAAGAATGACATTGGGATATTGATGAATATTGCACTGAATTTGTAGATAGTCCCTATCAAGATTGCCATTTTTACAATATTACTTTTTCCAAACCAGGAGCATAGGTTTTTGCATTTCCTCAGTTCTGCGTTAATTTCCTTCTCCAGAGTTTATAGTTCCATCAAAAAGGTGCTTTACATTCTAAGTTAATTCCTAGGTATTTTATTTTCTTTGATAGCAAAATGAGTTGCTATCCTGATTCTTGCCTCATTCCTCTCATTTGTTGGCATATAGGAAGGCAGTTGACATTGAGGGTTAATTTTATACCCTGCTACCTTACCAAAGTTTTATATCAGCTCAAGCAGCTTCGGAGTAGAGTCTATAGGGTTCTTTAAATACAGAATCATGTCATCTGTAAGGAGAGAAAGTTTCAGTTCCTCTTTCCCTTTTCCTCCTCACTCCAGTTAGAATGGACAAGATCCAGAAATCTAATAACGTATGCTGGAGGGGATGTGGCCAGGAGGGATCACTACTACACTGGTGGTGGGATTGCAAACTCGTTCAACCACTATGGAAAGCTCTATGGCAGTATCCCAAAAAGACTAAACACAGAGCTCCCCTGTGATCCAGCAATTTCACTACTTGACAATCGTCCAGATAGGACACACTAAATTCACTAGAACAATAACATTTATCACAGCACTATTTACTATAACAAAGGTATGGAACCAACCCAGATGCCCGTCAGTTGATGAGTAGATCAAATATGGTGTTTTTACACAATGGAATTCTGTGCTTCTGTCAGAAAGAATGACATAGACGAATTTGTAAGGAAATAGAAAGACTGTAAAGTTTAGAAATTAGTTTCTGTCTCCTTCTCTCTCTCCTTCTCTATCTGTAAAATTTAGAAGTTCCTGTTTCTCTCTCTTTTCTCTCTTTCTCTCTCTCTTTCTGTCTCTCTCTTTCTGTCTCTTTTTGTCTCTCTCTTTCTGTCTCTCTCTGTCTCTCTCTCTCTCTCTGTCTCTCTCTCTCTCTCTCTCTCTCTCTCTCTCTCTCTCTCTCTCTCTCTCTCTCTCTCTCTCTCTCTCTCTCCAATCCTTAGGCTTGAACTCAGGGCCTGAGCTATTTTGCTCAAGGTTAGCACTCTACCATTTGAACCACAGTGCTGCTTCTGGCTTGCTCTTTTCACGTAGTATTGAGGAATCTAACCCAGGCCTTCATCCTTGATAGGTTAGCACTCTACCACTAAGCCACACAGTCAGCTTTTAGAGGTTCCTGACAAAGGTTTTCCTACATGCTATTATTACTTCTGTGAGTGCTCTTAATGCTTGCTGAAGGTTGACTTTGTTTAGAAGACTTACCCTAATGCTCCCATATACAGAGATTCTATATATAGCTAAATGTTTTTCATTACTCAGAATTTCTCTTTTGTGTATGTTCGGAAATGTACTGAAGACTGACTTCTGATTAAAAGTCATTGCACATTTGTTCTATTCATTAGTTTTCTTTTCTTCTATGGGAATCAGGTTTGTGATGAACACAGAAGTATGCCTTCCAGGTCAAACACTTTCCACATTTGTAATATTCATAAGGTTTTTCTCTCCTATGTGCATTTTATACTTAGTCATACGTTCATGATGGATTTTTCATATTCTTATATTCATACGATTTTTATCCTGTGTCTGTGTGGTATCATGCAAACTCAAATATGAGTTCTTCAAAAAAATTTCCCTTTCATTTTATTCATAGGATTCTATCCTGTGGGTGTTTAGTGATAAATCTTGACTTGTGCCTTCTGGGGAAAAGACTGAACATTTGCTACATTCATTAAGGGTTTTATCTTGTGTTGGTTCTGTGACACAAGCTGAGTTTTCTTCCACAGACTAAAAAGTCTTTCCTATTTATTACATTGCTAAGGCTTCTCATATGTGTGAACTCTCTTATGCTTCCTGAAGGGTGAATACTGCACGAAAGACTTTCAACTTTGGTTATATTCCTAAGGTTTCTAATATGTGTGAATTCTGTTATGCCTCCTGTAATGTGACTTCCATCTGAAGGTCTTACCACATTTGATGCACTCGTACAGTTTCTCTCCTGTGTGTGTTCTCTGATGCAATTTGAGGGAAGACTTCCATTTGAAAGACATTCCACATCGGTTACCTTCATAAGGTTTTTCTCCTGTTTGAATTGTCATATGCATGATGAGGTTTGGCTTCTGTGTGAAGGACTTTTCACATATGTTACACTCATTAGGTGTTTCTCCTGAGTATATTCTCTGATGAACATGGAGTTTTACCTTCCATTTGAAAGACTTTCCGCATTCACTACATGCATAAGTTTTCTCTCCTGTGTGTGTTCTATTATGCCCATCAAGATATGACTTCCACTTGAAGGTCTTTCCACATTTGTTGCACACATAAGGTTTCTCTCCTGTGTGTGTTCTTTGATGCAATTTGAGGGAAGATTTCTGTCGGAAAGACTTTACACATTGGTTACATTCATAAGGTTTCACTCCTGTGTGTATTCTCTGATGAACACGAAGTTTTCCCTTCCCTTGGAAAGACTTTCCACATTCATTACACTTATAAGATTTCTCTCCTGTGTGTGTTATTTGATGAACTCGAAGGTGTATCTTCTGGGTGAAAGACTTTTCACATTTGTTACATTCATAAGGTTTCTCTTCTGTGTGTCTTCTCTGGTGCAAAGTGAGGTATGATTTCAGTCTAAAAGTCTTCCCACATTTATCCCATTCATAAGATTTCTCTTCTGTGTGAGTTCTCTGATGTGTGCTGATTGCTAAATTCTGGGCAGAAATTTTATTACGTTCCTCATATTCATAAGGTTTGTCTTCTCTTGGAGATCGAGGTTGGAGCGTCAGGTCTGACTTCTCAGAAATTAATTTTCACACTTGACGTACGCATCACATATCTCAGGATATTTGCTCTGAGGTATTGTAAGGCGTATTTCATTACTGAAAGATTTCTCACATTCACTACATATATGAGGAGTCTCTCCTGTGTACATTTTCGGATGTGAAGTGATGGTCGGTGTTAAGTACAATATTTTTCATCACACAGTACATTTAGCAGTTTTCCTCCCTCCCTGAAGAATTTCTTGGGCAGGGAGAACAGAATTATGATACTGCAGATCTTTTGGACTGTCACAATCATGAATAAAATGCTCTGAATATCGGATGGATTTTTTAAGAACAGGAGACATACGAGATCTATATGCAGTATGCATCTCATCAGGCTTAGGAGACAGAAGCATGTTCTGACACTTTATGAACTCCTCAGTCCTCACCCCTAAGTTGTTACCGTTATTACTAATCAGCTCTGGATTATGTGTAGAGCTCAAATTTAAAGTTGTTGCAAATCTCACGTTTTCCTCCACTTCGATACTACTTGCAACTGCTACTTCGCAAAGACATTCATGTGGACTTTCCTGGCATGTCTTGAACACATTTTCCATTACCTGGACATCTAAAATGAGTCATAGAAAAAAAAGACACAAACATACATGAGATACAAATATTCCTTACTGTAAAGATAATTACTTTACTTTCCCATCCTAAGTGTTAGATATTTTAAAATATAAAAGTGGAAATTGATTTGTGAGAAAAATATGCTTTTCTCCCTAACCTATTAAGAAAATGATATTTTACAATGACCAATAATGTTTTTCTGTGTTTTAGTTCTCTTTTTATATCACAGGAAATATTTATTGAAATTACCCATCTATGTATTGCTACAGTTTTAAGCTGAGTACTATCTATAGCATACCTGCAGCTGTTTTTTTTCAAATACTGTTTTGTTTATACATTGAGGAATAGCTGCCTTTCTTTTATTTTTGAGAAATACTCTAAATATTGTGCTGTTTTGCATCTTTTTAAAACTTTCTTTTCTTTTCTTTTCTTTTTTTTTTGTAGTTCATAGGCCTCGGCCCTGTCCCTGAACACTTCAGCAGAAGACTATAACCCCTATCCTTGAGCTACAGCCCCACTTCCTGTTTTCTAGAGTTAACTACTGATAAGAGTCTCACGTCCTGAGTACCAGGTAGGATTACCTTACCCAGTTTCAATGCTGTTTGCTTATTAACCATTAAGTGAGGAACACGAATTTTTTCTAGATTCAGCGGCCACAAGTTTGGTTTATATGTCTGTTTGCCTTTGATCCAAGCAAGAACGATTCTTGAGAGTAAGGTCTTACACCTATATCCCTTCAGTTAAAACTTATCACTAAAGTCTCAATTTAGGTATTTGTGGGAATTTTGAAATTTGTTTCTTTCCATTTGAAGTCTTATAAAAATTCCTTTTCTAACACTCCTGTCCCTCAGAACCATGGAAGACCAGAAAATCCCCAGCTCATTGTCTAGTTAATTTTCTTATGTTGATTGAAACTTTGTTGTTTTTTTTTCCTTCCATTCCTGGGTTTGAACTTAGGACCTAACCACTGTCCTTGGGTTTTCTCAAGACTAGAACCCTACCAATGAATTCATTACTTCTGGCTTTTTCTATGTATGTTGTAATAAGGAATAAAACCTGTGTCTTTGTGCATGCTAGGCAAGCACTCTAACACTAGGCTCAATTTCTGGTGGAAACGTCTGGTTTTGAATACCAGTCTCTTCCTACCAGCATAAAGATATTATCCTTATCAGAGAATAATGCCCTGACATATTCCTTGTTTGCTCAGTCATTTATAGTCTTAGTTTAAAAGAAATGAAAGAATGATATTTCTTTCTTTCTTTCTTTCTTTCTTTCTTTCTTTCTTTCTTTCTTCCTTTCCTTCCTTCCCTCTTTCTTCTTTCTTTCTTTCTTTCTTTCTTTCTTTCTTTCTTTCTTTCTTTCTTTCTTTCTTTCTTTCTTTCTTTCTTGTTTTGCGGTCATGGGACTTGAATTCTAGACCTGGCTGTTCTTCCTGAGCTCTTCAGCTCAAGGCTACTGCCCTATGTCTTTAGACTCAACCCCACTTCTCATTTTCTATTGGTTCATTGGAGAGAAGAGTCTAAGGTGTTTTTGTGATAGGTCAGTCTTTGAACCTTGATCCTCAGATCTCAGCCTCCTAAGTAGCTAGGATTACAGGCATGAGCCACGGGCTCATGGCTTTCTCATTTTATTTTGTTTCACAGTGATTTCTACAGAGAAATCTAACTTTAACTCTACTGCCACATAGAATTCATCATATCACCCTATGATTCTTGGTGCTGGGGGTTTGGGCTAGCATGCACAAAGACCTGGTTCAGTTCCTTGGTACTACATACAAAGAAAAAGCCAGAAGTGGTGCTATGACTCAAGAAGTAGAGAGCTAGCCTTGAGAAAACCCAAGGACCATGCTCAGGCCCTGAGTCCAAGCATAGGCTTGGGAAAAGAAAATGATTCTTGATTCATTCACAAAGAATTCCATAGGTTCCACACAGGATTTAGGGTAACTAAGAATATTATTGCTCAGTACATCACAACATGAACTTACCAATGGGGCTCAGGCTCCAACATCAATATGAAGATGCATTCACTCACCTGTGATATTCTTCTCAGAGGAATTTCCTATCCAGAGTTCTGCACAGTGCTCTAGCTTGTCAATTAATACAGGTTTGGGAACACAGGGCCCTGTAAATAAGAATCAGTAGAGAATTATTGCTTATGCTGTGTCATCATTGCTTTAAGTTCGCAGACATCATACTCACAAGTTATCTATTAAATCTTTTCTCTCATTTCTCACTGGCTGCATGGTTGACTTTTCCCCAGCTCTGGATTCATTTTGTATGGCATAAACTTAGCTGTCTTGCTCAAGGCTAGAAAAATACCAGTTTGAGTCCCAGCTCCACTTACATGCATAGGTCTTCATGCATGCTAGGCAAGCAATCAACCACAAAGTCAAACTCTTGACACTCCACTAACATTTTTGAGGGGTTACTTGGAGTTATAGAGTTTCATGGCAATTTTTATGCCATTGCTGGCTTCAAATTAGAATTCTTAGATTTCTTCCTCCTGAATATTTTAAGATTACAGGCATGAAACATTGCACCTAGTGCCAGGTTTCCATTATAAACTCACTGTTTAGTGATTTGTAGATCCTATTTCCAATAATGATATATATTCTATTCTGGATGGTTTATCCACTTACAATTACTGTGTAAGTTTGGAATGTCGTCTCCATTAGAGGAAACATAATTTAGAACTGTTATCAAAGTATCCTGAAGGTATCCTGAAGAATGAGTACAAAATTACCTTAGGTTTTCTTTAGAAAGTAATGATAATTCTCAGGGCCTGGAATCTTTCATTTAAATAGTATTGAAAGTTTGATAAACATTCACGTATCTGCAAAATAACAAGGCACTTGGCCTTGCAAGTGAATTTGAATTTGCTCACCTAAGGACACCAGATTGCTGTAGGTCTCCAGCATTACATCTCTGTACAGGGTCCTCTGACCATTGTCCAGATGCTGCCACTCCTCCCAGCTGAAATCCACAGCTACATCATCAAATGACACCAGCTTCTGGAATGGCACATTTTCATCAAGTAATTAGCACTGAGTTATAAACACACCATGTCTGGAATTTTATTCTTTTTTTGTTGGAATTGTATTCCTTTACTTAAATCTTTAGACTTACATGAAATATTGACCTGAAAAGCTTAGGGATGGTGCCTAGGCCCAGACGTCAAGTCCCAAGACCCACAAAAAAATAAAAAGGCAAGCCACGTGTTGGTGGCTCACGCCTGTCATCCTAGCTACTCAGGAGACTGAGATCTGAGGACCATGGTTTCAAAGCCAGCCTGGCACAAAATTCCATGAGACTCCTTTCCAATTACCCACCATAAAATGTTTAATGGCTTGTGGCATATCATGGTAGAGCAATTGTGGTATCGACAGAAATAAGTCGGGGGAGTAGATTTAGGTTATAAATGGAATTATTCCATTGAAAAGGAACTACATTATATGATGACATATGCTGATACTGTGAGAATATTGCAAAATCTTAGGGTATCAAGTAATAATACTGTGAAGTACACCCAGAATGTTAATGTTCTATGTCTGGCATAATAATCACTTGGGGAAGAAACTATTTTTTCTTTTTTTTGGCTGGGGGATTTGTAAGGCTTGAACTCTGGGCCTGGGCACTGTTCCTGAGCTCTTCAACTCAAGGCTATCACCCTACCTATGAAGCCACAGTGCCATTTCCCATATTCTAGTGGTTAACTGTCGATGAGAGTCTCATAGACTTTCTAATGCCCAGGCTGGCTTTGAACCAAATCTTTAGATAGCAGCCTGATATCTGAGTAGCTAGGATTACTTGTAGAATTCACTGCACCTGGCAAGAAATTTATTTCTTGCTGTTTTATACTACAAATTTACTGTATGTTTTACTTTTTCAAAAAGACTGAGGATGACCATTGTTCTGTATATAATGGGAAGAGGGGTAGGGAGCTGTGAGCAGAACAACTGAGGGGCAATACTCAGGGTAGGACAATAGCCTTAAACTAAAGAGCTCACGGCCCAAGGTCCAAGCCCCATGACTTTCCCCACTACCCCACAAAAAAAGGGAAAAAATTGGAGATTGGAGAGGATTTTCTAAAAAGAATACATAGAAATAGTAGTTCAAAATGTAGAAAGAAGTTCAATATTAACAGTCATGAGAAAAATTAAAATTACAATGAAATCATTACTTTAAGTATATTAATATAAATATAGTTTTAAACAAAAAGATCCACATACACACACACAAACACACACACACACACACACACGCATACAAAAAAACAACTTTCAAAGTCTAACTATTACTGGGAAGGTAGTGAGAAGAAGTAGAACTTTGGAATAGTTCTGCAAGGAATATAAAACAATCAAAAATTGCGTGGAGAGTGCTAAAAAAAGTACTAAATATAGAATTACATAGAAATATGGTCCAACACTTCTATTTCTAGATTTGTACCTAATGGAAGAGAAAGCAGAGACTAGAACAAATATGTGGAGAATCCATTCACAACTATTAATAATAATCCAAAGATAGAAATATGCAAAACAATGCATTGAGAAGGAAGAACATTTTACTATACTTTACAGATGAATCTTGATTACAGTAAACTAAAAATACAGCAGTCATAAAGGAAGAGCTAGGGTATGTTTTCCCTTCCAGAGCTTCCAAGGATCAACAAACCCTTAGAGCCAAAAAGCACGATGGTTCCAGAGAATGGAGTAGAGAGGAACAGGAGCTGAATGTTTAATGATTATACATGGAAGATGAAAATTGCTGTAGATTGGTAGAATGAAGAGAGAACTGTACCCTAAACAATGGTTATGTAGCCACACAGGATGGGACACACCTATACTCCCTGATCTTGGGAAACTCAAGAAGGATTTCTAGCCATCCTGGATGCATGGAAAGATCTATCATAAAAACTAATGTGGAGGGGCTGGGAGTTTGGCATAGTTGTAGAGTGCTTGTATGAAGACGAAGGTTCAATTCCGCAGTACCACATACACAGAAAAAACCAGAAGTAGTGCTGTGGCTCAAGTAGAAGATCACTAGGCTTGAGGAAAGCTGAAGGACAGTGCTTAAACCGAGTTTAAAAAAAACCCAGAAAGCTGAGCATGATGGGGTGGTGGCTCACTTCTATAATCCTAGATACTCAGGAGGCTGAGATCTGAGGATCAAGGTTTAAAGCCATCCTGGCACAAAAAGACCTGAGACACTTATCTCCAATTTACCTTTAGAAAATGGGAAGTGGGGCTTGGCTCCAGGGTAAGGTGGTAGCCTGGAGCTGAAGAGCTCAGGGATAGTGCCCAGGCTGAGTTCAAGATCTATGACCCACCAAAAAAACCCAAAAAACAAAAAATAAGATGGAATAAATTGGATTCTGTGAATTTTATCAGGCATATAAATGTCTTTTTTTACGGTTGAAATAACAAATTGTTTGGAAAAAAGTTTTTACCTAGAAATGTACACTACAAATGGAATTAACAACAAACGCAAAATATGCAAAAGATACAAATTATCACAATATGGGTATCCTGCTTCTGTATCTTTCACTGACTCTTGTTCAAATGAGTCACATATTCTGAATCATTTCTCCCAGTCGATATATGCCACAAGTGTTAGCTTGTACTGTACTTCTTGGGAAATCAAAAGCAAATACTAAGCAAATGTGTGTTAGATTTTGTCAACAGTGATATTTCAAATATAAATCCCTACTCATTGCATTATTTAATATCAATGCCGGAATCTAACTTACACTGGCAGAATCTTCAATCTTTTGAGAATCTTCAAAAGGGTGTGTAAATATTTAGGATCGTTATGTCTTCCTGGAGGAAAGATCCCTTTAGTAGTATGTAGTAACCTTCTTTGTCTTTTCTTACTAATTTTAGTTTGAAGTCTATTGTATCTGATATGAGGATGGCAACTCCAGCCTGTTTATGGGGGCAGTTAGCTTGATAGAGTTTATTCCAACCTCTCCCTTTCAAAGATGATTGTTTTTGGGTAAGATGTGTCTCTTGAAGACAGCAGAACAATGGCTCTTGCTTTTTGATCCAACTAGACAACCTATGCCGTTTAATTGGAGAGTTCAGTCCATTGATATTGAGAGGTAGGATTGAGAGATAGTTATTAGTTCCTAGAATTTTTAAAAGCTTTTAGTAGGGCCTGTGTCTTGACAGTTCTTGTGGTCCTTAGATGGTATGCTGTTTGGGTGCCTTTTCTTTCCCTATATTGCATTTATTTTGGTTTTCTATGTATAGAGCATCTTTGAGAATTCTCTGTAGTGTTGGTTTTGTTTCGACATATTGTTGCAGCTTTTCCCTGGAATGGAATGTTTTATTTTTCCCTCAGTTATGACTGAGAGCTTAGCTGGCTACAGTATTCTTGGTTGGTAGTTATTTGATTTAAGGGCATGACATATATGCTTCCAGTCACTTCGTGCTTGCATGGTCTCTGCTGAGAAATCTGGGGTTATTCTGATTGGTTTGCTTTTGTGGGTTACTGATCCCTTCTCCCTGGCTGCCTTTAGGATCTTTCCTTTCGTTTCTATTGATCCAGTTCGGATCACAATGTGGCGGTGGGATGTTCTTTTCTGGTCAGGTCTGTTTGGGGTTCTAAAAGCTTCTCGTATGTGGATGGGCCTGCCCTTCTGAATATTTGGGAAATTCTCTGAGATGATTCCCTGAAGTATATTTCCAATACCATTGACCTCTTTCTCCATGCCCTCCTCAATACCAACTAGCCTTAAATTAGGCTTCCTAATTGTATCTTGGACCTCCTGAAGCGCTCTCTCATATTTCCTAGATTTGGATTGACTCATTTTCTGTTCTTTCTCTATAATACCTAAATTATCTTCAGCCATGGAAATTCTCTCCTCTGCATTGTCTAACCTGCTATCAAAGCTATCTACTTTATTTTTCATCTCCCTTGCTTCTAATTGCTCACTTTTGATGCCTTGCATCTCTTGTTTTAGATCATGTATGGATTTCTTTATCTCCACGATTTCCTTTTGAGTGGTTAGCTCAGTAGCTTTATTTTCTTTGGACATTTGCTGGAGTTTGGTCACGTTTTTATTTGTGGATTCTATGAATTCATCCATCTTTCTTTGAAAAACCTTTATTATGGCCTCCTTTATGGCTTCTTCTTTTCCACTTATCACCTTGTTTTTGCTTTCCTCTTGTTCAGGTATGGCTTCCTCCATTATCTCTTTCTTTATATTTTCACATTTTTCATTAATGATGTTTATCAATTGCATTTGTGTAGCACTTGGAAGTCTCTCCTCTAGGTTTGCCAGTGACTGTTCCATTGTCTGTTTATATTGGGTGGGGGATGTTGTTTCTTGATTTGACATTTTTCTTGAGTTTCTTGTTCTGCCCATTTTAAAATGGGAGCAAGGTTTCTACTAAATACGATTATAGTTTTTCAGATATAACCAACCTAGACCTCTGTAGCTGGCAGACACTAGATGTTCACAAGTTTTGATTGGTATTATCACTCTTTCTTTTTGTGCACTTACAGACCAGCCTACTACAACCACTGATAAGCGATTTATACCCAAAAAATAGGCCTCTCAATCCAATCTCTATTGTCTTTAAGTCCCTCTGAGCCTAGAGAATAATTAACCACCTACATATACAATATTGCTCAACAGCCATCAAGTGTAGATCCGTGCAGTATAAGGGTTGAAAGACGAGCAGAGGTCCAGAGATAGAAAAAAAGAATGAGAGAGGTCAGGGGAGGTGCAAGAGGATTAACGTAGGAGTGTAAGAATATTGTAGTAATGAAGAAAAGTTATAGCATAAGGATAACTGACATAAGTTGGTAAGTAGGTAGCATATTTGAGTACAAATTTTGGAAAGTATTAGATTAAAACTTATGTGTTGCTGCACGACTAGCTCTTAGCCCAACCAGTGGCCTCACAGTGGACCATGGGATGGATCTGTTTTTCTTGTCTACGTTGAGGGAAAGGGGTATTTCACAAGATGCAGAAGCGAAGATTTCAGAAGCAAATGCTGTGAGTGAATTAGCTCGTAAAAAGCATTTTTATTTTCTTTTACTTTCTGCCAGTCTTGGGGCTTGAATTCAGGGCCTGAGCACTGTCCTCGGGTTTTCTCAAGTCTAGCCCTCTGCCACTTGAGCCACAGTGCCACATCTAGATTTTCTATCTATGTGGTACTGAGCAATCAAACCCAGATCTTCATGGATGCCAGGCAAGCACTCTACCACTATGCCAAACTCTCAACCCTGACATAGTAATTATAAAGTCATCATCATCATCATCATCATCATCATATCCAAATATCCTTTCTCCTACAAAGAATGAACACTTAACTGTGTCTAATGCTTTTTTTTTAATTTCACTAATTCTTCTGTGTTTTTCCCTCTTGCATTTTTTACACATGACAGCAAACTAATCATCAGGAAAAAATTGATTAGGATACAGAAACCTAATAATATCCTAGTAGATTGACGTCAAAAATATGTGCAAGATGCCCTGTGTGTTTGACCTAGTGGGAGAGTCCTTGGCTACCAAGCAGTAAGCCTCAGGTTTGATTCCTCATTACCACATACATAGAAAACGCTGCAAGTGGTGCTGTGGCTCGGTGGGACAGCTAAAGCCTAAAGAAAGCCCAAGAACAATGTTCACACGCTGGGGTCAAGTCCCAAGACTACCAAAAACAAAAAAAATTCGACAAGGGGCAAAATGCAGGCAGAGAAGGCACTGTGAAGCAAATGTTTTGTAAAGGATGAGGGCAATATTGACCCTTAAGTTTGGATCTTACCTAAGAAAGGCTCCTTGAGCCTGAGACCAGACTGGTAGTTGGGCCTAGTGGAAGACATAGGGATTGGACAAATAAGGTGTGCTGTATACTACATCCACATGTATATTGTGAGACTGGAGGAGAGATTCAGCCTCCAGTATGTCTTTGGTGAAGTCTTTTGTGAGCAAGGATCTTTGGTCATTGGGCCCTGAAAGGTGACCCTGCCTCCCTCACAATGGAACAGAATATGGAACCCTGGTAACCAAGCCACTGTAACTAACAACCAGCTCAAGCCAGCACACTTGGCCTGTGGCTCAGGAGGAAGAAAGATGTTGCTGTGCTGTTGCCAAAGGTCAGGAAACTCGAGTCACAGGCATGGAAATTGTGGATGTCTTACACGAAGATGTACATGCTAGATCATTGCCAAGCCACAAATCCAGTATAACAGAACTTTCTCTAAGAATAAGGCCAGGAAAATCCAGGGCAACCAGATGAGGTAAAGTTCTAAGAAGAAATGTATTTGACCCCATCATCCTCCCCACACACTACAACTTTCTTTTTTTTTTCATTTTTTATTGTAATTAGTAAAAGGGTTAGATGATATTTGCCAGATAGAAGGTGCATTAATTCACATACATTGATACCCTTTCACATGTCTTGGTACCCATTTCCCTCCAACCCCACACCCCCCACCCGTCTTGGTTTTCCCCCCTTCCCTATCAAATTTCAAATATCCAAATACAAATAAATTCAATATATCAGATAACAAAGTGAAATACTATACCAATATGGGATAACCAAGGGACAGCAAGCGAGATGAGAGACAACATAGTACATTAAGGACAACAATCATTCATTATATGGCTTTTGTGTCAATATCCTGGAGGTCCTTTCAATTAGCTTCACATTATATGGCCTTATATATGGCCTTTTGCTCTATTGACAATCTCTGCTACTAGAGCCCAAGGTCTCTACTGATTATGACGAATGAGGTAAACCACTGAGCCTAAGTTCCTTTGAGTCTGGCTTACTTCACTTAATATGATTTGTTCTAAGTCTTTCCATTTCCTAACAAATGGGGCGATGTCATTCTTTCTGACAGCAGCATAGAATTCCATTGTGTACAAATACCACAACTTGTTGATCCACTCATCAACTGAGGGACATCTGGGTTGGTTCCATATCTTTGCTATGGTGAATAGTGCTGCAATGAACATTGTTGTGCTAGTGGGTTTAGTAGGCCCTTGTTTCTGGATTGTTGGGTAAAAGCCAAGTACTGGAATTGCTGGGTCATAGGGGAGTTGTATGTTTAGCGTTTTGAGGCACTGCCGCACTGCTTTCCATAGTGGTTGAACGAGTTTGCACTCCCACCAACAGTGTAGTAGTGATCCCTCCTGACCACATCCCCTCCAGCATCTGTTGTCATTCGTTTTCCTGATCCTGGCCATTCTAACTGGAGTTAGGTGGAATCTTAGACTTGTTTTGATTTGCATTTCTTTATGACCAGAGATGTTGAGCATTTCTTCATGTGTCTATAGCCCATTTTTGTTTCTTCTTCAGAGAACACTCTCTTTAAGTCTTTGGCCCATTTTGTAATGGGATGGCTGTTACTTTGGAGGTTAGTTTTGGAGTGATTCAATTTTTTGAGTTGTTGATATATTTTAGATATGAGGCCTTGTTCCGTTGTTTGGGTGGTGAAGATCTTCTCCCACTCTGTAGGCTTCCTGATTAGTTTACTAGATATATCCGTTGCCATACAAAAGCTCTGCAGTTTAATGCAGTCCCACTTATCCAGCCTTTCTCTGATTTGTTGTGATTCTTGGTCCTTATTAACAAAGTTTCGACCTGTACCAAGGAGGCCTAGTGTATCTCCTATTCCTTCCTGTAAACTTTTCAGTGTGTCAGCTTTTACCTCCACGTCTTTGATCCATTTGGAGTTAATTCTAGTGCAAAGTGACAATGAAGGATCCAACTTTAGTTTTCTGCAGGTGTTTAACCAGTTCTGCCAGCACAACTTGTTGAAGAGGCTATCTTTCTTCCATTCTATTTTTTTGGCTCCCTCGTCAAAGATTAGGTGGCCATAGGTCTGTGGTTTAATATATGGGTCAGCAGTTCTACTCCATTGGACTTCAGGCCTGTTCTTGTGCCAGTACCAAGCTGTTTTGAGAATTATAGCTCTGTAATAGAGCCTTAAGTTTGGAATTGAAATTCCTCCAGCGCTGTTCTTTTTGCTAAGAAGTGTTTTTGCTATACGGGGTCTTTTATTATTCCATATGAAATTTTGAATTGCCTCTTCTATGTCTTTAAAGAATGACATTGGGATGTTGATGGGTATTACATTGAATTTGTAGATAGCCCTTGGCAAGATTGTCATTTTCACAATGTTGATTCTTCCAATCCAGGAGCATGGGAGGTTTTTCCATTTCCTTAGTTCTGCTTTAATTTCCTTTTTTAGGGTTTTAAAGTTTTCATCTAAACGGTCCTTTACATTCTTAGTTAAGCTAATTGCTAGGTACTTAATTTTCTTTGAGGCTATTGTGAAAGGATTTTCTTTCCTGATTATTGCCTCGTTCCTCTCAGTGTTGGCGTAAAGTAAGGCAGTTGATTTGTGAGGGTTGATTTTATGGCCTGCTACCCTTCCAAAGCTTTGAATCAGCTCAAGGAGCTTGGGAGTAGAGTCTATAGGATTCTTTAAATACAGAATCATGTCATCTGCAAAGAGGGATAGTTTTATTTCCTCTTTCTGTACTTGGATCCCCTTTATGCTTGCTTCTTGCCATATTGCACTGCCTAGGAATTCTAGTACTATGTTAAAAAGGAGTGGAGAGAGTGGGCATCCTTGTCTCGTTCCTGATTTTAGAGGGAATGGCTTTAGATTTTCACCATTAAGTATAATACTAGCAGTGGGTTTCTCATACACAGCCTTTATTACATTGAGAAATGTTCCATGGATTCCTAGTTTCTCCACATCTTTTAACATAAAGGGGTTTTGGATCTTGTCAAATGCCTTTTCCGCATCTATTGAGACAATCATGTGATTTTATCCCTGCTCCTGTTGATGTGTTGAATTATATTAATTGATTTGTGTATGTTGAACCAGCTTTGCCTCCCTGTGATGAATCCAGTTTGATCATAGTGTATATATTTTTTGATGAGTTGTTGTAGACGGTTGGCCAGTATTTTGTTGAGAAGTTTTGCATCGATGTTCATCAAAGAAATGGGTCTATAGATCTCTTTCTTTGATGAATCTCTGTCTGGTTTGGTGATGAGGGATATGCTGGCTTCACAGAATCAGTTTAGTAAAGAACCTTCATTTTCAATTTCGTTGAAGAGCTTGAGGAGTATTGGTGTGAGCTCTGCTTTGAAGACCTTATAGAATTCAGCTGTGAATCCATCTGGCCCTGGGCTCTTTTTAAGTGGAAGTTGTCTAATTTCCATTTCTATTTCAGAGCTTGAAATAGGCCTGTTGAGTTGGGTTAGCTCTTCTTGGTTCAGTGTGTGTATGTTAATATTGTCTAGGAATTCATCCATTTCTTCTAGATTCTCAAATTTGTTGGCGTAAAGGTTTGAGAAGTATTCCCTCATGATATTCTGGATCTTGGTAATTTCTGTCGTGATATTACCATTTTCATCTGCGATTTTGTTTATTTCGATATGCTCTCTTCATTTTTTGGTAATATTTGCTAAGGGCTTGTCAATTTTGTTAATTCTTTCAAGAACCAACTCCTTGTTTTGTTGATTCTTTCTATAGTTTTTTTTTTATTCCAAATCATTTAATTCTGCTTTGATTTTAATAATTTGCTTTCTCCTAATGGGTTTAGGGTTGGTTTGTTGCTCTTTTTCCAGGAGGTTAAGGTGAGACATTAACTAGTTCGTTTGCCATTTTTCCAACTTGCTGTTGTAGGCACTCCACGCTATAAATTTTCCTCTGAGTACTGCCTTTGTTGTGTCCCTAAGGAGTTGATATTTGTGTGCTCCTTATTGTTAAATTTCATAAACAGTTGGATATCTGTTCTGATCTCTTCGATTACCCATTGTTTTTGATTCAACAATGTGTGGTTCAGTCTCCATGAGTTACAGGGTTTTCTTTGGTGGAGATGTGTGTTCAGCTCCAATTTGATGCCTTTATGGTCTGAGAGTGTGCACGGAATAATTTCAGTGTTTCTGAATCTGTCCAGGTTTGCTTTATGGCCTAAGATGTGGTCTATTTTGGAAAATGTTCCATGTGCTGCTGAGAAAAACGTATATTGTGGTGTTACTGGGTGGAATATTCTGCAGATGTCTGTTAGATCTAGTTGGTCTATATAGTTGTTCAGTTCTAAGGTTTCTCTGTTGAGTTTTTGCCTTGTTGATCTGTCCATAGGTGAGAGTGGTGTGTTAAACTCACCAACAATCACTGTGTTTCGATCTATGTATGGTTTCAGTGTAAGTAAAGTTTGCTTGATGAAATTTGGAGCTCCGGGATTTGGTGTGTAAATATTTAGGATTGTTATGTCTTCCGGGAGGAAAGATCCCTTTAGTAGTATGTAGTAACCTTCTTTGTCTTTTCTTACTAATTTTAGTTTGAAGTCTATTGTATCTGATATGAGGATGGCAACTCTAGCCTGTTTATGGGGGCAGTTAGCTTGATAGAGTTTATTCCAACCTCTCACTTTCAAAAGATGATTGTTTTTGGGTAAGATGTGTCTCTCGAAGTCAGCAGAACGATGGCTCTTGCTTTTTGATCCAACTAGACAACCTATGCCGTTTAATTGGAGAGTTAAGTCCATTGATATTGAGAGTTAGGATTGAGAGATATTTATTAGTTCCTACCATTTTTAAAAGCTTTTAGTAGGGCCTGTGTCTTGACAGTTCTTGTGGTCCTTAGATGGTATGCTGTTTAGGTGCCTTTTCTTTCCCTATATTGCATTTATTTTGGTTTTCTATGTATAGAGCATCTTTGAGAATTCTCTGTAGTGTTGGTTTTGTTTCGACATATTGTTGCAGCTTTTCCCTGGAATGGAATGTTTTTATTTTTCCCTCAGTTATGAATGAGAGCTTAGCTGGCTACAGTATTCTTGGTTGGTGGTTATTTGATATAAGGGCATGACATATATGCTTCCAGTCACTTCCTGCTTGCATGGTCTCTGCTGAGAAATCTGGGATTTTTCTGATTGGTTTGCCTTTGTAGGTTACGGATCCCTTTTCCCTGGCTGCCTGTAGGATCTTTCCTTTCGTTTCTATTGATCCAGTTCGGATCACAATGTGGCGGTGGGATGTTCTTTTCTGGTCAGGTCTGTTTGGGGTTCTAAAAGCTTCTCGTATCTGGATGGGCCTGCCCTTCTGGATATTTGGGAAATTCTCTGAGATGATTCCATGAAGTATATTTCCAATACCATTGACCTCTTTCTCCACGCCCTCCTCAATACCAACTAGCCTTAAATTAGGCTTCCTAATTGTATCTTGGACCTCCTGAAGCGCTCTCTCATATTTCCTAGATTTGGATTGACTCATTTTCTGTTCTTTATAATACCTAAATTATCTTCAGCCACGGAAATTCTCTCCTCTGCAATGTCTAACCTGCTATCAAAGCTATCTACTTTATTTTTCATCTCCCTTGCTTCTAATTGCTCACTTTTGATGCCTTGCATCCCTTGTTTTAGATCATGTATGGATTTCTTTATCTCCTTGATTTCCTTTTGAGTGGTTAGCTCAGTAGCTTTATTTTCTTTGGACATTTGCTGGAGTTTGGTCACGTTTTTATTTGTGGATTCTTTGAGTTCATCCATCTTTCTTTGAAAAACCTTTATTATGGCCTCCTTTATGGCTTCTTCTTTTTTACTTATCACCTTGTTTTTGCTTTCCTCTTGTTCAGGTTTGGCTTCCTCCATTATCTCTTTCTTTATATTTTCACATTTTTCATTAATGATGTTTATCAATTGCATTTGTGTAGCAATTGGAAGACTCTCCTCTAGGTTTGCCAGTGACTGTTCCATTGTCTGTTTACATTGGGTTGGGGATGTTGTTTCTTGATTTGACATTTTTCTTGAGTTTCTTGTTCTGCCCATTTGAAAATGGGAGCAACATTACTACTAAATACAATTATAGTTTTTCAGATATAACCAACCTAGACCTCTGTAGCTGGCAGACACTAGATGTTCACAAGTTTTGATTGGTATTATCACTCTTTCATTTTGTGCACTTACAGACCAGCCTAATACAACCACTGATAAGCGATTTATACCCAAAACAATAAGCCTCTCAATCCAATCTCTATTGTCTTTAAGTCCCTCTGAGCCTAGAGAATAATTAACCACCTACATATACAATATTGCTCAACAGCCATCAAGTGTAGATCCGTGCAGTATAAGGGTTGAAAGACGAGCAGAGGTCCAGAGATAGAAAAAAAGAATGAGAGAGGTCAGGGGAGGTGCAAGAGGATTAACGTAGGAGTGTAAGAATATTGTAGTAATGAAGAAAAGTTATAGCATAAGGATAACTGACATAAGTTGGTAAGTAGGTAGCGTATTTGAGTACAAAGTCTGAAAAGTATTAGAATAAAACTTATGTGTTGCTGCACGACTAGCTCTTAGCCCAACCAGTGGCCTCACAGTGGACCATGGGATGGATCTGTTTTTCTTGTCTACGTTGAGGGAAAGGGGTATTTCACAAGATGCAGAAGCGAAGATTTCAGAAGCAAATTCTGTGAGTGAATTAGCTCGTAAAAAGCATTTTTATTTTCTTTTATTTTTCTACCAGTCTGGGGCATGAATTCAGGGCCTGAGCACTGTCCTCGGGTTTTCTCAAGTCTAGCCCTCTGCCACTTGCGCCACAGTGCCACATCTAGATTTTCTATATATGTGGTACTGAGCAATCAAACCCAGATCTTCATGGATGCTAGGCAAGCACTCTACCACTATGCCAAACTCTCAACCCTGACATAGTAATTATAAAGTCATCATCATCATCATCATATCCAAATATCCTTTCTCCTACAAAGAATGAACACTTAACTGTGTCTAATGCTTTTTTTTTAATTTCACTAATTCTTCTGTGTTTTCCCTCTTGCATTTTTTACACATGACAGCAAAGCTAATCATCAGGAAAAAATTGATTAGGATACAGAACCCTACTAATATCCTAGTAGATTGACATCAAAAATATGTGCAAGGTGCCCGGTGTGTTAGACCTAGTGGGAGAGTCCTTGGCTACCAAGCAGTAAGCCTCAGGTTTGATTCCTCATTACCACATACATAGAAAACACTGCAAGTGGTGCTGTGGCTCGGTGGGACAGCTAAAGCCTAAAGAAAGCCCAAGAACAATGTTCACACTCTGAGGTCAAGTCCGAAGACTAGCAAAAACAAAAAAAATTCGACAAGGGGCAAAATGCAGGCAGAGAAGGCACTGTGAAGCAAATGTTTTGTAAAGGATGAGGGCAATATTGACCCTTCAGTTTGGATCTTACCTAAGAAAGGCTCCTTGAGCCTGAGACCAGTCTGGTAGTTGGGCCTAGTGGAAGACATTGGGATTGGACAAATAAGGTGTGCTGTATACTACATCCACATGTATATTGTGAGACTGGAGGAGAGATTCAGCCTCCAGTATGTCTTTGGTGAGGTCTTTTGTGAGCAAGGATCTTTGGTCATTGGGCCAAGAAAGGTGACCCTGCCTCCCTCACAATGGAACAGAATATGGAACCCTGGTAACCAAGCCACTGTAACTAACAACCAGCTCAAGCCAGCTCACTTGGCCTGTGGCTCAGGAGGAAGAAAGATGTTGCTGTGCTGTTGCCAAAGGTCAGGAAACTCGAGTCTCAGGCATGGAAGTTGTGGATGTCTTACTCGAAGATGTACATGCTAGATCATTGCCAAGCCACAAATCCAGTATAACAGAACTTTCTCTAAGAAGAAGGCCAGGAAAATCCAGGGCAACCAGATGAGGTAAATTTCTAAGAAGAAATGTATTTGACCCCATCATCCTCCCCACACACTACAACTTTCTTTTTTTTTTCATTTTTTTATTGTAATTAGTAAAAGGGTTAGATGATATTTGCCAGATAGAAGGTGCATTAATTCACATACATTGATACCCTTTCACATGTCTTGGTACCCATTTACCTCCAACCCCACACCCCCCACCCGTCTTGGTTTTCCCCCCTTCCCTATCAAATTTCAAATATCCAAATACAAATAAATTCAATATATCAGATAACAAAGTGAGATACTATACCAATATGGGATAACCAAGGGACAGCAAGCGAGATGAGAGACAACATAGTACATTAAGGACAACAATCATTCATTATATGGCTTTTGTGTCAATATCCTGGAGGTCCTTTCAATTAGCTTCACATTATATGGCCTTATATATGGCCTTTTGCTCTATTGCCAATCTCTGCTAGTAGAGCCCAAGGTTTCTACTGATTATGATGAATGAGCGAAACCACTGAGCCTAAGTTCCTTTGAGTCTGGCTTACTTCACTTAATATTATTTCTTCTAAGTCTTTCCATTTCCTAACAAATGGGGCGATGTCATTCTTTCTGACAGCAGCATAGAATTCCATTGTGTACAAATACCACAACTTGTTGATCCACTCATCAACTGAGGGACATCTGGGTTGGTTCCATATCTTTGCTATGGTGAATAGTGCTGCAATGAACATTGTTGTGCTAGTGGGTTTAGTATGCCCTTGTTTCTGGATTGTTGGGTAAATGCCAAGTACTGGAATTGCTGGGTCATAGGGGAGTTGTATGTTTAGCGTTTTAGGCACTGCCGCACTGCTTTCCATAGTGGTTGAACGAGTTTGCACTCCCACCAACAGTGTAGTAGTGATCCCTCCTGACCACATCCCCTCCAGCATCTGTTGTCATTCGTTTTCCTGATCCTGGCCATTCTAACTGGAGTTAGGTGGAATCTTAGACTTGTTTTGATTTGCATTTCTTTTATGACCAGAGATGTTGAGCATTTCTTCATGTGTCTATAGCCCATTTTTGTTTCTTCTTCAGAGAACACTCTCTTTAAGTCTTTGGCCCATTTTGTAATGGGATGGCTGTTACTTTGGAGGTTAGTTTTGGAGTGATTCAATTTTTTGAGTTGTTGATATATTTTAGATATGAGGCCTTGTTCCGTTGTTTGGGTGGTGAAGATCTTCTCCCACTCTGTAGGCTTCCTGATTAGTTTACTAGATATATCCGTTGCCATACAAAAGCTCTGCAGTTTAATTCAGTCCCACTTATCCAGCCTTTCTCTGATTTGTTGTGATTCTTGGTCCTTATTAAGAAAGTTTCGACCTGTACCAAGGAGGCCTAGTGTATCTCCTATTCCTTCCTGTAAACTTTTCAGTGTGTCAGCTTTTACCTCCACGTCTTTGATCCATTTGGAGTTAATTCTAGTGCAAGGGGACAAAGAAGGATCCAACTTTAGTTTTCTGCAGGTGTTTAACCAGTTCTGCCAGCACAACTTGTTGAAGAGGCTATCTTTCTTCCATTCTATTTTTTTGGCTCCCTTGTCAAAGATTAGGTGGCCATAGGTCTGTGGTTTAATATCTGGGTCCGCAGTTCTACTCCATTGGACTTCAGGCCTGTTCTTGTGCCAGTACCAAGCTGTTTTGAGAATTACAGCTCTGTAATAGAGCCTTAAGTTTGGAATTGAAATTCCTCCAGCGCTGTTCTTTCTGCTAAGAAGTGTTTTTGCTATACGGGGTCTTTTATTATTCCATATGAAATTTTGAATTGCCTCTTCTATGTCTTTAAAGAATGACATTGGGATGTTGATGGGTATTACATTGAATTTGTAGATAGCCCTTTTCAAGATTGTCATTTTCACAATGTTGATTCTTCCAATCCAGGAGCATGGGAGGTTTTTCCATTTCCTTAGTTCTGCTTTAATTTCCTTTTTTAGGGTTTTAAAGTTTTCATCTAAACGGTCCTTTACATTCTTAGTTAAGCTAATTGCTAGGTACTTAATTTTCTTTGAGGCTATTGTGAAAGGATTTTCTTTCCTGATTATTGCCTCGTTCCTCTCAGTGTTGGCGTAAAGTAAGGCAGTTGATTTGTGAGGGTTGATTTTATGGCCTGCTACCCTTCCAAAGCTTTGAATCAGCTCAAGGAGCTTGGGAGTAGAGTCTATAGGATTCTTTAAATACAGAATCATGTCATCTGCAAAGAGGGATAGTTTTATTTCCTCTTTCCCTAATTGGATCCACTTTATGCTTGCTTCTTGCCTTATTGCACTGCCTAGGAATTCTAGTACTATGTTAAAAAGGAGTGGAGAGAGTGGGCATCCTTGTCTCGTTCCTGATTTTAGAGGGAAAGGCTTTAGATTTTCACCATTAAGTATAATACTAGCAGTGGGTTTCTCATACACAGCCTTTATTACATTGAGAAATGTTCCATGGATTCCTAGTTTCTCCACATCTTTTAACATAAAGGGGTTTTGGATCTTGTCAAATGCCTTTTCCGCATCTATTGAGACAATCATGTGATTTTATCCCTGCTCCTGTTGATGTGTTGAATTATATTAATTGATTTGTGTATGTTGAACCAGCTTTGCCTCCCTGTGATGAATCCAGTTTGATCATAGTGTATATTTTTTTTTGATGAGTTGTTGTAGACGGTTGGCCAGTATATTGTTGAGAAGTTTTGCATCGATGTTCATCAAAGAAATGGGTCTATAGATCTCTTTCTTTGATAAATCTCTGTCTGGTTTGGGGATGAGGGATATACTGGCTTCACAGAATGAGTTTGGTAAAGAACCTTCATTTTCAATTTCGTTGAAGAGCTTGAGGAGTATTGGTGTGAGCTCTGCTTTGAAGACCTTATAGAATTCAGCTCTGAATCCATCTGGCCCTGGACTCTTTTTAAGTGGAAGTTGTCTAATTTCCATTTCTATTTCAGAGCTTGAAATAGGCCTGTTGAGTTGGGTTAGCTCTTCTTGGTTCAGTGTGTGTATGTTAATATTGTCTAGGAATTCATCCATTTCTTCTAGATTCTCAAATTTGTTGGCGAAAAGGTTTGAGAAGTATTCCCTCATGATATTCTGGATGTTGGTAATTTCTCTCGTGATATTACCATTTTCATCTGCGATTTTGTTTATTTCGATATGCTCTCTTCTTTTTTTGGTAAGATTTGCTAAGGGCTTGTCAATTTTGTTAATTCTTTCAAAGAACCAACTCCTTGTTTTGTTGATTCTTTCTATAGATTTTTTTTATTCCAAATCATTTACTTCTGCTTTGATTTTAATAATTTGCTTTCTCCTAATGGGTTTAGGGTTGGTTTGTTGCTCTTTTTCCAGGAGGTTAAGGTGAGACATTAACTAGTTGGTTTGCCATTTTTCCAACTTGCTGTTGTAGGCACTCCGCGCTATAAATTTTCCTCTGAGTACTGCCTTTGTTGTGTCCCTAAGGAGTTGATATTTGTGTGCTCCTTATTGTTAAATTTCATAAACAGTTGGATATCTGTTCTGATCTGAACAATGTGTTGTTCAGTCTCCATGAGTTACAGGGTTTTCTTTGGTGGAGATGTGTGTTCAGCTCCAATTTGATGCCTTTATGGTCTGAGAGTGTGCATGGAATAATTTCAGTGTTTCTGAATCTGTCCAGGATTGCTTTATGGCCTATTTTGGAAAATGTTCCATGTGCTGCTGAGAGAAAAGTATATTGTGGTGTTACTGGGTGGAATATTCTGCAGATGTCTGTTAGATCTAGTTGGTCTATATAGTTGTTCAGTTCTAAGGTTTCTCTTTTAAGTTTTTGCCTTGTTGATCTGTCCATAGGTGAGAGTGGTGTGTTAACCTCACCAACAATCACTGTATTTCGATCTATGTATGGTTTCAGTGTAAGTAAAGTTTGCTTGATGAAGTTTGGAGCTCCGAGATTGGGTGTGTAAATATTTAGGATCGTTATGTCTTCCTGGAGGGAAGATCCCTTTAGTTGTATGTAGTAACCTTCTTTGTCTTTTCTTACTAATTTTAGTTTGAAGTCTGTTGTATCTGATATGAGGATGGCAACTCCAGCCTGTTTATGGGGGCAGTTAGCTTGATAGAGTTTATTCCAACCTCTCACTTTCAAAAGATGATTGTTTTTGGGTAAGATGTGTCTCTTGAAGACAGCAGAACGATGGCTCTTGCTTTTAGATCCAACTAGACAGCCTATGCCGTTTAATTGGAGAGTTCAGTCCATTGATATTGAGAGTTAGGATTGAGAGATATTTATTAGTTCCTAGCATTTTTAAAAGCTTTTAGTAGGGCCTGTGTCTTGACAGTTCTTGTGGTCCTTAGATGGTATGCTCTTTATGTGCCATTTCTTTCCCTATATTGCATTTATTTTGGTTTTCTATATATAGAGCATCTTTGAGAATTCTCTGTAGTGTTGGTTTGGTTTCGACATATTGTTGCAGCTTTTCCCTGGAATGGAATGATTTTATTGTTCCCTCAGTTATGAATGAGAGCTTAGCTGGCTACAGTATTCTTGGTTTGATTTAAGGGCATGACATATACGCTTCCAGTCACTTTGTGCTTGCATGGTCTCTGCTGAGAAATCTGGGGTTATTCTGATTGGTTTGCCTTTGTAGGTTACTGATCCCTTTTCCCTGGATGCCTTTAGGATCTTTCCTTTCGTTTCTATTGATCCAGTTCGGATCACAATGTGGCGGTGGCATGTTCTTTTCTGGTCAGGTCTCTTTGAGGTTCTAAAAGCTTCTCGTATCTGGATGGCCTGCCATTCTGGATATTTGGGAAATTCTCTGAGATGATTCCCTGAAGTATATTTCCAATACCATTGACCTCTTTCTCCACTCCCTCCTCAATACCAACTAGCCTTAAATTAGGCTTCCTAATTGTATCTTGGACCTCCTGAAGCGCTCTCTCATATTTCCTAGATTTGGATTGACTCATTTTCTGTTCTTTATAATACCTAAATTGTCTTCAGCCACGGAAAAACTCACTTCTGCAATGTCTAACCTGCTACCAAAGCTATCTACTTTATTTTTCATCTCCCTTGCTTCTAATTGCTCACTTTTGATGCCTTGCATCTCTTGTTTTAGACCATGTATGGATTTCTTTATCTCCTTAATTTCCTTTTGAGTGGTTAGCTCAGTAGCTTTATTTTCTTTGGACATTTGCTGGAGTTTGGTCACGTTTTTATTTGTGGATTTTATGAATTCATCCATCTTTCTTTGAAAAACCTTTATTATGGCCTCCTTTATGGCTTCTTCTTTTTCACTTATCACCTTGTTTTTGCTTTCCTCTTGTTCAGGTAAGGCTTCCTCCATTATCTCTTTCTTTATATTTTCACATTTTTCATTAATGATGTTTATCAATTGCATTTGTGTAGCACTTGGAAGACTGTCCTCTAGTTTTGCCAGTGACAGTTCCATTGTCTGTTTACATTGGGTGGGGGATGTTGTTTCTTGATTTGACATTTTTCTTGAGTTTCTTGTTCTGCCCATTTGAAAATGGGAGCAAGGTTACTACTAAATACGATTATAGTTTTTCAGATATAACCAACCTAGACCTCTGTAGCTGGCAGACTCTAGATGTTCACAAGTTTTGATTGGTATTATCACTCTTTCTTTTTGTGCACTTACAGACCAGTCTAATACAACCACTGATAGGCGATTTATACCCAAAACAATAATCCTCTCAATCCAATCTCTATTGTCTTTAAGTCCCTCTGAGCCTAGAGAATAATTAACCACCTACATATACAATATTGCTCAACAGCCATCAAGTGTCGATCCGTGCAGTATAAGGGTTGAAAGACGAGCAGAGGTCCAGAGATAGAAAAAAAGAATGAGAGAGGTCAGGGGAGGTGCAAGAGGATTAACGTAGGAGTGTAAGAATATTGTAGTAATGAAGAAAAGGTATAGCATATGGATAACTGACCTAAGTTGGTAAGTAGGTAGCATATTTGAGTACAAAGTTTGGAAAGTATTAGAATAAAACTTATGTGTTGCTGCACGACTAGCTCTTAGCCCTACCAGTGGCCTCACAGTGGACCATGGGATGGATCTGTTTTTCTTGTCTACGTTGAGGGAAAGGGGAATTTCACAAGATGCAGAAGCGAAGATTTCAGAAGCAAATGCTGTGAGTGAATTAGCTCGTAAAAAGCATTTTTATTTTCTTTTATTTTTCTGCCAGTCTTGGGGCTTGAATTCAGGGCCTGAGCACTGTCCTCGGGTTTTCTCAAGTCTAGCCCTCTGCCACTTGAGCCACAGTGCCACATCTAGATTTTCTATCTATGTGGTACTGAGCAATCAAACCCAGATCTTCATGGATGCTAGGCAAGCACTCTACCACTATGCCAAACTCTCAACCCTGACATAGTAATTATAAAGTCATCATCATCATCATCATCATCATCATATCCAAATATCCTTTCTCCTACAAAGAATGAACACTTAACTGTGTCTAATGCTTTTTTTTTAATTTCACTAATTCTTCTGTGTTTTTCCCTCTTGCATTTTTTACACATGACAGCAAAGCTAATCATCAGGAAACATTGATTAGGATACAGAAACCTAATAATATCCTAGTAGATTGACGTCAAAAATATGTGCAAGATGCCCTGTGTGTTTGACCTAGTGGGAGAGTCCTTGGCTACCAAGCAGTAAGCCTCAGGTTTGATTCCTCATTACCACATACATAGAAAACGCTGCAAGTGGTGCTGTGGCTCGGTGGGACAGCTAAAGCCTAAAGAAAGCCCAAGAACAATGTTCACACTCTGAGGTCAAGTCCCAAGACTAGCAAAAACAAAAAAAATTCGCCAAGGGGCAAAATGCAGGCAGAGAAGGCACTGTGAAGCAAATGTTTTGTAAAGGATGAGGGCAATATTGACCCTTAAGTTTGGATCTTACCTAAGAAAGGCTCCTTGAGCCTGAGACCCGACTGGTAGTTGGGCCTAGTGGAAGACCTTGGGATTGGACAAATAAGGTTTGCTGTATACTACATCCACATGTATGTTGTGAATTTGGAGGAGAGATTCAGCCTCCAGTATGTCTTTGGTGAGGTCTTTTGTGAGCAAGGACCTTTGGTCATTGGGCCCTGAAAGGTGACCCTGCCTCCCTCACAATGGAACAGAATTTGGAACCCTGTTAACCAAGCCACTGTAACTAACAACCAGCTCAAGCCAGCTCACTTGGCCTGTGGCTCAGGAGGAAGAAAGATGTTGCTGTGCTGTTGCCCAAGGTCAGGAAACTCAAGTCTCAGGCATGGAAGTTGTGGATGTCTTACTCGAAGATGTACCTGCTAGATCATTGCCAAGCCACAAATCCAGTATAACAGAACTTTCTCTAAGAAGAAGGCCAGGAAAATCCAGGGCAACCAGATGAGGTAAATTTCTAAGAAGAAATGTATTTGACCCCATCATCCTCCCCACACACTACAACTTTCTTTTTTTTTCATTTTTTATTGTAATTAGTAAAAGGGTTAGATGATATTTGCCAGATAGAAGGTGCATTAATTCACATACATTGATACCCTTTCACATGTCTTGGTACCCATTTCCCTCCAACCCCACACCACCCACCCGTCTTGGTTTTTCCCCCTTCCCTATCAAATTTCAAATATCCAAATACAAATAAATTCAATATATCAGATAACAAAGTGAGATACTATACCAATATGGGATAACCAAGGGACAGCAAGCGAGATGAGAGACAACATAGTACATTAAGGACAACAATCATTCATTATATGGCTTTTGTGTCAATATCCTGGAGGTCCTTTCAATTAGCTTCACATTATATGGCCTTATATATGGCCTTTTGCTCTATTGCCAAGCTCTGCTAGTAGAGCCCAAGATTTCTACTGATTATGACGAATGAGGGAAACCATTGAGACTAAGTTCCTTTCAGTCTGGCCTACTTCACTTAATATGATTTGTTCTAAGTCTTTCCATTTCCTAACAAATGGGGCGATGTCATTCTTTCTGGCAGCAGCATAGAATTCCATTGTGTACAAATACCACAACTTGTTGATCCACTCATCAACTGAGGGACATCTGGGTTGGTTCCATATCTTTGCTATGGTGAATAGTGCTGCAATGAACATTGTTGTGCTAGTGGGTTTAGTATGCCCTTGTTTCTGGATTGTTGGGTAAATGCCAAGCACTGGAATTGCTGGGTCATAGGGGAGTTGTATGTTTAGCCTTTGAAGCACTGCCGCACTGCTTTCCATAGTGGTTGAACGAGTTTGCACTCCCACCAACAGTGTAGTTGTGATCCCTTCTGGCCACATCCCCTGCAGCATCTGTTGTCATTCGTTTTCCTGATCCTGGCCATTCTAACTGGAGTTAGGTGGAATCTTAGACTTGTTTTGATTTGCATTTCTTTTATGACCAGAGATGTTGAGTATTTCTTCATGTGTCTATAGGCCATTTTTGTTTCTTCTTCAGAGAAGACTCTCTTTAAGTCTTTGGCCCATTTTTAATGGGATGGGTGTTACTTTGGAGGTTAGTTTTGGAGTGATTCAATTTTTTGAGTTGTTGATATATTTTAGATATGAGGCCTTGGTCCGTTGTTTGGGTGGTGAAGATCTTCTCCCACTCTGTAGGCTTCCTGATTAGTTTACTAGCTATATCCGTTGCCATACAAAAGCTCTGCAGTTTAATGCAGTGCCACTTATCCAGCCTTTCTCTGTTTTGTTGTGATTCTTGGTCCTTATTAAGAAAGTTTCGACCTGTGCCAAGGAGGCCTAGTGTATCTCCTATTCCTTCCTGTAAACTTTTCAGTGTGTCAGCTTTTACCTCCACGTCTTTGATCCATTTGGAGTTAATTCTAGTGCAAGGGGACAAAGAAGGATCCAACTTTAGTTTTCTGCAGGTGTTTAACCAGTTCTGCCAGCACAACTTGTTGAAGAGGCTATCTTTCTTCCATTCTATTTTTTTTGGCTCCCTAGTCAAAGATTAGGTGGCCATAGGTCTGTGGTTTAATATCTGGGTCCGCAGTTCTACTCCATTGGACTTCAGGCCTGTTCTTGTGCCAGTACCAAGCTGTTTTGAGAATTACAGCTCTGTAATAGAGCCTTAAGTTTGGAATTGAAATTCCTTCAGCGCTGTTCTTTCTGCTAAGAAGTGTTTTTGTTATACGGGGTCTTTTATTATTCCATATGAAATTTTGAATTGCCTCTTCTATGTCTTTAAAGACTGACATTGGGATGTTGATGGGTATTACATTGAATTTGTAGATAGCCCTTGGCAAGATTGTCATTTTCACAATGTTGATTCTTCCAATCCAGGAGCATGGGAGGTTTTTCCAATTCCTTAGTTCTGCTTTAATTTCCTTTTTTAGGGTTTTAAATTTTTCATCTAAACGGTCCTTTACATTCTTAGTTAAGCTAATTGCTAGGTACTTTATTTTCTTTGAGGCAATTGTGAAAGGATTTTCTTTCCTGATTATTGCCTCGTTCCTCTCAGTGTTAGCGTAAAGTAAGGCAGCTGATTTGTGAGGGTTGATTTTATGGCCTGCTACCCTTCCAAAGCTTTGAATCAGCTCAAGGAACTTGGGAGTAGAGTCTATAGGATTCTTTAAATACAGAATCATGTCATCTGCAAAGAGGGATAGTGTTATTTCCTCTTTCCCTACTTGGATCCACTTTATGCTTGCTTCTTCCCTTATTGCACTGCCTAGGAATTCTAGTACTATGTTAAAAAGGAGTGGAGAGAATGGGCATCCTTGTCCCATTCCTGTTTTTAGAGGGAATGGCTTTAGATCTTCACCATTAAGTATAATACTAGCAGTGGGTTTCTCATACACAGCCTTTATTACATTGAGAAATGTTCCATGGATTCCTAGTTTCTCCACATCTTTTAACATAAAGGGGTTTTGGATCTTGTCAAATGCCTTTTCCGCATCTATTGAGACAATCATGTGATTTTATCCCTGCTCCTGTTGATGTGTTGAATTATATTAATTGATTTGTGTATGTTGAACCAGCTTTGCCTCCCTGTGATGAATCCAGTTTGATCATATTGTATAATTTTTTTGATGAGTTGTTGTAGACGGTTGGCCAGTATTTTGTTGAGAAGTTTTGCATCGATGTTCATCAAAGAAATGGGTCTATAGATCTCTTTCTTTGATGAATCTCTGTCTGGTTTGGGGATGAGGGATATGCTGGCTTCACAGAATCAGTTTAGTAAAGAACCTTCATTTTCAATTTCGTTGAAGAGCTTGAGGAGTATTCGTGTGAGCTCTGCTTTGAAGACCTTACATAATTCAGCTGTGAATCCATCTGGCCCTGGGCTCTTTTTAAGTGGAAGTTGTCTTATTTCCATTTCTATTTCAGAGCTTGAAATAGGCCTGTTGAGTTGGGTTAGCTCTTCTTGGTTCAGTGTGTGTATGTTAATATTGTCTAGGAATTCATCCATTTCTTCTAGATTCTCAAATTTGTTGGCGTAAAGGTTTGAGAAGTATTCCCTCATGATATTCTGGATCTTGGTAATTTCTGTCGTGATATTACCATTTTCATCTGCGATTTTGTTTATTTCGATATGCTCTCTTCTTTTTTTGGTAAGATTTGCTAAGGGCTTGTCAATTTTGTTAATTCTTTCAAGAACCAACTCCTTGTTTTGTTGATTCTTTCTATAGTTTTTTTTTATTCCAAATCATTTAATTCTGCTTTGATTTTAATAATTTGCTTTCTCCTAATGGGTTTAGGGTTGGTTTGTTGCTCTTTTTCCAGGAGATTAAGGTGAGACATTAACTAGTTGGTTTGCCATTTTTCCAACTTGCTGTTGTAGGCACTCAGCGCTATAAATTTTCCTCTGAGTACTGCCTTTGTTGTGTCCCTAAGGAGTTGATATTTGTGTGCTCCTTATTGTTAAATTTCATAAACAGTTGGATATCTGTTCTGATCTCTTCGATTACCCATTGTTTTTGATTCAACAATGTGTGGTTCAGTCTCCATGAGTTACAGGGTTTTCTTTGGTGGAGATGTGTGTTCAGCTCCAATTTGATGCCTTTATGGTCTGAAAGTGTGCATGGAATAATTTCAGTGTTTCTGAATCTGTCCAGGTTTGCTTTATGGCCTAAGATGTGGTCTATTTTGGAAAATGTTCCATGTGCTGCTGAGAAAAACGTATATTGTGGTGTTACTGGGTGGAATATTCTGCAGATGTCTGTTAGATCTAGTTGGTCTATATAGTTGTTCAGTTCTAAGGTTTCTCTGTTGAGTTTTTGCCTTGTTGATCTGTCCATAGGTGAGAGTGGTGTGTTAAACTCACCAACAATCACTGTATTTCGATCTATGTATGGTTTCAGTGTAAGTAAAGTTTGCTTGATGATGTTTGGAGCTCCGGGATTGGGTGTGTAAATATTTAGGATTGTTATGTCTTCCGGGAGGAAAGATCCCTTTAGTAGTATGTAGTAACCTTCTTTGTCTTTTCTTACTAATTTTAGTTTGAAGTCTATTGTATCTGATATGAGGATGGCAACTCTAGCCTGTTTATGGGGGCAGTTAGCTTGATAGAGTTTATTCCAACCTCTCACTTTCAAAAGATGATTGTTTTTGGGTAAGATGTGTCTCTCGAAGTCAGCAGAACGATGGCTCTTGCTTTTTGATCCAACTAGAGAACCTATGTCGTTTAATTGGAGAGTAAAGTCCATTGATATTGAGAGTTAGGATTGAGAGATATTTATTAGTTCCTACCATTTTTAAAAGCTTTTAGTAGGGCCTGTGTCTTGACAGTTCTTGTGGTCCTTAGATGGTATGCTGTTTAGGTGCCATTTCTTTCCCTATATTGCATTTATTTTGGTTTTCTATGTATAGAGCATCTTTGAGAATTCTCTGTAGTGTTGGTTTTGTTTCGACATATTGTTGCAGCTTTTCCCTGGAATGGAATGTTTTTATTTTTCCCTCAGTTATGAATGAGAGCTTAGCTGGCTACAGTATTCTTGGTTGGTAGTTATTTGATATAAGGGCATGACATATATGCTTCCAGTCACTTCGTGCTTGCATGGTCTCTGCTGAGAAATCTGGGGTTATTCTGATTCTTTTGCCTTTGTAGGTTACTGATCCCTTTTCCCTGGCTGCCTTTAGGATCTTTCCTTTCGTTTCTATTGATACAGTTCGGATCACAATGTGGCGGTGGGATGTTCTTTTCTGGTTAGTTCTATTTGGGGTTCTAAAAGCTTCTCGTATCTGGATGGGCCTGCCCTTCTGGATATTTGGGAAATTCTCTGAAATGATTCCCTGAAGTATATTTCCAATACCATTTACCTCTTTCTCCACGCCCTCCTCAGTACCAACTAGCCTTAAATTGGGCTTCCTAATTGTATCTTGGACCTCCTGAAGCGCTCTCTCATATTTCCTAGATTTGGATTGACTCATTTTCTGTTCTTCATAATACCTAAATTATCTTCAGCCACGGAAATTCTCTCCTCTGCAATGTCTAACATGCTACCAAAGCTATCTACTTTATTTTTCATCTCCCTTGCTTCTAATTGCTCACTTTTGATGCCTTGCATCCCTTGTTTTAGATCATGTATGGATTTCTTTATCTACTTGATTTCCTTTTGAGTGGTTAGCTCAGTAGCTTTATTTTCTTTGGACATTTGCTGGAGTTTGGTCACGTTTTTATTTGTGGATTCTTTGAATTCATCCATCTTTCTTTGAAAAACCTTTATTATGGCCTCCTTTATGGCTTCTTCTTTTTCACTTATCACCTTGTTTTTGCTTTCCTCTTGTTCAGGTATGGCTTCCTCCATTATCTCTTTCTTTATATTTTCACATTTTTCATTAATGATGTTTATCAATTGCATTTGTGTAGCAATTGGAAGACTCTCCTCTAGGTTTGCCAGTGACTGTTCCATTGTCTGTTTACATTGGGTGGGGGATGTTGTTTCTTGATTTGACATTTTTCTTGAGTTTCTTGTTCTGCCCATTTGAAAATGGGAGCAAGATTACTACTAAATGCGATTTTAGTTTTTCAGATATAACCAACCTAGACCTCTGTCGCTGGCAGACACTAGATGTTCACAAGTTTTGATTGGTATTATCACTCTTTCTTTTTGTGCACTTACAGAGCAGCCTAATACAACCACTGATAAGCGATTTATACCCAAAACAATAAGCCTCTCAATCCAATCTCTATTGTCTTTAAGACCCTCTGAGCCTAGAGAACAATTAACCACCTACATATACAATATTGCTCAACAGCCATCAAGTGTAGATCCGTGCAGTATAAGGGTTGAAAGACGAGCAGAGGTCCAGAGATAGAAAAAAAGAATGAGAGAGGTCAGGGGAGGTGCAAGAGGATTAACGTAGGAGTGTAAGAATATTGTAGTAATGAAGAAAAGTTATAGCATAAGGATAACTGACATAAGTTGGTAAGTAGGTAGCATATTTGAGTACAAAGTTTGGAAAGTATTAGAATAAAACTTATGTGTTGCTGCACGACTAGCTCTTAGCCAAACCAGTGGCCTCAGAGTGGACCATGGGATGGATCTCTTTTTCTTGTCTACGTTGAGGGAAAGGGGTATTTCACAAGATGCAGAAGCGAAGATTTCAGAAGCAAATGCTGTGAGTGAATTAGCTCGTAAAAAGCATTTTTATTTTCTTTTATCTTTCTGCCAGTCTTGGGGCTTGAATTCAGGGCGTGAGCACTGTCCTCGGGTTTTCTCAAGTCTAGCCCTCTGCCACTTGAGCCACAGTGCCACATCTAGATTTTCTATCTATGTGGTACTGAGCAATCAAACCCAGATCTTCATGGATGCTAGGCAAGCACTCTACCACTATGCCAAACTCTCAACCCTGACATAGTAATTATAAAGTCATCATCATCATCATCATATCGAAATATCCTTTCTCCTACAAAGAATGAACACTTAACTGTGTCTAACGCTTTTTTTTTAATTTCACTAATTCTTCTGTGTTTTTCCCTCTTGCATTTTTTACACATGACAGCAAAGCTAATCATCAGGAAAAAATTGATTAGGATACAGAAATCTAATAATATCCTTGTAGATTGACGTCAAAAATATGTGCAAGGTGCCCTGTGTGTTAGACCTAGTGGGAGAGTCCTTGGCTACCAAGCAGTAAGCCTCAGGTTTGATTCCTCATTACCACATACATAGAAAACGCTGCAAGTGGTGCTGTGGCTCGGTGGGACAGCTAAAGCCTAAAGAAAGCCCAAGAACAATGTTCACACTCTGAGGTCAAGTCCCAAGACTAGCAAAAACAAAAAAAATTCGACAAGGGGCAAAATGCAGGCAGAGAAGGCACTGTGAGGGAAATGTTTTGTAAAGGATGAGGGCAATATTGACCCTTAAGTTTTGATCTTACCTAAGAAAGGCTCCTTGAGCCTGAGACCAGACTGGTAGTTGGGCCTAGTGGAAGACCTTGGGATTGGACAAATAAGGTTTGCTGTATACTACATCCACATGTATATTGTGAGACTGGAGGAGAGATTCAGCCTCCAGTATGTCTTTGGTGAGGTCTTTTGTGAGCAAGGATCTTTGGTTATTGGGCCCTGAAAGGTGACCCTACCTCCCTCACAATGGAACAGAATATGGAACCCTGGTAACCAAGCCACTGTAACTAACAACCAGCTCAAGCCAGCTCACTTGGCCTGTGGCTCAGGAAGAAGAAAGATGTTGCTGTGCTGTTGCCAAAGGTCAGGAAACTCGAGTCTCAGGCATGGAAGTTGTGGATGTCTTACTCGAAGATGTACATGCTAGATCATTGCCAAGCCACAAATCCAGTATAACAGAACTTTCTCTAAGAAGAAGGCCAGGAAAATCCAGGGCAACCAGATGAGGTAAATTTCTAAGAAGAAATGTATTTGACCCCATCATCCTCCCCACACACTACAACTTTCTTTTTTTTCATTTTTTTTATTGTAATTAGTAAAAGGGTTAGATGATATTTGCCAGATAGAAGGTGCATTAATTCACATACATTGATACCCTTTCACATGTCTTGGTACCCATTTCCCTCCAACTCCACACCCCCCACTCGTCTTGGTTTTCCCCCCTTCCCTATCAAATTTCAAATATCCAAATACAAATAAATTCAATATATCAGATAACAAAGTGAGATACTATACCAATATGGGATAACCAAGGGACAGCAAGCGAGATGAGAGACAACATAGTACATTAAGGACAACAATCATTCATTATATGGCTTTTGTGTCAATATCCTGGAGGTCCTTTCAATTAGCTTCACATTATATGGCCTTATATATGGCCTTTTGCTCTATTCACAATCTCTGCTAGTAGAGCCCAAGGTTTGTACTGATTATGATGAATGAGGGAAACCACTGAGCCTAAGTTCCTTTGAGTCTGGCTTACTTCACTTAATATGATTTGTTCTAAGTCTTTCCATTTCCTAACAAATGGGGCGATGTCATTCTTTCTGACAGCAGCATAGAATTCCATTGTGTACAAATACCAGAACTTGTTGATCCACTCATCAACTGAGGGACATCTGGGTTGGTTCCATATCTTTGCTATGGTGAATAGTGCTGCAATGAACATTGTTGTGCTAGGGGGTTTAGTATGCCCTTGTTTCTGGATTGTTGGGTAAATGCCAAGTACTGGAATTGCTGGGTCATAGGGGAGTTGTATGTTTAGCGTTTTGAGGCACTGCCGCACTGCTTTCCATAGTGGTTGAACGAGTTTGCACTCCCACCAACAGTGTAGTAGTGATCCCTCCTGACCACATCCCCTCCAGCATCTGTTGTCATTCGTTTTCCTGATCCTGGCCATTCTAACTGGAGTTAGGTGGAATCTTAGACTTGTTTTGATTTGCATTTCTTTTATGACCAGAGATGTTGAGCATTTCTTCATGTGTCTATAGGCCATTTTTGTTTCTTCTTCAGAGAAGGCTCTCTTTAAGTCTTTGGCCCATTTTGTAATGGGATGGGTGTTACTTTGGAGGTTAGTTTTGGAGTGATTCAATTTTTTGAGTTGTTGATATATTTTAGATATGAGGCCTTGTTCCGTTGTTTGGGTGGTGAAGATCTTCTCCCACTCTGTAGGCTTCCTGATTAGTTTACTAGCTATATCCGTTGCCATACAAAAGCTCTGCAGTTTAATGCAGTCCCACTTATCCAGCCTTTCTCTGATTTGTTGTGATTCTTGGTCCTTATTAAGAAACTTTCGACCTGTACCAAGGAGGCCTAGTGTATCTCCTATTCCTTCCTGTAAACTTTTCAGTGTGTCAGCTTTTACCTCCACGTCTTTGATCCATTTGGAGTTAATTCTAGTGCAAGGGGACAAAGAAGGATCCAACTTTAGTTTTCTGCAGGTGTTTAACCAGTTCTGCCAGCACAACTTGTTGAAGAGGCTATCTTTCTTCCATTCTATTTTTTTGGCTCCCTGGTCAAAGATTAGGTGGCCATAGGTCTGTGGTTTAATATCTGGGTCCGCAGTTCTACTCCATTGGACTTCAGGCCTGTTCTTGTGCCAGTACCAAGCTGTTTTGAGAATTATAGCTCTGTAATAGAGCTTTAAGTTTGGAATTGAAATTCCTCCAGCGCTGTTCTTTCTGCTAAGAAGTGTTTTTGCTATACGGGGTCTTTCATTATTCCATATGAAATTTTGAATTGCCTCTTCTATTTCTTAAAAAAATGACATTGGGATGTTGATGGGTATTACATTGAGTTTGTAGATAGCCCTTGGCAAGATTGTCATTTTCACAATGTTGATTCTTCCAATCCAGGAGCGTGGGAGGTTTTTCCATTTCCTTAGTTCTGCTTTAATTTCCTTTTTTAGGGTTTTAAAGTTTTCATCTAAACGGTCCTTTACATTCTTAGTTAAGCTAATTGCTAGGTACTTTATTTTCTTTGAGGCTATTGTGAAAGGAGTTTCTTTCCTGATTATTGCCTCGTTCCTCTCACTGTTGGCGTAAAGGACGGCAGTTGATGTGTGAGGGTTGATTTTATGGCCTGCTACACTTCCAAAGCTATGAATCAGATCAAGGAGCTTGTGAGTAGAGCCTATAGGATTCTTTAAATACAGAATCATGTCATCGGCAAAGAGGGATAGTTTTAATTCCTCTTTCCCTACTTGGATCCCCTTTATGCTTGCTTCTTGCCTTATTGCACTGCCTAGGAATTCTAGTACTATGTTAAAAAGGAGTGGAGAGAGTGGACATCATTTCCTCGTTCCTGATTTTAGAGAGAATGGCTTTAGATTTTCACCATTAAGTACAATACTAGCAGTGGGTTTCTCATACACAGCCTTTATTAAATTGAGAAATGTTCCATGGATTCCTAGTTTCTCCACATCTTTTAACGTAAAGGGGTTTTGTATCTTGTAAAATGCCTTTCCGCATCTATAGAGACATTCATGTGAGTTTTGTCTTTGCTCCTGTTGATGTGTCGAATTATATTAATTGATTTGTGTATGTTGAACCAGCTTTGCCTCCCTGTGATGAATCCAGTTTGATCATAGTGTATAATTTTTTTGATGAGTTGTTGTAGACGATTGGGCAGTATTTTGTTGAGAAGTTTCGCATCGATGTTCATCAAAGAAATGGGTCTATAGTTCTCTTTCTTTGATGAATCTCTGTCTGGTTTGGTGATGACGGATATACTGGCTTCACAGAATGAGTTTGGTAAAGAACCTTCATTTTCAATTTCGTTGAAGAGCTTGAGGAGTATTGGTGTGAGCTCTGCTTTGAAGACCTTATAGAATTCAGCTGTGAATCCATCTGGCCCTGGGCTCTTTTTAAGTGGAAGTTGTCTAATTTCCATTTCTATTTCAGAGCTTGAAATAGGCCTGTTGAGTTGGGTTACCTCTTCTTGATTCAGTGTGGGTATGTTAATGTTGTCTAGGAATTCATCCATTTCTTCTAGATTCTCAAATTTGTTGGCGTAAAGGTTTGAGAAGTATTCCCACATGATCTTCTGGATCCTGGTAATTTCTGTCGTGATATTACCATTTTCATCTGCGATTTTGTTTATTTTGATATGCTCTCTTCTTTTTTTGGTAAGATTTGCTAAGGGCTTGTCAATTTTGTTAATTCTTTCAAAGAACCAACTCCTTGTTGTGTTGATGCTTTCCGTAGGTTTTTTATTCCAAACCATTTAATTCTGCTTTGATTTTAATAATTTGCTTTCTCCTAATGGGTTTAGGGTTGGTTTGTTGCTCTTTTTCCAGGAGGTTAAGGTGAGACATTAACTAGTTGGTTTGCCATTTTCCAACTTGCTGTTGTAGGCACTCAGCGCTATAAATTTTCCTCTGAGTACTGCCTTTGTTGTGTCCCTAAGGAGTTGATATTTGTGTGCTCCTTATTGTTAAATTTCATAAACAGTTGGATATCTGTTCTGATCTCTTCGATTACCCATTGTTTTTGATTCAACAATGTGTTGTTCAGTCTCCATGAGTTGCAGGGTTTTCTTTGGTGGAGATGTGTGTTCAGCTCCAATTTGATGCCTTTATGGTCTGAGAGTGTGCATGGAATAAATTCAGTGTTTCTGAATCTGTCCAGGTTTGCTTTATGGCCTAAGATGTGGTCTATTTTGGGAAATGTTCCATATGCTGCTGAGAAAAACATATATTGTGGTGTTACTGGGTGGAATATTCTGCAGATGTCTGTTACATCTAGTCGGTCTATATAGTTGCTCAGTTCTAATTTTTCTCTTTTGAGTGTTCGCCTTGTTGATCTGTCCATAGGTGAGAGTGGTGTGTTAAACTCCACTTGATGAAGTTTGGAGCTCCGGGATTGGGTGTGTAAATATTTAGGATCGTTATGTCTTCCTGGAGAAAAGATCCCTTTAGTAGTATGTAGTAACCTTCTTTGTCTTTTCTTACTAATTTTAGTTTGAAGTCTATTGTCTGATATGAGAATGGCAAATCCATTCTGTTTATGTGGGCAGCTAGCTTGATAGAATTTATTCCAACCTCTCACTTTCAAAAGATGATTGTTTTGGGGTAACATGTGTCTCTTGAAGACAGCAGAACGATGGCTCTTGCTTTTTGATCCAACTAGACAGCCTATGCTGTTTAATTGGAGAGTTAAGTCCATTGATATTGAGAGTTAGGATTGAGAGATATTTATTAGTTCCTACCATATTTAAAACCTTTTAGTAGGGCCTGTGTCTGGACAGTTCCTGTGGTCCTTACATGGTATGCTGTTTAGGTGCCATTTTTTTCCCTATAATGCATTTATTTTGGTTTTGTATGTATAGAGCATCTTTGAGAATTCTCTGTAGTGTTGGTTTTGTTTCGACATATTGTTGCAGCTTTTCCCTGGAATGGAATGTTTTATTGTTCCCTCAGTTTGAATGAGAGCTTAGCTGGCTACAGTATTCTTGGTTGGTAGTTATTTGATTTAAGGGCATGACATATATGCTTCCAGTGACTTCGTGCTTGCATGGTCTCTGCCGAGAAATCTGGTGTTATTCTGATTGGTTTGCCTTTATAGGTTACTGATCCATTTTCCCTGGTTGCGTTTAGGATCTTTCCTTTCGTTTCTATTGATCCAGTTCAGATCACAATGTGGTGGTGGGATGTTCTTTTCTGGTCAGGTCTGTTTGGGGTTCTAAAAGCTTCTCGTATCTGGATGGGACTGCCCTTCTGGATATTTGGGAAATTCTCTGAGATGATTCCCTGAAGTATATTTCCAATACCATTGACCTCTTTCTCCACGCCCTCCTCAATACCAACTAGCCTTAAAAGAGGCTTCCTAATTGTATCTTGGACCTCCTGAAGCGCTCTCTCATATTTCCTCGATTTGGATTGACTCATTTTCTGTACTTTATAATACCTAAATTATCTTCAGCCCCGGAAATTCTCTCCTCTGCATTGTCTAACCTGCTATCAAAGCTATCTACTTTATTTTTCATCTCCCTTGCTTCTAATTGCTCACTTTTTATGCCTTGCGTCTCTTGTTTTAGATCATGTATGGATTTCTTTATCTCCTTGATTTCCTTTTGAGTGGTTAGCTCAGTAGCCTTATTTTCTTTGGACATTTGCTGGAGTTTGGTCACGTTTTTATTTGTGGATTCTATGAATTCATCCATCTTTCTTTGAAAAACCTTTATAATGGCCTCCTTTATGGCTTCGTCTTTTTCACTTATCATATTGTTTTTGCTTTCCTCTTGTTCAGCTATGGCTTCATCCATTATCTCTTTCTTTATATTTTCACATTTTCCATTAAGGATCTTTATCAATTGCATTTGTGTAGCACTTGGAAGACTCTCCTCTAGGTTTGCCAGTGACTGTTCCATTGTCTATTTACATTGGGTGGGGGATGTTGTTTCTTGATTTGACATTTTTCTTGAGTTTCTTGTTCTACCCATTTGAAAATGGGAGCAAGATTACTACTAAATACGATTATAGTTTTTCAGATATAACCAACCTAGACCTCTGTAGCTGGCAGACACTAGATGTTCACAAGTTTTGATTGGTATTATCACTCTTTCTTTTTGTGCACTTACAGACCAGTCTAATACAACCACTGATAAGCGATTTATACCCAAAACAATAAGCCTCTCAATCCAATCTCTATTGTCGTTAAGTCCCTCTGAGCCTAGAGAATAATTAACCACCTACATATACAATATTGCTCAACAGCCATCAAGTGTAGATCCGTGCAGTATAAGGGTTGAAAGACGAGCAGAGGTCCAGAGATAGAAAAAAAGAATGAGAGAGGTCAGGGGAGGTGCAAGAGGATTAACGTAGGAGTGTAAGAATATTGTAGTAATGAAGAAAAGTGATAGCATAAGGATAACTGACATAAGTTGGTAAGTAGGTAGCATATTTGAGTACAAAGTTTGGAAAGTATTAGAATAAAACTTATGTGTTGCTGCACGACTAGCTCTTAGCCCAACCAGTGGCCTCACAGTGGACCATGGGATGGATCTTTTTTTTTTGTCTACGTTGAGGGAAAGGGGTATTTCACAAGATGCAGAAGCGAAGATTTCAGAAGCAAATGCTGTGAGTGAATTAGCTCGTAAAAAGCCCAAGGTTTCTACTGATTATGACGAATGAGGGAAACCACTGAGCCTAAGTTCCTTTGAGTCTGGCTTACTTCACTTAATATGATTTGTTCTAAGTCTTTCCATTTCCTAACAAATGGGGCGATGTCATTCTTTCTCACAGCAGCATAGAATTCCATTGTGTACAAATACCACAACTTGTTGATCCACTCATCAACTGAGGGACATCTTGGTTGGTTCCATATCTTTGCTATGGTGAATAGTGCTGCAATGAACATTGTTGTGCTAGTGGGTTTAGTATGCCCTTGTTTCTGGATTGTTGGGTATATGCCAAGTAGTGGAATTGGTGGGCCATAGGGGAGTTGTATGTTTAGCGTTTTGAGGCACGGCCGCACTGCTTTCCATAGTGGTTGAACGAGTTTGCACTCCCATCAACAGTGTAGTACTGATCCCTCCTGCCCACATCGCCTCCAGCATCTGTTGTCATTCATTTTCCTGATCCTGGCCATTCTAACTGGAGTGAGGTGGAATCTTAGAGTTGTCTTGATTTGCATTTCTTTTATGACCAGAGATGTTGAGCATTTCTTCATGTGTCTATTGGCAATTTTGTTTCTTCTTCAGAGAAGACTCTCTTAAGTCTTTGGCCCATTTTTAATGGGATGGGTGTTACTTTGGAGGTTAGTTTTGGAGTGATTCAATTTTTTGAGTTGTTGATATATTTTAGATATGAGGCCTTTGTCCGTTGTTTGGGTGGTGAAGATCTTCTCCCACTCTGTAGGCTTCCTGATTAGTTTACTAGCTATATCCGTTGCCATACAAAAGCTCTGCAGTTTAATGCAGTTCCACTTATCCAGCCTTTCTCTGATTTGTTGTGATTCTTGGTCCTTATTAAGAAAGTTTTGACCTGTGCCAAGGAGGCCTAGTGTATCTCCTATTCCTTCCTGTAAACTTTTCAGTGTGTCAGCTTTTACCTCCACGTCTTTGATCCATTTGGAGTTAATTCTAGTGCAAGGGGACAAAGAAGGATCCAACATATTTTTCTGCAGGTGTTTAACCAGTTCTGCCAGCACAACTTGTTGAAGAGGCTATCTTTCTTCTATTCTATTTTTTGGCTCCCTGGTCAAAGATTATGTGGCCATAGGTCTGTGGTTTAATATCTGGGTCCGCAGTTCTACTGCAATGAACTTCAGGCCTGTTCTTGTGCCAGTACCAAGCTGTTTTGAGAATTATAGCTCTGTAATAGAGCCTTAAGTTTGGAATTGAAATTCCTCCAGCACTGTTCTTTCTGCTAAGAAGTATTTTTGCTATACGGGGTCTTTTATTATTCCATATGAAATTTTGAATTGCCTCTTCTATTTCTTTAAAGAATGACATTGGGATGTTGATTGGTATTACATTGAATTTGTAGATACCCCTTGGCAAGATTGTCATTTTCACAATGTTGCTTCTTCCAATCCAGGAGCATGGGAGGTTTTTCCCTTTCCTTAGTTCTGCTTTTATTTCCTTTTTTAGGGTTGTAAAGTTTTTATCTAAACGGTCCTTTACATTCTTAGTTAAGCTAATTGCTAGGTACTTTATTTTTTTTGAGGCTACTGTGAAAGGAATTTCTTTCCTGATTATTGCCTCGTTCCTCTCAGTGTTGGCATAAAGTAAGGTAGTTGATTTGTGAGGGTTCATTTTATGGCCTGTTACCCTTCCAAATCTTTGAATCAGCTCAAGGAGCTTGGGAGTAGAGTCTATAGGATTCTTTAAATACAGAATCATGTCATCGGCAAAGAGGGATAGTTTTATTTCCTCTTTCCCTACTTGGATCCCCTTTATGCTTGCTTCTTGCCTTATTGCACTGCCTAGGAATTCTAGTACTATGTTAAAAAGGAGTGGAGGGAGTGGGCATCCTGAATGCTACCCCCTAGTACTTTAATGCAAAACTTTGGGCTGTGGCATTTTAAGCACAATTCAACGCTCTGTTTTTTGCTGGTTAATTAGAGGTAAAAATATTATGGAATGTATTGCGTGGCTGATTTTGAACTGGAATCCTCAGTTCTTAGCTTATCTTGAGTAGCTAGGATTACAGTACTTTTACAACATGTATGCTCATACACATTGCTTCTGATCCAAACACTCATTGTTCAATTTAACTAACAAGATGTGAGGAACGATGATTGACTGTAATTTACTAGATGGGATTCTAGTGACTATATATTTCCACTTCCACTCTGAAGCCAGGGATATGTTTCTGGTACATGTTTCAACTATCTCCCAAAGAGGAAATAATATGTGAGTACGTTTGGTAGTATTTCAGATAGGAGATGGACTTTGGTGTGTGGAACCTGTTGGGCAGAGTGTATCAGCTGGGCTGTGATAAAAGAGATGATGTTACAGACAGTAATATCTTCATCCCAGACAGACTTAATCCAGATCCTTGGATTTCAGGCCTTGAGTAGATAGAATTACAAGTGTGAGCTGCCACCACCACCTGGTTCATTTTGGAAACCTTAATTGCTTCTCATTTGTTCCTTTCCTTTTTTGGAAGATTGATCTAAGCTGGCTGATTGTGCATCACAATGAAGTGATTGGCCTCAGGAATTGCAAATATTTGTTTCATCAGCACGGAATGAATGAAGTTGATCTAAACCCAATAGTATTTTCCTTCTGATAAATAGGGAACTTACTTATATCATTTTTCCTTGCCTTTGCTTTCCCAAAGCAAGCAACATGTTTCTTAAAAACTATACTTCATGAGAATATTATAATTAGAAGCTATCTTCTGCACACTTCAGAATAGTCCTTGCATTTATAAACTTATATTACAATATTAGGTAGAAGAATGGTGACTGTTAGTTTCATAACTACTTCATATGTTTTACTCTTTAAGGCTCATTAAGTCAAGAAGGGATTAAATACATTTATATAATAGTAGAACATAGCTCCTGCTGATTTGATGTGTGTGCAGATGATACACAGATTTATTAGGATTACTCAAAAGTTTTCTTCAAATTTTCAGTAGTAGACTGCTATGCTAACTGGTAGGTGATAGTAATGATGCTGAAATTCTATGAATCAGCTATGAAGCAGAATTTCAGGGGAGAGTATTTGCTAGGGATTTAACTTCTAAGACGCATATCAAAAATATTGAACTATAACACCAAATGATGGAGGACTCAGCATCACATTTTGTTGTTTTATGCAAGTCCTGGGACTTGAACCCAGGGCCTGGGAACTGTCCTTAAAAGTTTTTTTTGCTTCAGGCTAGTGTTCTACCACTTTATCCACAGCTCCACTTCCAGATTTTTGGTAATGAACTGTAAATCAGAATATCATGCAATTTGTTAGGGCTGAATTCAAACCTGATTCTGTGTAGATAGGATTCCAAGTGTGAGCGCACAGAGCCTGGCTAGTATCATTCATCATTCAAGTCATGGGACTGCAATTCTGCACCTGGGTCTTGTCACTGAGCTTTTCAGCTAAGACTACTGCCCTATCCCTTGAGCCATAGGGCCACTTCTGGGTTTCTGGTGGTTAATTGGAGATAAGAGTCACATGGACTTCAGTGCCCAGGCTCACTTTGAACTGCTATCCTTGGATCCCAGCCTCTTGAGTAGCTACATTTACAAGTGTGAGCCACCATACCCGGCTAAATTATTTTTTAAGTTAATTTATTTTGTTAAGTCAATATATATTTGGCATACGGTTACATAAGTAATGAACATATTTCTTAAGAAAATTGTTATCCCCTCCCTCCTTTTTCTCTGTTTTCCTACCCTCAGCCCCCTCTCCACCCAGATTGTTCAGTTCATTTCCGTTTAGTGTCTTCCAAGTATCACTGTTCAATTGGTTCACCCTTTTTCCTTTGTTTTTTTTTTTTACCATTTTATTATACCCTCTCCATTCCCCAAATCACATAAACCTATGTACAAGACACAGGCTATCCGAATTCAACACAGTGACTACAGAGAATAAAACTAAAGGGAAAAAGAAGAAAAGAGGTAAAAAAGCAAAGAAAATGAAAGAACATCATACAGTACCTTAGAAGCAACAACACTGAAAAAACAAAACATAAAACCTTGGGCTGAAAATGAAGCTTGCCTAGCATGTATGAAACCCTGGATTCCATTCCTCAGCACCACATAAACAAAAAACTGGAAGTGCCACTGTGACTCAGCTGATTTCTAACGTTCAGCACAGAGTGTCTCCAAGTGACAAAAATCTGTCACATTTAAGTCAGGCTTCAAAACTTTGCTAGGAACCAGTTATGTGATTTGGAATAAAGTCCAGTTTTCAAAAAATCACTAGCCAGGCGCTGGAGGGTCATAATTGTCATTCTACTAGCCAGGGAGAAGGTGATTCAAAGCCTTTGCAAGCAAATAAAATGAAAACAAAAAAACTGTAAGATTCTACTCTCCACTTATCCACCCAAAAACTAAGTGGAGTTGTGGCTAAAACTGGTACAGCATTAGCCTTGAGGAAAAAGAACTAAGAGAACTTCCCCAGGTCCAAAGTTCAAACTCCCCACCAAGAAAGAAAAAAAAAGGAGTCCAGATACCTTAGTTTAAAAAGTATATCTGGATATCTTAGTAGATTTTTCTGATCTTTCCTCATTCATCTGATGGAACCACATAATCTTGATCCTGATCTGACTAAGAGCCTCCATTGTGCTTAATAAATTCATTCCACATATTCCAGTAGAATCTGGACAGCTAACAGCCACTTACCAATGCTTTATTCTACGTTTAGGCCAGTATGTCTTCATACCATCTACACAGTCAGCTATATCATCTTTCCAGAAGTATCATTGAGTGTAGAACACTCAGAACTAAAATAATTGCATAAAGATGTAATAAAACCCCTTGATTCATTAAGAAAATTTCTGTACCACTTAGAGCAAGTACATTAGTGGTATTTACCTCTAGCCTCTTTTTAAAAAAATTTATTAACATTGAATTTTACATCATATTTCAAATGTCATGTTTAACCAACAAGTATTCAAGAAGGGAATCGCTATACAATCACTGGCACATAGATTTTAGAATATAGTAAAAATTAAGCTGAGTCTTTGTATGTCATAGATACAGATTAATCTATAATAAAACACATGTCTATAGAGTGTATAGTCTATCCTAGATTTTTATGTCTATGTAGTTATGTTTATATCTCCAAAATTATGTACAGAACTTTGGGTATCAACTATTCAATCATCGCTCTACTACTGTTTGAAACTAATATCCATATATTAAGGATATCATGTACCTTTTGTTCCTTGGTCTTGACTTATCTCACTCAACAGGATTCACTCTAATTTCATCCACTACCCCAAAAATGCCATTATTATTTTTTTCTGTGCAGATCTTCTTTTTATGTATTTATATTTATTGTAATTTATAGAAGGGTTACATTATATTCACCAGATAGAAGGTGCATTACTTCTCAAACTTTGATACCCCATGTAATGATATGGTCCCCATTTCCCTTCCCCTACCCCCATTCATGTTCATTTCCCCCCCTCCCTATCCAATTTCAAATAACCAATTAGGCACATATGAAATATATCAGAAAACAAGGTGAAATATTGTAACAATATGATATAACCAAGGGATAGCAAAAGAGAAAAGAGATCACATAGTTCATTAAGGACAACAATCACTCATTATATGAGTTTTGTTTCTTTATCTTGGAGGTCCTTACATTTAGTGTCATACTATTTGTCACGATGTCTCTAGATTTTGTTCTATTATAAATCTCTGGTAGCAGAGCCCAAGGTTTCTACTGAATATGACAAATGAGGGAGACTCTTGGGCCTATGTTCCTTGGAGTTTGGCTTACTTCACTTAATATGATTTTTTTCCTTTTCATCCACTTCCCCGAGAATGCCATTATTTTATCTTGTCGGTTGGCTATGTATCATTCAATTGTGTGTGTGTGCGTTTGTGTGTGTGTGTGTGTGTGTGTGTGTGTGTGTGCGTGCGTGCGTGTATCACATTTTTTGTAGTAGGGCATCTGGTTGTTTCCATCATCCAACCTCATTTTCTACAGATATTTTTATAGTCTCTTTTTTATTTTCAGGATTACATTTACAGGTAGTGGACTGCATTACTTCTCACACATTTATTCCACTCCACATGTTTTTGTCCCCAGTTCCCTCTCCCCTCCCCTTCCCAATCATCTTGTTTCCCCCCTTCCCTTTCCTATTTGACATAAACAAATAAACATATATAAAATATGCCAGGGAAAAATCAGATACAGTAACAATCTGACATTAACCATAGGGCAAAATAAGAGATGAGAAATAACATAGTAGATTAAGGACAAAAATCACACAAGATTAAGAGCAACGATGACACAAGATATAGCTCTTGTTCCCATATCCTAGAGATCCTTTCATTTAGTCTCATCATATAAGACCTTATATACCTAGGTTTTTGAGTTATTGTAATCCTCTGCTAGGAGAGTCCTAGATGTGAACTAATTATTACAAATGAGGGAAACCATTGAGCTTATGTTTCTTTGGGTCTGGCTGCTTCACTTAATATGAATTTTTCCAAGTCTTTCCATTTCCTTACAAATGGGGCGATGTCATTCCTTCTGATGGCAGCATAGCATTCCATTGTGTATAAGTACCACATCTTCTTGATTCAGTCATCTACTGAGTGGCATCTGGGTTGGTTTCATATCTTTGCTATGGTAAATAGTGCTGCAATGAGCATCATTGTGGTAGTGGCTTTAGTATGTCCTTTTTTCTGGACAATTGGGTAGATGCCAAGTAGTGGATTTGCTGGATCATAGGGGAGCTCTATGTTCAGTCTTTTGAGGAACCACCACACTGCTTTCCCTAGTGGTTGAACGAGTTTACACTCACACCAACAGTGTAGGTGTGATCCCACCTGGTCACTTCCCCACCAGTATCTCTTATTAGATTTTTTGATAATGGCCATTCTGACTGGAGTCAGGTGGAATCTCAAAGTTGTTTTGATTTTCATTTCCCTTATTGCTAGAGATATGGAGCATTTCTTCATGTGTCTAAAGCCCATTTTAATTTTTTCTTCAGAGAATACTCTTTTAAGTCTTTAGCCCACCTTTTAATAGGATGGTTGTTTCTTTGAAGATTTGTTTGGGAGAGATTCATTTTTTTCAGCTATAGATATATTTTAGATAACTACATATATTTTGTAGAAAAAAGAATGGAAGCCATCATGCTGGCTCACAACTTAATTTCAGCTACTTAGGAGGCTCAGGGCTTAGGATCACAGGTCAAAGCCAACCAGGGCCCTACAGTGTGTGAGATCAAACTCTGTGAACATACAATGACTGTAAGAGGAATCTCACTGCCTGGGAATGTAGCCTAATGGTAGAGTGCTCACCTAGAATGCATGAAGACCTAGGTTCTATTCACCGGTACCGCATATTCAGAAAAAAGCTAGAAGTGGCGCTGTGTTTCAAGAGGCAGAGCACTCACCTTGGGCAAGCGAGTCCAATGAAAATGTCTAGGCCCTGAGTCCAAGCCGTAGGACTGGCAAAAAGAAAAAAAAGAGCAATCTTACTTAAGTAACAAGGAATGTACCCTATATTTATACAGACTGAAAAATTCATTAAGAAATTAGAAAATATGTATAAAGTGCATAATTTCTTTTGTGTGTTGGCACTGGGTCTTCAACTGAGTGCTTCAGCTCTATCCCTGACCTTTTCTGCTCAAGGCTAGCACTGTACCAATGCAGCCCCAAATCAACTATCTTCAATTGAGATATAAGCGATGAATATTTCAGGGTGCTTCATGAAAAACATTTTTATAAATTGAAACTTTCAACACAGTCTTATTTTAGTATGAATGTTGAGATGGGAAGAGACAGAAAAAGTGAAATGTTTCCTGATCCCCATAGAGAAGAGACTCAGCAGAACCACTGTGGTCTGCAGGCTTCTTTGTGAGTTTTGTTTGCTTGTTTGATTTTTGTCAATTGTGGGGCTTGAAATCTGGGCCTGGGCACTGTCCCTGAGCTCTTCAGCTCAAGGCTAGTGCTTTAATCTGTGAGCCACAGTGCCACTTCTGGTTTTTCTGGCAGTTAACTGGGTACTTTGGCTGGCTTTAAACTTTGATTCTCAGATCTTAGCCTCCTGAGTAGCTAAGATTATAGGTGTGAGGTACCATCACCAGGCTGCTGCTCTGTTACTATGCAGGTTCTGGATCAAGAACTTCAAGTTCTTACTTCAATTTTTTCTTCTCTTGCCTGATACTCTGCCATTTGAACGAAGCCCCAGTTCCTGGTCTTTGTTGGTTAATGAGAGATATTATGGTTTTCTAATATTCAGAGCAACGATTATAAAACCCAGCATTTTACTTACTTGAATAAATTAAGAGACAGGACCTAGTGAGATGGAAAACAAAATTTTTTTCAAGTTGCTCTCCTGTTCTAATGCATAAGTCTGGCTATTTTGCTTACACACAAATATGTATTTTACCACTTTCTACTCTATTTTTGCTTAGCTTAAAACCACCACTGCCATTTCATAGATTTTGTTGTTGTTATTTGTGGTGCTTGAACTCTGTGCCTGGGCTGTTCCTCAGATCTTCAGTTCAATGCCAGTGCTCTACTACTTTTGATTTGGCCAGTCCTGGGCTTGAACTCAGGGACTGAGCACTGTCCTTATATTTTCTCAAGGCTAGGGCTCTACCACTTCAGCCTCAGCACCACTTCCAGCATTTTCCTATGAATGTGATATTGAGGAATTGAACCCAGGTCTTCGTGCATGCTAGGCAAGTACTCTACCACTAGGCCAAACTCCCAGCCCAAAATTATTCATCATTACTATTAGCTATCTTCTTTTTTTATTATTTATTCGTCATGGTGCTTGGACTTTGGGCCTGGACTGTCCCTGACCTCTTCAGCTCAAGGCTAGCGCTCCTCCTCTACAGCTCCATTTTTGGTTTCTGGTAGTTAATTGGTGATGTAAGTCTCACAAACATATGTGTCCAGGCTGGCTTTGGGCTTTGAACCAAGATCCTCCAATCTCAGCCTCCATAGTAGGTAGAATTACACGCTTCAGCCAGCAGTGCCTGACTGTTTGATGTCTCTGTCTCTGTCTCTCTGTCTCTGTCTGTCTCTGTCGGTCTGCCTCTCTCTCTCTCTCTCTCTCTCTCTCTCTCTCTCTCTCTCTCTCAGTTGTAAGACTTTAATTGTGCACCTGGGCAGTGTCCCTGGGCTCTTCAGCTCAAGGCTACAACCTTAAACACCTTGAGCCACAGTGTCACTTCTGGTTTTCTGGTGCTTAAGTGGAAGTAACAGTTTCATGGACTTTAGTGTCTGGCCTGGCTTTGAACTGTGATCCTCAGAACCCAACCTTCTGAGATCATTTCCAGCTTTTTTTTTGGTGTAAGTGGTACAGAGTAATTGAACACAGGGCTTTGTGCATACTAGGCAAGCAAACTACCACTAGTGTGCACTCCAGCCTTAGATAAGGGCTTTCTTTTTCTTTTTCTTTTTTTCACTCATGGGGCTTGAACTCTGGGCCTGGATGTTTACCTTAAGCTCTTCAGCTCAAGGCAAGAGCTCTACCACTTGAGGCACATTGTCATTTTGAATTTTCTGGATTATTTGGAAATAAGATTCTCACAGATTTTTATGCCTGGGCCGTCTTTGAACCTCGATCCTCCAGGGTAGCTAGGATTACCAGGGTGAGCCACCAGTCACGGGCATTAAATTATTATTTTTTGCATGTCCTATGGCTTCAACTCATGGCCAGAGCACTGTCCTAGGGCTTGCTCAAGGATAGCACTTTACTTCAGCCAGCCAACTCCCGGTCCAAATAGGCCACTCTTGAAGCTAGAATTACAGAGATCTGCCATAATACTGGCATGTCGTTATCTAAGTATATAATTTTTCTTCTATTTTTGATGGCTTTTCCTTAGTGTACATATTTCCTACATATTTTATGGAAAACTTCCTTCCCACTGGGGCCATAAGTTAAGCCTAGTGGAAGAGTTCTTGCCGAGCATGAATGAAGACCCAAGTTCAATTCCTCAGCACAACATAGATAAAAAAAGATAAAAGTGGTGCTGTGGCACATGTGATAGAACTTGCGCCTTAAGAATAAACAAAAACAAAAACAACGATCGTGCTCAGGTCCTGAGTCTAAGCCCAGTACTGGCAAAAAAAAATTCTGCCCAAAGTAGACATTTAAACTCATTGTACTTTTCAAAAAATTTGTTGTCAAGGTGATATACAAAGAGATTGCTGTTACATATGTAATGAGTACATTTCTTGTAAAAACTGTTACCCCCTTCCCCCTTTTCTTTTTCCCTTCCCCCCAAGTCATAAATTTCATTTACAACAAATATGTATGTATTTTCATTCCTGAAAAAAATAGTTTAAAATGTGTTCAAATAAATGATGTAGGTTGATATATTTATCAAAATGGATTACTTGAACTCTAAAATAAACATTCTAGGTAATTTTTCTAATAAAATTGTAGTAATGCTATAAAAATAATAAAAAAGGAATTTTAGTTATTAATTTCTTATGTTTTACCTTTAACATTATTACACTAAGCATACTGTTTATGGTATTAATACAGACAGCATGAAATATGATTATGTAAAAAAATTAAATGATTAAAAATAGTAAGGTTGGGGGCCAGTAGTTTGGCTTCGTGGCACACACTCTGGACTGGCAAAAAAGAAGTAGGGTTAGATAAAACAGATTTATTTCCAAATGTGTGGAAAATGGTATGATTTCTTGTTTCGCTGGTCCTGGGGCTTGAACTGAGGGACCAGGAACTGTCCTTGGCCACATTTGTTCAAGGGTGGCACTCTGACACCTGAGCCTCAGTGCCCCATCTGCTTTTTCTGTGTATGCAGTGCCGAGGAATTGAATCAAGGTCTTCTTGTATACTAGGCGAGCACTCTACAACTAGGCCACATTCAAAGCCAAAGTAGATTTTCGATGCTATTGTGGAGTTTTAATTTTCTTAAATATTTGTACAAAGCACAATGGATATATAAACAGACTTGAACTCACAGAACAGAGTCCCACATAATATTACAGTTACTCTGGCACTTCTCCCGATTGACAAAACACATTTCCAGGCATCTGCTCTGTCCTTAAGCTTTGGTAGCTGACTTGTCTTTCCATGGAGGCCTGGCCTGGATTCCTGGTGATTCCATGCATTTCATAGTTCCCTGTATATCCAGTAAGGTTGTCTTCTATGGGACCAGACCTGTCTGGTTTTTGGCCCACCCAGGACCTATGTGTCTGAGGTCTCACATTATAAGTGGAAAATAAAACACAGTATAATAAGCACTGAAGAACTGCACACCATAATATTAACAATGAGAGTTTAATAGTTAGCAAAGTAAATACAATGAATACTTGACAAGAATCATGAGAGCAAGATAAAGAGATGTCTTTTTAGGAAGGGGACAGGGAAGCTCTAAATCCAGACTGGCCTCCAAGTTGCCTTCAGACAGTAATTCTACTTCAGAGTCCTCAGAAGGGTCTCCTTCCTCATGAGAAACAGAATGTCCTTCCTGAGTTAAGAGGGGGATGGATTCTGGTTTGTCGAATGGAGATTGAGTCTCTTTCAGTGAGATGGATGGGTCTGGATATTCTGTGAGGATGGATTCATTTTCCTCCAATGAATCCAGTATTGAGAGTACACTTGCTGCTTCCCATGGGGACATTTTCCATGAGCCAAGCGTGTGCCCCTTCAGCTTGCACAATAAGTGGAGTGTTACTCTCACTCAGATGGACTGACTCTGGGTGGAGTGTGAAAGGAAACGGAAGGAAATCTGGCTGCTCTTTTTCTTCCTCCATAGTATCTGCAGGTTCGACTGTGTCACACATGGGGTTCAGAGCAAAAGGTATATCCACAGGACTCTAAACCTGTTTGGTAATTTCTATAGAAGGCCCATGGTTTCTGGAGTGCAGTGATGATTCTCAGTCTCCATCACTCACCAGCTCCATTGGTGGGTTTTTCATCCGGAGTTCAGGATAAGCTCTTCCACGATGACCCAAACCTAAGAATGGAAATAGGTACAGAGTGGACAGAGTGGACTCTGCAAGTTGAAGTGTCACTCAACTTCCATGAGGATCTAATGGAGGAACCTGTAGAACTGGAGTTTGGACTGAACACTGAGGAGGTGTAGGGTCTTTCTAATGAGTGCTTATTCCCGAGTCCTTTCAGAGGACAGACATTACCTGCCTGACACAACCCATAAAGGGCATTTTGCCAAGCTCTGTAGAAGTAAGGGCCAACCAATATCTAGACCACATGGGCTTCCTACTCACAGGCTCTGAGGCACCCACACCAGGACTTCTACTTTTTCTTGGTCTTACTGGTCGCACATTCCTCCAGCTGGTCAAAAAGTATGTGTTTAGAAGAGCAGGTCCAAAGCCGGCATGTGGAGCCTCATATAGAGCTTGAGTTGTGTCAGGGTGTGGCAGTTCTTGAACTCGTAGAAATCACTGGGGTAAAAGTCCATTCACATCGTATAGATGGAACACATGATGCTGTGGGCACATTCGGTACAAGGAAAGTGAGAGCCCTCTCTCTCCATCCTGAGCCTTTTACCAAAGCCGCTTTCTTGCAGGACTCTAATGCTGTGGCTGTCCTGCAGAGATGTGCACTTATGTGCTGGGAGGGGGGTAAGATACACTCGAGAACAGGATGACTTTTACACCCCACTTCCAGAAGCTTCTGAGAGAGGCCTCTATGCATCTGTCCAAAATAAACGCACCTTAAATTAACTAAGTAAATGCTCTAAATAAATCAATAAGTGAATGCCCTAAATAAAGAACTAAATGCTCATTGCTCTAATCTTAGCCACCCAGCAGGCTGAGCTCTGAAGATCACAGTGGAAAGCCAGTCTAGTCAGTAAAAGTCTAAAGGCACTTGTCTTCAATTAGGCAGCAAAAAGCCAGAACTTGACCTATGACTCAAATGGTACAGTGCTAATTTTTGAACACCAAAGGAATGGTATTTAGACCTGGGTTCAGGTACAAGTGGCAGCACTGGACCACACACCAAAATGTAAAGGCTTTCAGGTTCTAACAGGCAAAGCTATCACAATCCCTCCCTGATGGCTCAAAAGTGATTCAGCCCCCAGCTTTTCCTCTGACGCCAGTATTTCACAGGCCTCCGCCATTAGTACTGACACCTCATTTCTTACTGGGAAATGGGATTTCCTAGGATGTCACCTAGGTGAGGGCTGCAGTTGGGAGCTACTTACTCATGCCTGAAATCCAACTTCTCAGTAAGCACACTGTTGAGACTCCAGTAGCTTGTGAGGGAAATGAAATGGCATGGTGTCTCAGTCATAATGAAGTAGTTTGTGCACTTGTTTCATGCTTAGCTCCCCTGTGAACACCCCAGTGAACCAAACAGGCTCAGAGAGGATCCAAGTATTCCAAGGCTTGGCCAGGAGAGGTGAGCAAACCTGGGTTTGGGTGGGAACACTCACTTTTTCAAGAGAATTTCCAGCAACTACTACATTGTCCTCCACTATTTGAAATTGTGCAGGAAGTTTCCCACATAAAAGAGATCACCTTTCTGGTAGGCAGCGATCAGCTTTGTCAGCAGCATCTCCAACAGGCCTTCCTCCAGGATCCATAAGTTACAAGGCTCATTCAGAGTCTGAGCTGACTTACCATCACATTATGTTGGCAAAACAGTGGATATTTCAAACGTAGGAATGGGACCACACTTCACACTGAGGAATTGGAATAGAGTAGATTGATAATGACACACTCTAATCTCAGTATAGTCACTTGAAAGTACACAAGAAGGTTGTAGTGTGTGGGCAGGATGATGGGTTCAAATAGGTTTCCTCTCAATATACCTCATCTGAGTTGCCCTGGAGTTTCCTGGCTTTCTTCCTAGAGAAATGCCTGATATACGGGAATTTTGGCTTGGCACTGGTCCAGAATCTACTTCTTCAAGTGAGAGATCCATATCTCTCATGCCTGAGATCCGAGCCTCCTGACCTTTGGCAACAGCACAGCAACATCTTTCTTCCTCCTGAGCCACAGGCCAAGGGAGCTGGATTGAGCTGGTTGTCACATGCAGTGGCTTGGTTACCAGGGTTCCATATTCTGTTCCATTGTGAGGTAGGTAGGGTCACCTTTCAAGGCCCAATGACCAAAGCTCCTTGCTCACAGAACACCTCCCCAAAGACGTACTGGAGGCTGAATCTCCCTTCCCACCTCACATATGGATGTAGTAAACAGCACACCTTTTTGTTCAAATCCCAAGTCATTAACTAGGCGTAAGTGCTAGCCTGGTCTCAGGCTCAAGGAGCCTTTCTTAGGTAAGATCCAAACTTAACTGTCACTATTCCACTTACCCTTCACAAGACATTTTGCTTCACAGTGCCTTCTCAGCTTGCATTTCGCCTCTTGCACATTTTCTTTGCTAGTCCTGGGACTTGACCTCAGAGCCTGACCATTGTTCTTAGGCTTTCTTTAGGCTATAGCTGTCCCACCAAGCCACAGCACCACTTCCAGCGTTTTCTATGTATATAGTACTCCAGAATCAAACCAGAGTCTTTTTGTGTGGTAGCCAAGCACTCTACAAATAGATGAAACACCCAGGCCATCTTGCACATAGTATTCACTTCAATCTTCTAGGACGTTGTTAGGTTTCTGTATCGTAATCAATTTTTCTTCCTGATGAATATCTGTGCTGTCATCTGTAAAAATGCAAAGTGGGAAAATCACAGAAGCATTGGTGTCATAAAAAAAAGTCTTACAGACATAGATAAGTGTTCATTCTTTGTAGGAGAAAGGATATTTTGATATGATGATGATGACTATTTATAAATACTTTATCTGGGTTTAGAGTTTGGCCCAGTGGTAGAGTGCTTGCCTAGCATCCATGAAGATCTCGGTTTGAGTCCTTAATATCACACAGATATAAAAATCCATATGGCAATGCGGCTCAAGTGGCAGAGGGCTAGACTTGGGAAAAGCCAAGTGCAGTGCTCAGGCCCTGAGTTCAAGCCCCAGGAATGGCAGAAAAAACAAAAGAAAAGAAAAGGAAAGAAATGTGCTTTTTACAAGTTATTCACTCACAGCATTTGCCTTTGAATTCTTCGCTTCTGCATCTTGTGACTTATCCCTTTCCCTCAATGTAGACAAGAAAAACAGATTTTATTACTTGCTATCCTTTGTCCAATCTTTGGATATTAATTCAAAATACAATATTGCCTGAGATATTGTGTGTGTGCATGTGTGTGTGTATCTGCCAATGTGTGCATGCACACATGTGTACAGGGTTTAGGGCTTACTCATAGGGCCTGTGTGATAACCCTCAGCATCTTTTCCTCAAAGGTATTGGTCTTTCACTTGTAGCTTATTATAGCTAATTGGAGTTGAGAGATTCACTCAATTTCTTGCCCTGTGCATTGGAACCCAGTGCTGGGTTCTCATATTGTTAATTGTAGCTATAGAGAAGCCTGAGGTCTGGGGATCCTCGTTAGAATCCAGCCCCTGAAAGAAAGTCACTGATAGAAATCTTTATCTTCAGTTAAGCACGAATAAATAAGGCAAAAGTGGAACTGTGGCTCAGTTCCTCTTGTACCAGCCATGAGAAAATTAGTAATTGGCAGCACCTGGTCCCTGAGAGAAATCCTTAGCACTGGTTCAAAAAAAGAAAGAAAATAATGAAAAAAATTAAAACTTGCTGAGGAATCCATAAGGATAAACGTGCCTGTGAATAATCTTGTCATTTCCGATTCCCTCAAGAGTTTAGGTCTCTCCGTATTTTATCAAGTTTTTTTTAAAGATATTTACATATTTTCTATCTTTCTTAAACAGAGATAGCCATCCACAAAACACAAACACAAACTCTCACACAGTATACCACCCACCCATAAGTGTCTGGCTATGTATATATGTATAGTCATATGTATTGATCTGTCTCTCTATACTAATATATAAATGCATAAACATATATATTTAGACAAACCGGAAACGTACATAGATAGGTCTCACGCGTTTCCAGATTTTGTGCAAGTCTTCTGAGTGCAACTTATCATTGTATTGTTTGTCAAGATAGAGTCCCTCTAACTTTTGGCCAGCTTCTTGTCCTTTGATACTTTTTTCTGCCAGTCCTGGGTTTTGAACGCTAGGCCTGGATGCTGTCACTGAGCTTGAGCTTCTTGCATTCAGTAGTTTATTGCAGATAAGAGTCTCATGGAGTTTCTGTCCTGGGCTGGCTTTGAATTGTGATCCTCAGATCTCAAACTCCTGAGTAGCTAGGATGACAGTCTTGAGCTACCAGTACCTGGTTCCTTTGCCTCTTTTACCCTTTTTTTTGGCCCCACCACAGCCATGGTATCTACCTTCCTATGTTCTCTCCACCTGCCCCCAGACAGGGGTCTGACACATGCTTTCCACCCACTTATTCATGTCCTCCTCTGTATTGGCTGACAGCTAAGACATGCACTCACTTGTCTGGATGCCAAACACAAAGCCATGTGATTGTTTCTCAGTCTGGAACATCCTATCAGATTTATAGCACCACAGAGGGTCAGGTTGATGCTCCTCCAGGGCTTCTTAAATTGTTCTCATATTAATCCACAACACGTTTGTCATCACTTGTCCAGCTAATTCATGGACTAAACCAGCATTCCCTACAAACTTAGATCCCAATACCATGAGGACACTCAAGGGTGCATTAGGAGTGTGACCTGCAGGTGGATGTGAGCCTGTCTAAGTTGGAGGGGATTTCTCCACCACAGGAAATGGAATACAAATTTAGAATCTGCTTTCATGAGGTGACAATCTCTGGCAGATGTTCTTATCAAATGTGGCACTGCCTACTTCCAGCTTAAAACATGGGTTGATGACCCAGCATAACAGTGAATGTATTCACCCCGGCCCAACACATAGGCTGGGACCCTGAACTTTCAGGTAGCATTTGGCTTTGAAGGTCATGAGATCTTAGTCTACAAATGATGAGCCCCCTCCCGTGAGGCATAGCAAACGGAGCCAAAGTGCAACCCAGTTAAGCACCAGATCAAGCTTCCCTTCTTCAGTAGGGTATGGTTTGAAAACTGTGCATAGTTTCTGTTTGAAGCCAGTCCAGAAAGGAAAATCCATGAAACTCTCATTTCCAGTTAACTGCCAAGGGGGTGGGGGAAGTCACAGGCTGGGCGATGCACAGGATGATCCATGGGCCCTGTGCAGCTACTGGGTCACCCCCTTCTGCATCTCAGCCTTTGGCTTTGAGCTCTGTGATCGTCAAGATGTGCACAGTCTGTACTCTGGCTGGCAGAAGAAATGACCCTGGGAAGACAATTGTAGACCCTTTGTGAGTGTAGGAAGGGGTAGGCTGGACACCCAGTCCAAGAGGAGCTAAAACTGGAGTCGAGGGGTGTGCAAGGAGTGGGTGTGAGGGTTGTGTGCAGTCACAGTCACGGCAGAGGTGGCTCTGTCTGTGGGGTGAGTGCCTCCCTGCAGGCACAGCACTGGACATATCAGAGATCCACATGAAAAGGAAAAGCTGGAAATGGCACTATGGTTCAAATGGTAGAGCATCAACCTTGAGCAAAAGAGCTCAGGGACAGTACCCAGGACCTGAGTTCAAGCCTCATGACTGTAAAAGAAAAAGAACCAGGACTATGAGAGGGAACCTGGTACTCTCTTGGTCTAATCAGACACAAGAAGAGGCCGGGATAGGCTGTGGAAAAACACAGAGAACATCTTCCCCCAGCTCATCCTGTCCTTTATGCTGGGGCAGCCATGTAACTAGGGCTACGGTGAGATCATCTTCACCCCTGTGCTGCCATCTGAATTGTAGGCCTCTGTCCTGGCATGGGGTGTCCTGATGGCTGAGCAGGTGCCCTAACCCTAGATGGAGAGCAGCCACTGACTGTGGTAGCTAAGGAGAGATCTGTTCCATAGCTATCAGGCCACCCAGCATGGGAGCCATAACCACCCCTCACCCAGGTAGAGGCCAATGGTTTTCCAGGTGCTACTAACATTGCCCCACCCCTAGCTCTGGGTACACGTGACATTCCCTCCACAAGGACCAGGACTAAGTGAAGGATCAGGAAGCTGCCTATGGGCTTCAGATGATGGCCAGGCTGGCACTACAGATGGCCTCACTCTGTCACCACCTTCCCCTGCCTCCATCATTCCTCCATCATGCCTCTCTACCTCCCACCCATTAACCTTGGAAACCAATGAACTGGGCTCTCATCATTCCTCTCATCTCTTCACCCACCTTGCTATGCATCCATCCCTCTGTCACTTCCACCCCACACACATCCCACCACCAGCCACCCTGTAGCTTATGAGGATCCCAGAGGAAGCTCTTGGTGAAGGGCTTGTGACCACAAAACAGTTACTATCACCCGCTCCAGCCTGATCCACCAAAGAATAAGAACAGCCAAGCAGGCACACACTGCAGCAGAGTTGCTCTGCTGCCACCCTGATTTCTTCATGGCCAGGACTTGGCTCTCCTCAGCCTCCCAGCTCAGTAACCAGAACATTGTGCTTTCACAGAGCCATGGCTTCCAGTCTCCATGGACACAATGACATCAAGGTGATGCCAACTTCCCCATCTCTATATACTTCTAACTATGGGATGGGAGCTGATGTTCTCTTCTGTGACTCCATCCGCTAAGAGGCTCATGCAGATTTCTATCCTTTGCTCATCATGGTGACTCTTTGGTTAACAAGTCACTGCTGGGCTTCCAGTTCACCACATATAGAACCCATACTCCAACACTTTTCTTAGAAGGACTGATGACTTTTAAATATTCTCTAGTTTTAAATTTCTAGTTCCTTCTCTCTTTCATTTATATATTTCCCTTCCTCACATACTTCCCTTTTTTACCTTCCTTCTTTCATTCCTGGCCTTGAACTCAAGACCTGGAGCTTTTTCTTAGCTTTTCTTTGCTCAAGGTAGCACTCTAGCTCTTGAGCTACAGCTCTACTTCAATCTTTGTTCTTGCTCTAAACTGGGAGTATGAGTCTCATGCATTTTTCCCTTTGCTGGGTTGGTTTTAAACCACAATACTAAGATCAGGATCCTGAATATGCCTCGGATTACAGGTATTATCTAATCAAAACAAATTCCTGATTTCTTTTTTAGACATAATTAGTTCTTTCAGGTGAGCCACCAGCCACTCATGCAAGAGCATTGCAGGATCCCAGCATTCATCTTGTCTCCAGTCTTATTCCATCCATCTCACAATGGTCATCTAAAACACCCTGCTGCATGCCTGAAGTCGCAAGGAACGTTCTCAACGCCATGAGAAGCCCCCTTAAGCTCTGCCTCAGACATGCCCAGCCCCCATCCCACTTCCACATGAGCATTTGTTTAGGAGAAATTTCCTGAGTACATCATCATCTTTTCCTCACCATTCAAATTTCATCTTTGGAGTCATTTCTCCCAGACAAAGAGGAACATGATCCATGGTTTGATAGCAGCTCCAGCTTCATAGTCCCAGCCACCGACACCCCCCCCATTACCCTGCCACACACCTGAATTCAAGGACAATGTTTTCACTACCCCTGACTCTTATCAAATGTTTTAACTTATACAGTGCATTAAAATAATTTTACTAAATGGAATAAACACATGGCATCAAGCTTCAGAATCTTTGCACCTGAACTTTTAGTGAATCACAGACACACCAGCATTTCTGTAGCCAACAGAAATCTTAGCTTTGAGATTTCAGCATTCCTGGTATCCAAGTTTGGATGTGCTTACACTGCCCTTAATGGGGCACTTCAATCACACAATCCCACAACAATCACTGTCATTTGACATTCACTGGTAGGTGGTGCTAGGAAAAAGACTGATGTGCCAACTCCATGCTGGCTTGACCTATGCCATCTTCAAACCTGGAGCAAGTGGGGCTCCTCTCTCCAAGACACCTTTTGTGTACTACCCCAGGAGGACCTTTACCTTGAGACAAAATTATGAAGACTATCTCTACCAGCAAAGATTCCAGTGAGATGTGCCTACATGGATAAAGCTAAAATCTCACTAAAGTGAGGTTGTTGGCAGTGCTGGAGCCTGACCTCAGGGCCTGGGCACTAAGCATTTGTACTCAAGACTAGCCCTTTACCACTTGAGCCCAAATTCCATTCCCAGCTGTTTTTATTTTTGGTAGTAAGAATCTATCAGACTTTCCTGTTCTAGGTGACTTGGAACTTCCATACTCAGATCTCAGCCTCCTGACCAGCCTGGATTAAAAGTGTGGATCAGCCATGCGCCACACCTGAGGACTTTTGCCAGCACATTTTTTCCCAAAAATTAGAAGAGGAAGATGTGGGAGGGTTGGGCTCATCCTGCCCTGCATATGAAGGAGAGCATCAGCGCCTGAACTTCATTCCCTGTTGTAGGCTGCTGGAGGAAAAGGAAGCAAATAGGCACAGGCTGGCAGCAGATGCCACAGAACAACTTGTGACCAAGACTCTCAGAGCAGACCTCAGAATCGATGACAGAGTTGGATCTACCCAGTAACAGAGGCAGTGGTGACACCTGAAACTGTGCGTTTGAGCCTTTGCTGCTAGTAAACAGGGCCACCTATGTCTCAATGAGAAAGGTGAGATTTTGGTGGAGAAGGTGAGATTAAACATTATGTATCATGCCAGAAGACAGACTATAAGGGGTCTTTTATTATTCCAAGTGAAATTTTGGATTTCCTCTTCTGTTTCTTTAAAGAATGACATTGGGATATTGATGAATATTGCACTGAATTTGTAGATAGTCCCTATCAAGATTGCCATTTTTACAATATTACTTTTTCCAAACCAGGAGCATAGGTTTTTGCATATCCTCAGTTCTGCGTTAATTTCCTTCTCCAGAGTTTATAGTTCCATCAAAAAGGTGCTTTACATTCTAAGTTAATTCCTAGGTATTTTATTTTCTTTGATAGCAAAATGAGTTGCTATCCTGATTCTTGCCTCATTCCTCTCATTTGTTGGCATATAGGAAGGCAGTTGACATTGAGGGTTAATTTTATACCCTGCTACCTTACCAAAGTTTTATATCAGCTCAAGCAGCTTCGGAGTAGAGTCTATAGGGTTCTTTAAATACAGAATCATGTCATCTGTAAGGAGAGAAAGTTTCAGTTCCTCTTTCCCTTTTCCTCCTCACTCCAGTTAGAATGGCCAAGATCCAGAAATCTAATAACGTATGCTGGAGGGGATGTGGCCAGGACGGATCACTACTACACTGCTGGTGGGATTGCAAACTCGTTCAACCACTATGGAAAGCACTATGGCAGTATCCCAAAAAGACTAAACATAGAGCTCCCCTGTGATCCAGCAATTTCACTACTTGACAATCGTCCAGATAGGACACACTAAATTCACTAGAACAATAACATTTATCACAGCACTATTTACTATAACAAAGGTATGGAACCAACCCAGATGCCCGTCAGTTGATGAGTAGATCAAATATGGTGTTTTTACACAATGGAATTCTGTGCTTCTGTCAGAAAGAATGACATAGACGAATTTGTAAGGAAATAGAAAGACTGTAAAGTTTAGAAATTAGTTTCTGTCTCCTTCTCTCTCCTTCTCTATCTCTGTAAAATTTAGAAGTTCCTGTTTCTCTCTCTTTTCTCTCTTTCTCTCTCTTTCTGTCTCTCTCTTTCTGTCTCTCTCTTTCTGTCTCTCTCTGTCTCTCTCTCTCTCTCTGTCTCTCTCTGTCTCTGTCTCTCTCTCTCTCTCTCTCTCTCTCTCTCTCTCTCTCTCTCTCTCTCTCTCTCTCTCTCTCTCTCCAATCCTTAGGCTTGAACTCAGGGCCTGAGCTACTTTTGCTCAAGGTTAGCACTCTACCATTTGAACCACAGTGCTGCTTCTGGCTTGCTCTTTTCACGTAGTATTGAGGAATCTAACCCAGGCCTTAATCCTTGATAGGTTAGCACTCTACCACTAAGCCACACAGTCAGCTTTTAGAGGTTCCTGACAAAGGTTTTCCTACATGCTATTATTTCTTCTGTGAGTGCTCTTAATGCTTGCTGAAGGTTGACTTTGTTTAGAAGACTTACCCTAATGCTCCCATATACAGAGATTCTATATATAGCTAAATGTTTTTCATTACTCAGAATTTCTCTATTGTGTATGTTCTGAAATGTACTGAAGACTGACTTCTGATTAAAAGTCATTGCACATTTGTTCTATTCATTAGTTTTCTTTTCTTCTATGGGAATCAGGTTTGTGATGAACACAGAAGTATGCCTTCCAGGTCAAACACTTTCCACATTTGTAATATTCATAAGGTTTTTCTCTCCTATGTGCATTTTATACTTAGTTATGCGTTCATGATGGATTTTTCATATTCTTATATTCATACGATTTTTATCCTGTGTCTGTGTGGTATCATGCAAACTCAACTATGAGTTCTTCAAAAAAATTTCCCTTTCATTTTATTCATAGGATTCTATCCTGTGGGTGTTTAGTGATAAATCTTGACTTGTGCCTTCTGGGGAAAAGACTGAACATTTGCTACATTCATTAAGGGTTTGATCTTGTGTTGGTTCTGTGACACAAGCTGAGTTTTCTTCCACAGACTAAAAAGTCTTTCCTATTTATTACATTGCTAAGGCTTCTCATATGTGTGAACTCTCTTACGCTTCCTGAAGGGTGAATACTGCACGAAAGACTTTCAACTTTGGTTATATTCCTAAGGTTTCTAATATGTGTGAATTCTGTTATGCCTCCTGTAATGTGACTTCCATCTGAAGGTCTTACCACATTTGATGCACTCGTACAATTTCTCTCCTGTGTGTGTTCTCTGATGCAATTTGAGGGAAGACTTCCATTTGAAAGACATTCCACATCGGTTACATTCATAAGGTTTTTCTCCTGTTTGAATTGTCATATGCATGATGAGGTTTGGCTTCTGTGTGAAGGACTTTTCACATATGTTACACTCATAAGGTGTTTCTCCTGAGTATATTCTCTGATGAACATGGAGTTTTACCTTCCATTTGAAAGACTTTCCGCATTCACTACATGCATAAGTTTTCTCTCCTGTGTGTGTTCTATTATGCCCATCAAGATATGACTTCCACTTGAAGGTCTTTCCACATTTGTTGCACACATAAGGTTTCTCTCCTGTGTGTGTTCTTTGATGCAATTTGAGGGAAGATTTCTGTCTGAAAGACTTTACACATTGGTTACATTCATAAGGTTTCACTCCTGTGTGTATTCTCTGATGAACACGAAGCTTTCCCTTCCCTTGGAAAGACTTTCCACATTCATTACACTTATAAGATTTCTCTCCTGTGTGTGTTATTTGATGAACTCGAAGGTGTATCTTCTGGGTGAAAGACTTTTCACATTTGTTACATTCATAAGGTTTCTCTTCTGTGTGTCTTCTCTGGTGCAAAGTGAGGTATGATTTCAGTCTAAAAGTCTTCCCACATTTATCCCATTCATAAGATTTCTCTTCTGTGTGAGATCTCTGATGTGTGCTGATTGCTGAATTCTGGGCAGAAATTTTATTACGTTCCTCATATTCAAAAGGTTTGTCTTCTCTTGGAGATCGAGGTTGGAGCGTCAGGTCTGACTTCTCAGAAATTAATTTTCACACTTGATGTACGCATCACATATCTCAGGATATTTGCTCTGAGGTATTGTAAGGCGTATTTCATTACTGAAAGATTTCTCACATTCACTACATATATGAGGAGTCTCTCCTGTGTACATTTTCGGATGTGTAGTGATGGTCGGTGTTAAGTACAATATTTTTCATCACACAGTACATTTAGCAGTTTTCCTCCCTCCCTGTAGAATTTCTTGGGCAGGGAGAACAGAATTATGATACTGCAGATCTTTTGGACTGTCACAATCATGAATAAAATGCTCTGAATATCGGATGGATTTTTTAAGAACAGGAGACATACGAGATCTATATGCAGTATGCATCACATCAGGCTTAGGAGACAGAAGCATGTTCTGACACTTTATGAACTCCTCAGTCCTCACCCCTAAGTTGTTACCGTTATTACTAACCAGCTCTGGATTATGTGTAGAGCTCAAATTTAAAGTTGTTGCAAATCTCACGTTTTCCTCCACTTCGATACTACTTGCAACTGCTACTTCACAAAGACATTCATGTGGACTTTCCTGGCATGCCTTAAACACATTTTCCATTACCTGGACATCTAAAATGAGTCATAGAAAAAAAGACACAAACATACATGAGATACAAATATTCCTTACTGTAAAGATAATGACTTTACTTTCCCATCCTAAGTGTTAGATATTTTAAAATATAAAAGTGGAAATTGATTTGTGAGAAAAATATGTTTTCTCCCTAACCTATTAAGAAAATGATATTTTACAATGACCAATAATGTTTTTCTGTGTTTCAGTTCTCTTTTTATATCACAGGAAATATTTATTGAAATTACCCATCTATGTATTGCTACAGTTTTAAGCTGAGTACTAACTATAGCATACCTGCAGCTGTTTTTTTTCAAATACTGTTTTGTTTATACATTGAGGAATAGCTGCCTTTCTTTTATTTTTGAGAAATACTCTAAATATTGTGCTGTTTTGCATCTTTTTAAAACTTTCTTTTCTTTTCTTTTCTTTTTTTTTGTAGTTCATAGGCCTCGGCCCTGTCCCTGAACACTTCAGCAGAAGACTATAACCCCTATCCTTGAGCTACAGCCCCACTTCCTGTTTTCTAGAGTTAACTACTGATAAGAGTCTCACGTCCTGAGTACCAGATAGGATTACCTTACCCAGTTTCAATGCTGTTTGCTTATTAACCATTAAGTGAGGAACACGAATTTTTTCTAGATTCAGCGGCCACAAGTTTGGTTTATATGTCTGTTTGCCTTTGATCCAAGCAAGAACGATTCTTGAGAGTAAGGTCTTACACCTATATCCCTTCAGTTACAACTTCTCACTAAAGTCTCAATTTAGGTATTTGTGGGAATTTTGAAATTTATTTCTTTCCATTTGAAGTCTTATAAAAATTCCTTTTCTAACACTCCTGTCCCTCAGAACCATGGAAGACCAGAAAATCCCCAGCTCATTGTCTAGTTAATTTTCTTATGTTGATTGAAACTTTGTTGTTTTTTTTTCCTTCCATTCCTGGGTTTGAACTTAGGACCTAACCACTGTCCTTGGGTTTTCTCAAGACTAGAACCCTACCAATGAATTCATCACTTCTGGCTTTTTCTATGTATGTTGTAATAAGGAATAAAACCTGTGTCTTTGTGCATGCTAGGCAAGCACTCTACCACTAGGCTCAATTTCTGGTGGAAACGTCTGGTTTTGAATACCAGTCTCTTCCTACCAGCATAAAGATATTATCCTTATCAGAGAATAATGCCCTGACATATTCCTTGTTTGCTCAATCATTTATAGTCTTAGTTTTAAAGAAATGAAAGAATGATATTTCTTTCTTTCTTTCTTTCTTTCTTTCTTTCTTTCTTTCTTTCTTTCTTTATTTCTTTCTTCCTTTCCTTCCTTCCCTCTTTCTTCCCTCTTTCTTTCTTTCTTTCTTTCTTTCTTTCTTTCTTTCTTTCTTTCTTTCTTTCTTTCTTTCTTTCTTTCTTTCTTTCTTTCCTGTTTTGCAGTCATGGGACTTGAATTCTAGACCTGGCTGTTCTTCGTGAGCTCTTCAACTCAAGGCTACTGCCCTATGTCTTTAGACTCAACCCCACTTCCCATTTTCTATTGGTTCATTGGAGAGAAGAGTCTAAGGTGTTTTTGTGATAGGTCAGTCTTTGAACCTTGATCCTCAGATCTCAGCCTCCTAAGTAGCTAGGATTACAGGCATGAGCCACGGGCTCATGGCTTTCTCATTTTATTTTGTTTCACAGTGATTTCTACAGAGAAATCTAACTTTAACTCTACTGCCACATAGAATTCATCATATCACCCTATGATTCTTGGTGCCGGGGGTTTGGGCTAGCATGCACAAAGACCTGGTTCAGTTCCTTGGTACTACATACAAAGAAAAAACCAGAAGTGGTGCTATGACTCAAGAAGTAGAGAGCTAGCCTTGAGAAAACCCAAGGACCATGCTCAGGCCCTGAGACCAAGCATAGGATTGGGAAAAGAAAATGATTCTTGATTCATTCACAAAGAATTCCATAGGTTCCACACAGGATTTAGGGTAACTAAGAATATTATTGCTCAGTACATCACAACGTGAACTTACCAATGGGGCTCAGGCTCCAACATCAATATGAAGATGCATTCACTCACCTGTGATATTCTTGTCAGAGGAATTTCCTATCCAGAGTTCTGCACAGTGCTCTAGCTTGTCAATTAATACAGGTTTGGGAACACAGGGCCCTGTAAATAAGAATCAGTAGAGAATTATTGCTTATGCTGTGTCATTATTGCTTTAAGTTCACAGACATCCTACTCACAAGTTATCTATTAAATCTTTTCTCTCATTTCTCACTGGCTCCATGGTTGACTTTTCCCCAGCTCTGGATTCATTTTGTATGGCATAAACTTAGCTGTCTTGCTCAAGGCTAGAAAAATACCAGTTTGAGTCCCAGCTCCACTTACATGCATAGGTCTTCATGCATGCTAGGCAAGCACTCAACCACAAAGTCAAACTCTTGACACTCCACTAACATTTTTGAGGGGTTACTTGGAGTTATAGAGTTTCATGGCAATTTTTATGCCATTGCTGGCTTCAAATTAGAATTCTTAGATTTCTTCCTCCTGAATATTTTAAGATTACAGGCATGAAACATTGCACCTAGTGCCAGGTTTCCATTATAAACTCACTGTTTAGTGATTTGTAGATCCTATTTCCAATAATGATATATATTCTATTCTGGATGGTTTATCCACTTACAATTACTTTGTAAGTTTGGAATGTCGTCTCCATTAGAGGAAACATAATTTAGAACTGTTGTCAAAGTATCCTGAAGGTATCCTGAAGAATGAGTACAAAATTACCTTAGGTTTTCTTTAGAGAATAATGATACTTCTCAGGGCCTGGAATCTTTCATTTAAATAGTATTGAAAGTTTGATAAACATTCACGTATCTGCAAAATAACAAGGCACTTGGCCTTGCAAGTGAATTTGACTTTTGCTCACCTAAGGACACCAGGTTGCTGTAGGTCTCCAGCATTACATCTCTGTACAGGGTCCTCTGAGCATTGTCCAGATGCTGCCACTCCTCCCAGCTGAAATCCACAGCTACATCATCAAATGACACCAGCTTCTGGAATGGCACATTTTCATCAAGTAATTAGCACTGAGTTATAAACACACCATGTCTGGAATTTTATTCTTTTTTGTTGGAATTGTATTCCTTTACTTAAATCTTTAGACTTACATGAAATATTGACCTGAAAAGCTTAGGGATGGTGCCTAGTCCCAGAGTTCAAGTCCCAAGACCTACAAAAAAATAAAAAGGCAAGCCAGGTGTTGGTGGCTCACGCCTGTCATCCTAGCTACTCAGGAGACTGAGATCTGAGGACCATGGTTTCAAAGCCAGCCTGGCACAAAATTCCATGAGACTCCTTTCCAATTACCCACCATAAAATGTTTAATGGCTTGTGGCATATCATGGTAGAGCAATTGTGGTATCGACAGAAATAAGTCGGGGGAGTAGATTTGGGTTATAAATGGAATTATTCCATTGAAAAGGAACTACATTATATGATGACATATGGTGATACTGAGAGAATATTGCAAAATCTTACGGTATCAAGTAATAATACTGTGAAGTACACCCAGAATGTTAATGTTCTATGTCTGGCATAATAATCACTTGGGGAAGAAACTATTTTTTCTTTTTTTTTGGCTGGGGGATTTGTAAGGCTTGAACTCTGGGCCTGGGCACTGTTCCTGAGATCTTCAACTCAAGGCTATCACCCTACCTATGAAGCCACAGTGCCATTTCCCATATTCTAGTGGTTAACTGTCGATGAGAGTCTCATAGACTTTCTAATGCCCAGGCTGGCTTTGAACCAAATCTTTAGATATCAGCCTGATATCTGAGTAGCTAGGATTACAGGTAGAATTCACTGCACCTGGCAAGAAATTTATTTCTTGCTGTTTTATACTACAAATTTACTGTATGTTTTACTTTTTCAAAAAGACTGAGGATGACCTTTGTTCTGTATATAATGGGAAGAGGGGTAGGGAGCTGTGAGCAGAACAACTGAGGGGCAATACTCAGGGTAGGACAATAGCCTTAAACTAAAGAGCTCACGGCTCAAGGTCCAAGCCCCATGACTTTCCCCACTACCCCACAAAAAAAAGGGAAAAAAATTGGAGATTGGAGAGGATTTTCTAAAAAGAATATATAGAAATAGTAGTTCAAAATGTAGAAAGAAGTTCAATATTAACAGTCATGAGAAAAATTAAAATTACAATGAAATCATTACTTTAAGTATATTAATATAAATATAGTTTTAAACAAAAAGATCCACATACACACACACAAACATACACACACACACACACGCATACAAAAAAACAACTTTCAAAGTCTAACTATTACTGGGAAGGTAGTGAGAAGAAGTAGAACTTTGGAATAGTTCTGCAAGGAATATAAAACAATCAAAAATTGCGTGGAGAGTGCTAAAAAAAGTACTAAATATAGAATTACATAGAAATATGGTCCAACACTTCTATTTCTAGATTTGTACCTAATGGAAGAGAAAGCAGAGACTAGAACAAATATGTGGAGAATCCATTCACAACTATTAATAATAATCCAAAGATAGAAATATGCAAAACAATGCATTGAGAAGGAAGAACATTTTACTATATTTTACAGATGAATCTTGATGACAGTAAACTAAAAATACAGCAGTCATAAAGGAAGAGCTAGGGTATGTTTTCCCTTCCAGAGCTTCCAAGGATCAACAAACCCTTAGAGCCAAAAAGCACGATGGTTCCAGAGAATGGAGTAGAGAGGAACAGGAGCTGAATGTTTAATGATTATACATGGAAGATGAAAATTGCTCTAGATGGGTAGAATGAAGAGAGAACTGTACCCTAAACAATGGTTATGTAGCCACACAGGATGGGACACACCTATACTCTCTGATCTTGGGAAACTCAAGAAGGATTTCTAGCCATCCTGGATGCATGGAAAGATCTATCATAAAAACTAATGTGGAGGGGCTGGGAGTTTGGCATAGTTGTAGAGTGCTTGTATGAAGACGAAGGTTCAATTCCGCAGTACCACATACACAGAAAAAACCAGAAGTAGTGCTGTGGCTCAAGTAGAAGATCACTAGGCTTGAGGAAAGCTGAAGGACAGTGCTTAAACCGAGTTTAAAAAAAACCCAGAAAGCTGAGCATGATGGGGTGGTGGCTCACTTCTATAATCCTAGATACTCAGGAGGCTGAGATCTGAGGATCAAGGTTTAAAGCCATCCTGGCACAAAAAGACCTGAGACACTTATCTCCAATTTACCTTTAGAAAATGGGAAGTGGGGCTTGGCTCCAGGGTAAGGTGGTAGCCTGGAGCTGAAGAGCTCAGGGATAGTGCCCAGGCTGAGTTCAAGATCTATGACCCACCAAAGAAAAACCCAAAAAACAAAAAATAAGATGGAAAAAATTGGATTCTGTGAATTTTATCAGGCATATAAATGTCTTTTTTTACAGTTGAAATAACAAATTGTTTGGAAAAAAGTTTTTACCTAGAAATGTACACTACAAATGGAATTAACAACAAACACAAAATATGCAAAAGATACAAATTATCACAATATGGGTATCCTGCTTCTGTATCTTTCACTGACTCTTGTTCAAATGAGTCACATATTCTGAATCATTTCTCCCAGTCGATATATGCCACAAGTGTTAGCTTGTACTGTACTTCTTGGGAAATCAAAAGCAAATACTAATCAAATGTGTGTTAGATTTTGTCAACAGTGATATTTCAAATATAAATCCCTACTCATTGCATTATTTAATATCAATGCCGGAATCTAACTTACACTGGCAGAATCTTCAATCTTTTGAGAATCTTCAAAAGGGTGTGTAAATATTTAGGATTGTTATGTCTTCCTGGAGGAAAGATCCCTTTAGTATGTAGTAACCTTCTTTGTCTTTTCTTACTAATTTTAGTTTGAAGTCTATTGTATCTGATATGAGGATGACAACTCCAGCCTGTTTATGGGGGCAGTTAGCTTGATAGATTTTATTCCAACCTCTCACTTTCAAAAGATGATTGTTTTGGGGTAAGATGTGTCTCTTGAAGTCAGCAGAACGATGGCTCTTGATTTTGATCCAACTAGACAGCCTATGCCGTTTAATTGGAGAGTTAAGTCCATTGATATTGAGAGTTAGGATTGAGAGATATTTCTTAGTTCCCACCATTTTAAAAAGCTTTTAGTAGGGCCTGTGTCTTGACAGTTCTTGTGGTCCTTAGACGGTATGCTGTTTAGGTGCCATTTCTTTCCCTATAATGCATTTATTTTGGTTTTGTATGTATAGAGCATCTTTGAGAATTCTCTGTAGTGTTGGTTTTGTTTTGACATATTGTTGCAGCTTTTCCCTGGAATGGAATGTTTTTATTGTTCCCTCAGTTATGAATGAGAGCTTAGCTGGCTACAGTATTCTTGGTTGGTAGTTATTTCATTTAAGGGCATGACATATATGCTTCCAGTCACTTCGTGCTTGCATGGTCTCTGCTGAGACATCTGGGGTTATTCTGAATGGTTTGCCTTTATAGGTTACTGATCCCTTTTCCCTGGCTCCCTTTAGGATCTTTTCTTTTGTTTCTATTGATCCAGTTCGGATCACAATGTGGCGGTGGGATGTTCTTTTCTGGTCAGGTCTGTTTGGGGTTCTAAAAGCTTCTCGTATGTGGATGGGCCTGCCCTTCTGGATATTTGGGAAATTCTCTGAGATGATTCCCTGAAGTATATTTCCAATACCATTGACCTCTTTCTCCACGCCCTCCTCAATACCAACTAGCCTTAAATTAGGCTTCTTAATTGTATCTTGGACCTCCTGAAGCGCTCTCTCATATTTCCTAGATTTGGATTGACTCATTTTCTGTTCTTTATAATACCTAAATTATCTTCAGCCACGGAAATTCTCTCCTCTGCATTGTCTAACCTGCTATCAAAGCTATCTACTTTATTTTTCATCTCCCTTGCTTCTAATTGCTCACTTTTGATGCCTTGCATCCCTTGTTTTAGATCATGTATGGATTTCTTTATCTCCTTGATTTCCTTTTGAGTGGTTAGCTCAGTAGCTTTATTTTCTTTGGACATTTGCTGGAGTTTGGTCACGTTTTTATTTGTGGATTCTTTGAATTCATCCATCTTTCTTTGAAAAACCTTTATTATGGCCTCCTTTATGGCTTCTTCTTTTTCACTTATCACCTTGTTTTTGCTTTCCTCTTGTTCAGGTATGGCTTCCTCCATTATCTCTTTCTTTAAATTTTCACATTTTTCATTAATGATGTTTATCAATTGCATTTGTGTAGCAATTGGAAGACTCTCCTCTAGGTTTGCCAGTGACTGTTCCATTGTCTGTTTACATTGGGTGGGGGATGTTGTTTCTTGATTTGACATTTTTCTTGAGTTTCTTGTTCTGCCCATTTGAAAATGGGAGCAAGATTACTACTAAATACGATTATAGTTTTTCAGATATAACCAACCTAGACCTCTGTAGCTGGCAGACACTAGATGTTCACAAGTTTTGATTGGTATTATCACTCTTTCTTTTTGTGCACTTACAGACCAGCCTAATACAACCACTGATAAGCGATTTATACCCAAAACAATAAGCCTCTCAATCCAATCTCTATTGTCTTGAAGTCCCTCTGAGCCTAGAGAATAATTAACCACCTACATATACAATATTGCTCAACAGCCATCAAGTGTAGATCCGTGCAGTATAAGGGTTGAAAGACGAGCAGAGGTCCAGAGATAGAAAAAAAGATTGAGAGAGGTCAGGGGGGGTGCAAGAGGATTAACGTAGGAGTGTAAGAATATTGTAGTAATGAAGAAAAGTGATAGCATAAGGATAACTGACATAAGTTGGTAAGTAGGTAGCATATTTGAGTACAAAGTTTGGAAAGTATTAGAATAAAACTCATGTGTTGCTGCACGACTAGCTCTTAGCCCAACCAGTGGCCTCACAGTGGACCATGGGATGGATCTGTTTTTCTTGTCTACGTTGAGGGAAAGGGGTATTTCACAAGATGCAGAAGCGAAGATTTCAGAAGCAAATGCTGTGAGTGAATTAGCTCGTAAAAAGCATTTTTATTTTCTTTTATCTTTCTGCCAGTCTTGGGGCTTGAATTCAGGGCGTGAGCACTGTCCTCGGGTTTTCTCAAGTCTAGCCCTCTGCCACTTGAGCCACAGTGCCACATCTAGATTTTCTATCTATGTGGTACTGAGCAATCAAACCCAGATCTTCATGGATGCTAGGCAAGCACTCTACCACTATGCCAAACTCTCAACCCTGACATAGTAATTATAAAGTCATCATCATCATCATCATCATCATCATCATCATCATCATCATCATCATCATATCCAAATATCCTTTCTCCTACAAAGAATGAACACTTAACTGTGTCTAATGCTTTTTTTTTAATTTCACTAATTCTTCTGTGTTGTTCCCTCTTGCATTTTTTACACATGACAGCAAAGCTAATCATCAGGAAAAAATTGATTAGGATACAGAAACCTAATAATATCCTAGTAGATTGACGTCAAAAATATGTGCAAGATGCCCTGTGTGTTTGACCTAGTGGGAGAGTCCTTGGCTACCAAGCAGTAAGCCTCAGGTTTGATTCATCATTACCACATACATAGAAAACGCTGCAAGTGGTGCTGTGGCTCGGTGGGACAGCTAAAGCCTAAAGAAAGCCCAAGAACAATGTTCACACTCTGAGGTCAAGTCCCAAGACTAGCAAAAACAAAAAAAAATTCGACAAGGGGCAAAATGCAGGCAGAGAAGGCACTGTGAAGCAAATGTTTTGTAAAGGATGAGGGCAATATTGACCTTTAAGTTTGGATCATACCTAAGAAAGGCTCCTTGAGCCTGAGACCAGACTGGTAGTTGGGCCTAGTGGAAGACATAGGGATTGGGCAAATAAGGTATGCTGTATACTACATCCACATGTATATTGTGAGACTGGAGGAGAGATTCAGCCTCCAGTATGTCTTTGGTGAGGTCTTTTGTGAGCAAGGATCTTTGGTCATTGGGCCCTGAAAGGTGACCCTGCCTCCCTCACAATGGAACAGAATATGGAACCCTGGTAACCAAGCCACTGTAACTAACAACCAGCTCAAGCCAGCTCACTTGGCCTGTGGCTCAGGAGGAAGAAAGATGTTGCTGTGCTGTTGCCAAAGGTCAGGAAACTCGAGTCTCAGGCATGGAAGTTGTGGATGTCTTACTCGAAGATGTACATGCTAGATCATTGCCAAGCCACAAATCCAGTATAACAGAACTTTCTCTAAGAAGAAGGCCAGGAAAATCAAGGACAACCAGATGAGGTAAAGTTCTAAGAAGAAATGTATTTGACCCCATCATCCTCCCCACACACTACAACTTTCCTTTTTTTTCATTTTTTTATTGTAATTAGTAAAAGGGTTAGATGATATTTGCCAGATAGAAGGTGCATTAATTCACATACATTGATACTCTTTCACATGTCTTGGTACCCATTTCCCTCCAACCCCACACCCCCCACCCGTCTTGGTTTTCCCCCCTTCCCTATCAAATTTCAAATATCCAAATACAAATAAATTCAATATATCGGATAACAATGTGAGATACTATACCAATATGGGATAACCAAGGGACAGCAAGCGAGATGAGAGACAACATAGTACATTAAGGACAACAATCATTCATTATATGGCTTTTGTGTCAATATCCTGGAGGTCCTTTCAATTAGCTTCACATTATATGGCCTTATATATGGCCTTTTGCTCTATTGCCAATCTCTGCTAGTAGAGCCCAAGGTTTCTACTGAGGGAAACCACTGAGCCTAAGTTCCTTTGAGTCTGGCTTACTTCACTTAATATGATTTGATCTAAGTCTTTCCATTTCCTAACAAATGGGGCGATGTCATTCTTTCTGACAGCAGCATAGAATTCCATTGTGTACAAATACCACAACTTGTTGATCCACTCATCAACTGAGGGACATCTGGGTTGGTTCCATATCTTTGCTATGGTGAATAGTGCTGCAATGAACATTGTTGTGCTAGTGGGTTTAGTATGCCCTTGTTTCTGGATTGTTGGGTAAATGCCAAGTAGTGGAATTGCTGGGTCATAGGGGAGTTCTATGTTTAGCGTTTTGAGGCACTGCCGCACTGCTTTCCATAGTGGTTGAACGAGTTTGCACTCCCACCAACAGTGTAGTAGTGATCCCTCCTGACCACATCCCCTCCAGCATCTGTTGTCATTCGTTTTCCTGATCCTGGCCATTCTAACTGGAGTTAGGTGGAATCTTAGACTTGTTTTGATTTGCATTTCTTTTATGACCAGAGATGTTGAGCATTTCTTCATGTGTCTATAGGCCATTTTTGTTTCTTCTTCAGAGAAGACTCTCTTTAAGTCTTTGGCCCATTTTGTAATGGGATGGGTGTTACTTTGGAGGTTAGTTTTGGAGTGATTCAATTTTTTGAGTTGTTGATATATTTTAGATATGAGGCCTTGTTCCGTTGTTTGGGTGGTGAAGATCTTCTCCCACTCTGTAGGCTTCCTGATTAGTTTACTAGCTATATCCGTTGCCATACAAAAGCTCTGCAGTTTAATGCAGTCCCACTTATCCAGCCTTTCTCTGATTTGCTGTGATTCTTGGTCCTTATTAAGAAAGTTTCGACCTGTACCAAGGAGGCCTAGTGTATCTCCTATTCCTTCCTGTAAACTTTTCAGTGTGTCAGCTTTTACCTCCACGTCTTTGATACATTTGGAGTTAATTCTAGTGCAAGGTGACAAAGAAGGATCCAACTTTAGTTTTCTGCAGGTGTTTAACCAGTTCTGCCAGCACAACTTGTTGAAGAGGCTATCTTTCTTCCATTCTATTTTTTTGGCTCCCTGGTCAAAGATTAGGTGGCCCTAGGTCTGTGGTTTAATATCTGGGTCGGCAGTTCTACTCCATTGGACTTCAGGCCTGTTCTTGTGCCAGTACCAAGCTGTTTTGAGAATTATAGCTCTGTAATAGAGCCTTAAGTTTGGAATTGAAATTCCTCCAGCGCTGTTCTTTCTGCTAAGAAGTGTTTTTGCTATACGGGGTCTTTTATTATTCCATATGAAATTTTGAATTGCCTCTTCTATGTCTTTAAAGAATGACATTGGGATGTTGATGGGTATTACATTGAATTTGTAGATAGCCCTTGGCAAGATTGTCATTTTCACAATGTTGATTCTTCCAATCCAGGAGCATGGGAGGTTTTTCCATTTCCTTAGTTCTGCTTTAATTTCCTTTTTTAGGGTTTTAAAGTTTTCATCTAAACGGTCCTTTACATTCTTAGTTAAGCTAATTGCTAGGTACTTTATTTTCTTTGAGGCTATTGTGAAAGGATTTTCTTTCCTGATTATTGCCTCGTTCCTCTCACTGTTGGCGTAAAGTAAGGCAGTTGATTTGTGAGGGTTGATTTTATGGCCTGCTACCCTTCCAAAGCTTTGAATCAGCTCAAGGAGCTTGGGAGTAGAGTCTATAGGATTCTTTAAATACAGAATCATGTCATCTGCAAAGAGGGATAGTTTTATTTCCTCTTTCCCTACTTGGATCCCCTTTATGCTTGCTTCTTGCCTTATTGCACTGCCTAGGAATTCTAGTACTATGTTAAAAAGGAGTGGAGAGAGTGGGCATCCTTGTCTCGTTCCTGATTTTAGAGGGAATGGCTTTAGATTTTCACCATTAAGTATAATACTAGCAGTGGGTTTCTCATACACAGCCTTTAATACATTGAGAAATGTTCCGTGGATTCCTAGTTTCTCCACATCTTTTAACATAAAGGGGTTTTGGATCTTGTCAAATGCCTTTTCCGCATCTATTGAGACAATCATGTGATTTTATCCCTTCTCCTGTTGATGTGTTGAATTATATTAATTGATTTGTGTATGTTGAACCAGCTTTGCCTCCCTGTGATGAATCCAGTTTGATCATAGTGTATATTTTTTTTGATGAGTTGTTGTAGACGGTTGGCCAGTATTTTGTTGAGAAGTTTTGCATCGAGGTTCATCAAAGAAATGGGTCTATAGATCTCTTTCTTTGATGAATCTCTGTCTGGTTTGGGGATGAGGGATATGCTGGCTTCACAGAATCAGTTTAGTAAAGAACCTTCATTTTCAATTTCGTTGAAGAGCTTGAGGAGTATTGGTGTGAGCTCTGCTTTGAAGACCTTATAGAATTCAGCTGTGAATCCATCTGGCCCTGGGCTCTTTTTAAGTGGAAGTTGTCTAATTTCCATTTCTATTTCAGAGCTTGAAATAGGCCTGTTGAGTTGGGTTAGCTCTTCTTGGTTCAGTGTGTGTATGTTAATATTGTCTAGGAATTCATCATTTTCTTCTAGATTCTCAAATTTGTTGGCGTAAAGGTTTGAGAAGTATTCCCTCATGATATTCTGGATCTTGGTAATTTCTGTCGTGATATTACCATTTTCATCTGCGATTTTGTTTATTTTGATATGCTCTCTTCTTTTTTTGGTAAGATTTGCTAAGGGCTTGTCAATTTTGTTAATTCTTTCAAGAACCAACTCCTTTTTTTGTTGATTCTTTCTATAGTTTTTTTTTCCAAATCATTTAATTCTGCTTTGATTTTAATAACTTGCTTTCTCCTAATGGGTTTGGGGTTGGTTTGTTGCTCTTTTTCCAGGAGGTTAAGGTGAGACATTAACTAGTTTTTTTGCCATTTTTCCAACTTGCTGTTGTAGGCACTCCACGCTATAAATTTTCCTCTGAGTACTGCCTTTGTTGTGTCCCTAAGGAGTTGATATTTGTGTGCTCCTTATTGTTAAATTTCATAAACAGTTGCTTATCTGTTCTGATCTCTTCGATTACCCATTGTTTTTGATTCAACAATGTGTGGTTCAGTCTCCATGAGTTACAGGGTTTTCTTTGGTGGAGATGTGTGTTCAGCTCCAATTTGATGCCTTTATGGTCTGAGAGTGTGCATGGAATAATTTCAGTGTTTCTGAATCTGTCCAAGTTTGCTTTATGGCCTAAGATGTGGTCTATTTTGGAAAATGTTCCATGTGCTGCTGAGAAAAACGTATATTGTGGTGTTACTGGGTGGAATATTCTGCAGATGTCTGTTAGATCTAGTTGGTCTATATAGTTGTTCAGTTCTAAGGTTTCTCTTTTGAGTTTTTGCCTTGTTGATCTGTCCATAGGTGAGAGTGGTGTGTTAAACTCACCAACAATCACTGTATTTCGATCTATGTATGCTTTCAGTGTAAGTAAAGTTTGCTTGATGTAGTTTGGAGCTCCGGGATTGGGTGTGTAAATATTTAGGATTGTTATGTCTTCCGGGAGAAAGATCCTTTTAGTAGTATGTAGTAACCTTCTTTGTCTTTTCTTACTAATTTTAGTTTGAAGTCTATTGCATCTTATATGAGGATTGCAACTCTAGCCTGTTTATGGGGGCAGTTAGCTTGATAGAGTTTATTCCAACCTCTCACTTTCAAAAGATGATTGTTTTTGGGTAAGCTCTGTCTCTCGAAGTCAGCAGAACGATGGCTCTTGCTTTTTGATCCAACTAGACAACCTATGCCGTTTAATTGGAGAGTTAAGTCCGTTGATATTGAGAGTTAGGATTGAGAGATATTTATTAGTTCCTACCATTTTTAAAAGATTTTAGTAGGCCTGTGTCTTGACAGTTCTTGTGGTCCTTAGATGGTATGCTGTTTAGGTGCCATTTCTTTCCCTATATTGCATTTATTTTGGTTTTCTATGTATAGAGCATCTTTGAGAATTCTCTGTAGTGTTGGTTTTGTTTCGACATATTGTTGCAGCTTTTCCCTGGAATGGAATGTTTTTATTTTTCCCTCAGTTATGAATGAGAGCTTAGCTGGCTACAGTATTCTTGGTTGGTAGTTATTTGATATAAGGGCATGACATATATGCTTCCAGTCACTTCGTGCTTGCATGGTCTCTGCTGAGAAATCTGGGGTTATTCTGATTGGTTTGCCTTTGTAGGTTACTGATCCCTTTTCCCTGGCTGCCTTTAGGATCTTTCCTTTCGTTTTTATTGATCCAGTTCTGATCACAATGTGGCGGTGGGATGTTCTTTTCTGGTCAGGTCTGTTTGGGGTTCTAAAAGCTTCTCGTATCTGGATGGGCCTGCCCTTCTGGATAGTTGGGAAATTCTCTGAGATAATTCCCTGAAGAATATTTCCAATACCATTGACCTCTTTATCCACGCCCTCCTCAATACCAACTAGCCTTAAATTAGGCTTCCTAATTGTACCTTGGACCTCCTGAAGTGCTCTCTCATATTTCCTAGATTTGGATTGACTCATTTTCTGTTCTTTATAATACCTAAATTATCCTCAGCCAAGGAAATTCTCTCCTCTGCAATGTCTAACCTGCTATCAAAGCTATCTACTTTATTTTTCATCTCCCTTGCTTGTAATTGCTCACTTTTGATGCCTTGCATCCCTTGTTTTAGATCATGTATGGATTTCTTTATCTCCTTGATTTCCTTTTGAGTTGTTAGCTCAGTAGCTTTATTTTCTTTGGACATTTGCTGGAGTTTGGTCACGTTTTTATTTGTGGATTCTTTGAATTCATCCATCTTTCTTTGAAAAACCTTTATTATGGCCTCCTTTATGGCTTCTTCTTTTTCACTTATCACCTTGTTTTTGCTTTCCTCTTGTTCAGGTATGGCTTCCTCTATTATCTCTTTCTTTATATTTTCACATTTTTCATTAATGATGTTTATCAATTGCATTTGTGTAGCAATTGGAAGACTCTCCTCTAGGTTTGCCAGTGACTGTTCCATTGTCTGTTTACATTGGGTGGGGGATGTTGTTTCTTGATTTGACATTTTTCTTGAGTTTCTTGTTCTGCCCATTTGAAAATGGGAGCAAGATTACTACTAAATACGATTATAGTTTTTCAGATATAACCAACCTAGACCTCTGTCGCTGGCAGACACTAGATGTTCACAAGTTTTGATTGGTATTATCACTCTTTGTTTTTGTGCACTTACAGACCAGCCTAATACAACCACTGATAAGCGACTTATACCCAAAACAATAAGCCTCTCAATCCAATCTCTATTGTCTTTAAGTCCCTCTGAGCCTAGAGAATAATTAACCACCTACATATTCAATATTGCTCAACAGCCATCAAGTGTAGATTCGTGCAGTATAAGGATTGAAAGACGAGCAGAGGTCCAGAGATAGAAAAAAAGAATGAGAGAGGTCATGGGAGGTGCAAGAGGATTAACGTAGGAGTGTAAGAATATTGTAGTAATGAAGAAAAGTGATAGCATAAGGATAACTGACATAAGTTGGTAAGTAGGTAGCATATTTGAGTACAAAGTTTGGAAAGTATTAGAATAAAACTTATGTGTTGCTGCACGACTAGCTCTTAGCCCAACCAGTGGCCTCACAGTGGACCATGGGATGGATCTGTTTTTCTTGTCTACGTTGAGGGAAAGGGGTATTTCACAAGATGCAGAAGCGAAGATTTCAGAAGCAAATGCTGTGAGTGAATTAGCTCGTAAAAAGCATTTTTATTTTCTTTTATCTTTCTGCCAGTCTTGGGGCTTGAATTCAGGGCCTGAGCACTGTCCTCGGGTTTTCTCAAGTCTAGCCCTCTGCCATTTGAGCCACCTTGCCACATCTAGATTTTCTATCTATGTGGTACTGAGCAATCAAACCCAGATCTTCATGGATGCTAGGCAAGCACTCTACCACTATGCCAAACTCTCAACCCTGACATAGTAATTATAAAGTCATCATCATCATCATCATCATCATCATCATCATCATCATCATCATCATATCCAAATATCCTTTCTCCTACAAAGAATGAACACTTAACTGTTTCTAATGCTTTTTTTTTAATTTCACTAATTCTTCTGTGTTTTTCCCTCTTGCATTTTTTACACATGACAGCAAAGCTAATCATCAGGAAAAAATTAATTAGGATACAGAAACCTAATAATATCCTAGTAGATTGACGTCAAAAATATGTGCAAGATGCCCTGTGTGTTTGACCTAGTGGGAGAGTCCTTGGCTACCAAGCAGTAAGCCTCAGGTTTGATTCCTCATTACCACATACATAGAAAACGCTGCAAGTGGTGCTGTGGCTCGGTGGGACAGCTAAAGCCTAAAGAAAGCCCAAGAACAATGTTCACACTCTGAGGTCAAGTCCCAAGACTAGCAAAAACAAAAAAAATTCGCCAAGGGGCAAAATGCAGGCAGAGAAGGCACTGTGAAGCAAATGTTTTGTAAAGGATGAGGGCAATATTGACCCTTAAGTTTGGATCTTACCTAAGAAAGGCACCTTGAGCCTGAGACCAGACTGGTAGTTGGGCCTAGTGGAAGACATTGGATTGGACAAATAAAGTGTGCTGTATACTACATCCACATGTATATTGTGAGATTGGAGGAGAGATTCAGCCTCCAGTATGTCTTTGGTGAGGTCTTCTGTGAGCAAGGATCTTTGGTCATTGGGCCCTGAAAGGTGACCCTGCCTCCCTCACAATGGAACAGAATATGGAACCCTGGTAACCAAGCCACTGTAACTAACAACCAGCTCAAGCCAGCTCACTTGGTCTGTGGCTCAGGAGGAAGAAAGATGTTGCTGTGCTGTTGCCAAAGGCCAGGAAACTCGAGTCTCAGGCATGGAAGTTGTGGATGTCTTACTCGAAGATGTACATGCTAGATCATTGCCAAGCCACAAATCCAGTATAACAGAACTTTCTCTAAGAAGAAGGCCAGGAAAATCCAGGGCAACCAGATGAGGTAAAGTTCTAAGAAGAAATGTATTTGACCCCATCATCCTCCCCACACTCTACAACTTTTATTTTTTTCATTTTTTTATTGTAATGAGTAAAAGGGTTAGATGATATTTGCCAGATAGAAGGTGCATTAATTCACATACCTTGATACCCTTTCACATGTCTTGGTACCCATTTCCCTCCAACCCCACACCCCCCACCCGTCTTGGTTTTCCCCCCTTCCCTATCAAATTTCAAATATCCAAATACAAATAAATTCAATATATCAGATAACAAAGTGAGATACTATACCAATATGGGATAACCAAGGGACAGCAAGCGAGATGAGAGACAACATAGTACATTAAGGACAACAATCATTCATTATATGGCTTTTGTGTCAATATCCTGGTGGTCCTTTCAATTAGCTTCACATTATATGGTCTTATATATGGCCTTTTGCTCTATTGACAATCTCTGCTAGTAGAGCCCAAGGTTTCTACTGATTATGACGAATGAGGGAAACCACTGAGCCTAAGTTCCTTTGAGTCTGGCTTACTTCACTTAATATGATTTCTTCTAAGTCTTTCTATTTCCTAACAAGTGGGGCGATGTCATTCTTTCTGACAGCAGCATAGAATTCCATTGTGTACAAATACCACAACTTGTTGATCCACTCATCAACTGAGGGACATCTGGGTTGGTTCCATATCTTTGCTATGGTGAATAGTGCTGCAATGAACATTGTTGTGCTAGTGCGTTTAGTATGCCCTTGTTTCTGGATTGTTGGGTAAATGCCAAGTACTGGAATTGCTGGGTCATAGGGGAGTTGTATGTTTAGCGTTTTGAGGCACTGCCGCACTGCTTTCTATAGTGGTTGAACGAGTTTGCACTCCCACCAACAGTGTAGTAGTGATCCCTCCTGACCACATCCCCTCCAGCATCTGTTGTCATTCGTTTTCCTGATCCTGGCCATTCTAACTGGAGTTAGGTGGAATCTTAGACTTGTTTTGATTTGCATTTCTTTTATGACCAGAGATGTTGAGCATTTCTTCATGTGTCTATAGGCCATTTTTGTTTCTTCTTCAGAGAAGACTCTCTTTAAGACTTTGGCCCATTTTGTAATGGGATGGGTGTTACTTTGGAGGTTAGTTTTGGAGTGATTCAATTTTTTGAGTTGTTGATATATTTTAGATATGAGGCCTTGTTCCGTTGTTTGGGTGGTGAAGATCTTCTCCCACTCTGTAGGCTTCCTGATTAGTTTACTAGCTATATCCGTTGCCATACAAAAGCTCTGCAGTTTAATGCAGTCCCACTTATCCAGCCTTTCTCTGATTTGTTGTGATTCTTGGTCCTTATTAAGAAAGTTTCGACCTGTACCAAGGAGGCCTAGTGTATCTCCTATTCCTTCCTGTAAACTTTTCAGTGTGTCAGCTTTTACCTCCACGTCTTTGATCCATTTGGAGTTAATTCTAGTGCAAGGTGACAAAGAAGGATCCAACTTTAGTTTTCTGCAGGTGTTTAACCAGTTCTGCAAGCACAACTTGTTGAAGAGGCTATCTTTCTTCCATTCTATTTTTTTGGCTCCCTGGTCAAAGATTAGGTGGCCATAGGTCTGTGGTTTAATATCTGGGTCGGCAGTTCTACTCCATTGGACTTCAGGCCTGTTCTTGTGCCAGTACCAAGCTGTTTTGAGAATTATAGCTCTGTAATAGAGCCTTAAGTTTGGAATTGAAATTCCTCCAGCGCTGTTCTTTCTGCTAAGAAGTGTTTTTGCTATACGGGGTCTTTTATTATTCCATATGAAATTTTGAATTGCCTCTTCTATGTCTTTAAAGAATGACATTGGGATGTTGATGGGTATTACATTGAATTTGTAGATAGCCCTTGGCAAGATTGTCATTTTCACAATGTTGATTCTTCCAATCCAGGAGCATGGGAGGTTTTTCCATTTCCTTAGTTCTGCTTTAATTTCCTTTTTTAGGGTTTTAAAGTTTTCATCTAAACGGTCCTTTACATTCTTAGTTAAGCTAATTGCTAGGTACTTTATTTTCTTTGAGGCTACTGTGAAAGGATTTTCTTTCCTGATTATTGCCTCGTTCCTCTCAGTGTTGGCGTAAAGTAAGGCAGTTGATTTGTGAGGGTTGATTTTATGGCCTGCTACCCTTCCAAAGCTTTGAATCAGCTCAAGGAGCTTGGGAGTAGAGTCTATAGGATTCTTTAAATACAGAATCATGTCATCTGCAAAGAGGGATAGTTTTATTTCCTCTTTCCCTACTTGGATCCCCTTTATGCTTGCTTCTTGCCTTATTGCACTGCCTAGGAATTCTAGTACTATGTTAAAAAGGAGTGGAGAGAGTGGGCATCCTTGTCTCGTTCCTGATTTTAGAGGGAATGGCTTTAGATTTTCACCATTAAGTATAATACTAGCAGTGGGCTTCTCATACACAGCCTTTATTACATTGAGAAATGTTCCATGGATTCCTAGTTTCTCCACATCTTTTTACATAAAGGGGTTTTGGATCTTGTCAAATGCCTTTTCCGCATCTATTGAGACAATCATGTGATTTTATCCCTGCTCCTGTTGATGTGTTGAATTATATTAATTGATTTGTGTATGTTGAACCAGCTTTGCCTCCCTGTGATGAATCCAGTTTGATCATAGTGTATATTTTTTTTGATGAGTTGTTGTAGACGGTTGGCCAGTATTTTGTTGAGAAGTTTTGCATCGAGGTTCATCAAAGAAATGGGTCTATAGATCTCTTTCTTTGATGAATCTCTGTCTGGTTTGGGGATGAGGGATATGCTGGCTTCACAGAATCAGTTTAGTAAAGAACCTTCATTTTCAATTTCGTTGAAGAGCTTGAGGAGTATTGGTGTGAGCTCTGCTTTGAAGACCTTATAGAATTCAGCTGTGAATCCATCTGGCCCTGGGCTCTTTTTAAGTGGAAGTTGTCTAATTTCCATTTCTATTTCAGAGCTTGAAATAGGCCTGTTGAGTTGGGTTAGCTCTTCTTGGTTCAGTGTGTGTATGTTAATATTGTCTAGGAATTCATCATTTTCTTCTAGATTCTCAAATTTGTTGGCGTAAAGGTTTGAGAAGTATTCCCTCATGATATTCTGGATCTTGGTAATTTCTGTCGTGATATTACCATTTTCATCTGCGATTTTGTTTATTTTGATATGCTCTCTTCTTTTTTTGGTAAGATTTGCTAAGGGCTTGTCAATTTTGTTAATTCTTTCAAGAACCAACTCCTTTTTTTGTTGATTCTTTCTATAGTTTTTTTTTTTCCAAATCATTTAATTCTGCTTTGATTTTAATAGCTTGCTTTGTCCTAATGGGTTTGGGGTTGGTTTGTTGCTCTTTTTCCAGGAGGTTAAGGTGAGACATTAACTAGTTTTTTTTGCCATTTTTCCAACTTGCTGTTGTAGGCACTCCACGCTATAAATTTTCCTCTGAGTACTGCCTTTGTTGTGTCCCTAAGGAGTTGATATTTGTGTGCTCCTTATTGTTAAATTTCATAAACAGTTGCTTATCTGTTCTGATCTCTTCGATTACCCATTGTTTTTGATTCAACAATGTGTGGTTCAGTCTCCATGAGTTACAGGGTTTTCTTTGGTGGAGATGTGTGTTCAGCTCCAATTTGATGCCTTTATGGTTTGAGAGTGTGCATGGAATAATTTCAGTGTTTCTGAATCTGTCCAAGTTTGCTTTATGGCCTAAGATGTGGTCTATTTTGGAAAATGTTCCATGTGCTGCTGAGAAAAACGTATATTGTGGTGTTACTGGGTGGAATATTCTGCAGATGTCTGTTAGATCTAGTTGGTCTATATAGTTGTTCAGTTCTAAGGTTTCTCTTTTGAGTTTTTGCCTTGTTGATCTGTCCATAGTTGAGAGTGGTGTGTTAAACTCACCAACAATCACTGTATTTCGATCTATGTATGGTTTCAGTGTAAGTAAAGTTTGCTTGATGTAGTTTGGAGCTCCGGGATTGGGTGTGTAAATATTTAGGATTGTTATGTCTTCCGGGAGAAAGATCCTTTTAGTAGTATGTAGTAACCTTCTTTGTCTTTTCTTACTAATTTTAGTTTGAAGTCTATTGCATCTTATATGAGGATTGCAACTCTAGCCTGTTTATGGGGGCAGTTAGCTTGATAGAGTTTATTCCAACCTCTCACTTTCAAAAGATGATTGTTTTTGGGTAAGCTCTGTCTCTCGAAGTCAGCAGAACGATGGCTCTTGCTTTTTGATCCAACTAGACAACCTATGCCGTTTAATTGGAGAGTTAAGTCCGTTGATATTGAGAGTTAGGATTGAGAGATATTTATTAGTTCCTACCATTTTTAAAAGATTTTAGTAGGCCTGTGTCTTGACAGTTCTTGTGGTCCTTAGATGGTATGCTGTTTAGGTGCCATTTCTTTCCCTATATTGCATTTATTTTGGTTTTCTATGTATAGAGCATCTTTGAGAATTCTCTGTAGTGTTGGTTTTGTTTCGACATATTGTTGCAGCTTTTCCCTGGAATGGAATGTTTTTATTTTTCCCTCAGTTATGAATGAGAGCTTAGCTGGCTACAGTATTCTTGGTTGGTAGTTATTTGATATAAGAGCATGACATATATGCTTCCAGTCACTTCGTGCTTGCATGGTCTCTGCTGAGAAATCTGGGGTTATTCTGATTGGTTTGCCTTTGTAGGTTACTGATCCCTTTTCCCTGGCTGCCTTTAGGATCTTTCCTTTCGTTTTTATTGATCCAGTTCTGATCACAATGTGGCGGTGGGATGTTCTTTTCTGGTCAGGTCTGTTTGGGGTTCTAAAAGCTTCTCGTATCTGGATGGGCCTGCCCTTCTGGATAGTTGGGAAATTCTCTGAGATAATTCCCTGAAGAATATTTCCAATACCATTGACCTCTTTATCCACGCCCTCCTCAATACCAACTAGCCTTAAATTAGGCTTCCTAATTGTACCTTGGACCTCCTGAAGTGCTCTCTCATATTTCCTAGATTTGGATTGACTCATTTTCTGTTCTTTATAATACCTAAATTATCCTCAGCCAAGGAAATTCTCTCCTCTGCAATGTCTAACCTGCTATCAAAGCTATCTACTTTATTTTTCATCTCCCTTGCTTGTAATTGCTCACTTTTGATGCCTTGCATCCCTTGTTTTAGATCATGTATGGATTTCTTTATCTCCTTGATTTCCTTTTGAGTTGTTAGCTCAGTAGCTTTATTTTCTTTGGACATTTGCTGGAGTTTGGTCACGTTTTTATTTGTGGATTCTTTGAATTCATCCATCTTTCTTTGAAAAACCTTTATTATGGCCTCCTTTATGGCTTCTTCTTTTTCACTTATCACCTTGTTTTTGCTTTCCTCTTGTTCAGGTATGGCTTCCTCTATTATCTCTTTCTTTATATTTTCACATTTTTCATTAATGATGTTTATCAATTGCATTTGTGTAGCAATTGGAAGACTCTCCTCTAGGTTTGCCAGTGACTGTTCCATTGTCTGTTTACATTGGGTGGGGGATGTTGTTTCTTGATTTGACATTTTTCTTGAGTTTCTTGTTCTGCCCATTTGAAAATGGGAGCAAGATTACTACTAAATACGATTATAGTTTTTCAGATATAACCAACCTAGACCTCTGTCGCTGGCAGACACTAGATGTTCACAAGTTTTGATTGGTATTATCACTCTTTGTTTTTGTGCACTTACAGACCAGCCTAATACAACCACTGATAAGCGACTTATACCCAAAACAATAAGCCTCTCAATCCAATCTCTATTGTCTTTAAGTCCCTCTGAGCCTAGAGAATAATTAACCACCTACATATTCAATATTGCTCAACAGCCATCAAGTGTAGATTCGTGCAGTATAAGGATTGAAAGACGAGCAGAGGTCCAGAGATAGAAAAAAAGAATGAGAGAGGTCAGGGGAGGTGCAAGAGGATTAACGTAGGAGTGTAAGAATATTGTAGTAATGAAGAAAAGTGATAGCATAAGGATAACTGACATAAGTTGGTAAGTAGGTAGCATATTTGAGTACAAAGTTTGGAAAGTATTAGAATAAAACTTATGTGTTGCTGCACGACTAGCTCTTAGCCCAACCAGTGGCCTCACAGTGGACCATGGGATGGATCTGTTTTTCTTGTCTACGTTGAGGGAAAGGGGTATTTCACAAGATGCAGAAGCGAAGATTTCAGAAGCAAATGCTGTGAGTGAATTAGCTCGTAAAAAGCATTTTTATTTTCTTTTATCTTTCTGCCAGTCTTGGGGCTTGAATTCAGGGCCTGAGCACTGTCCTCGGGTTTTCTCAAGTCTAGCCCTCTGCCCCTTGAGCCACAGTGCCACATCTAGATTTTCTATCTATGTGGTACTGAGCAATCAAACCCAGATCTTCATGGATGCTAGGCAAGCACTCTACCACTATGCCAAACTCTCAACCCTGACATAGTAATTATAAAGTTATCATCATCATCATCATCATCATCATATCCAAATATCCTTTCTCCTACAAAGAATGAACACTTAACTGTGTCTAATGCTTTTTTTTAAATTTCACTAATTCTTCTGTGTTTTTCCCTCTTGCATTTTTTACACATGACAGCAAAGCTAATCATCAGGATAAAATTGATTAGGATACAGAAACCTAATAATATCCTAGTAGATTGACGTCAAAAATATGTGCAAGATGCCCTGTGTGTTTGACCTAGTGGGAGAGTCCTTGGCTACCAAGCAGTAAGCCTCAGGTTTGATTCATCATTACCACATACATAGAAAACACTGCAAGTCGTGCTGTGGCTCGGTGGGACAGACAAAGCCTAAAGAAAGCCCAAGAACAATGTTCACACTCTGAGGTCAAGTCCCAAGACTAGCAAAAACAAAAAAAATCGACAAGGGGCAAAATGCAGGCAGAGAAGGCACTGTGAAGCAAATGTTTTGTAAAGGATGAGGGCAATATTGACCCTTAAGTTTGGATCTTACCTAAGAAAGGCTCCTTGAGCCTGAGACCAGACTGGTAGTTGGGCCTAGTGGAAGACATGGGGATTGTACAAATAAGGTGTGCTGTATACTACATCCACATGCATATTGTGAGATTGGAGGAGAGATTCAGCCTCCAGTATGTCTTTGGTGAGGTCTTTTGTGAGCAAGGATCTTTGGTCATTGGGCCCTGAAAGGTGACCCTGCCTCCCTCACAATGGAACAGAATATGGAACCCTGGTAACCAAGCCACTGTAACTAACAACCAGCTCAAGCCAGCTCACTTGGCCTGTGGCTCAGGAGGAAGAAAGATGTTGCTGTGCTGTTGCCCAAGGTCAGGAAACTTGAGTCTCAGGCATGGAAGTTGTGGATGTCTTACTCGAAGATGTACATGCTAGATCATTGCCAAGCCACAAATCCAGTATAACAGAACTTTCTCTAAGAAGAAGGCCAGGAAAAACCAGGGCAACCAGATGAGGTAAATTTCTAAGAAAAAATGTATTTGACCCCATCATCCTCCCCACACTCTACAACTTTATTTTTTTTCATTTTTTATTGTAATTAGTAAAAGGGTTAGATGATATTTGCCAGATAGAAGGTGCATTAATTCACATACATTGATACCCTTTCACATGTCTTGGTACCCATTTCCCTCCAACCCCACACCCCCCACCCATCTTTGTTTTCCCCCTTCCCTATCAAATTTCAAATATCCAAATACAAATAAATTCAATATATCAGATAACAAAGTGAGATACTATACCAATATGGGATAACCAAGGGACAGCAAGCAAGATGAGAGACAACATAGTACATTAAGGACAATCATTCATTATATGGCTTTTGTGTCAATATCCTGGAGGTTCTTCCAATTAGCTTCACATTATATGGCCTTATATATGGCCTTTTGCTCTATTGCCAATCTCTGCTAGTAGAGCCCAAGGTTTCTACTGATTATGACGAATGAGGGAAACCACTGAGCCTAAGTTCCTTTGAGTCTGGCTTACTTCACTTAATATGATTTGTTCTAAGTCTTTCCATTTCCTAACAAATGGGGCGATGTCATTCTTTCTGACAGCAGCATAGAATTCCATTGTGTACAAATACCACAACTTGTTGATCCACTCATCAACTGAGGGACATCTGGGTTGGTTCCATATCTTTGCTATGGTGAATAGTGCTGCAATGAACATTGTTGTGCTAGTGGGTTTAGTATGCCCTTGTTTCTGGATTGTTGGGTAAATGCCAAGTAGTGGAATTGCTGGGTCATAGGGGAGTTGTATGTTTAGCGTTTTGAGGCACTGCCACACTGCTTTCCATAGTGGTTTAACGAGTTTGCACTCCCACCAACAGTTCAGTAGTGATCCCTCCTGACCACATCCCCTGCAGCATCTGTTGTCATTCGTTTTCCTGATCCTGGCCATTCTAACTGGAGTTAGGTGGAATCTTAGACTTGTTTTGATTTGCATTTCTTTTATGACCAGAGATGTTGAGCATTTCTTCATGTGTCTATAGGCCATTTTTGTTTCTTCTTCAGAGAAGACTCTCTTTAATTCTTTGGCCCATTTTGTAATGGGATGGGTGTTACTTTGGAGGTTAGTTTTGGAGTGATTCAATTTTTTGAGTTGTTGATATATTTTAGATATGAGGCCTTGGTCCGTTGTTTGGGTGGTGGAGATCTTCTCCCACTCTGTAGGCTTCCTGATTAGTTTACTAGCTATATCCGTTGCCATACAAAAGCTCTGCAGTTTAATGCAGTCCCACTTATCCAGCCTTTCTCTGATTTGTTGTGATTCTTGGTCGTTATTAAGAAAGTTTTGACCTGTGCCAAGGAGGCCTAGTGTATCTCCTATTCCTTCCTGTAAACTTTTCAGTGTGTCAGCTTTTACCTCCACGTCTTTGATCCATTTGGAGTTAATTCTAGTGCAAGGTGAGAAAGAAGGATCCAATTTAGTTTTGTGCAGGTGTTTCACCAGTTCTGCCAGCACAACTTGTTGAAGAGGCTATCTTTCTTCCATTCTATTTTTTTGGCTCCCTGGTCAAAGATTAGGTGGCCATAGGTCTGTGGTTTAATATCTGGGTCCGCAGTTCTACTCCATTGGACTTCAGGCCTGTTCTTGTGCCAGTACCAAGCTGTTTTGAGAATTATAGCTCTGTAATAGAGCCTTAAGTTTGGAATTGAAATTCCTCCAGCGCTGTTCTTTCTGCTAAGATGTGTTTTTGCTATACGGGGTCTTTTATTATTCCATATGAAATTTTGAATTGCCTCTTCTATGTCTTTAAAGAATGACATTGGGATGTTGATGGGTATTACATTGAATTTGTAGATAGCCCTTGGCAAGATTGTCATTTTCACAATGTTGATTCTTCCAATCCAGGAACATGGGAGGTTTTTCCATTTCCTTAGTTCTGCTTTAATTTCCTTTTTTAGGGTTTTAAAGTTTTCTTCTAAACGGTCCTTTACATTCTTAGTTAAGCTAATGGCTAGGTACTTTATTTTCTTTGAGGCTATTGTGAAAGGATTTTCTTTCCTGATTATTGCCTCGTTCCTCTCAGTGTTGGCGTAAAGTAAGGCAGTTGATTTGTGAGGGTTGATTTTATGGCCTGCTACCCTTCCAAAGCTTTGAATCAGCTCAAGGAGCTTGGGAGTAGAGTCTATAGGATTCTTTAAATACAGAATCATGTCATCTACAAAGATGGATAGTTTTATTTCCTCTTTCCCTACTTGGATCCCCTTTATGCTTGCTTCTTGCCTTATTGCACTGCCTAGGAATTCTAGTACTATGTTAAAAAGGAGTGGAGAGAGTGGGCATCCTTGTCTCGTTCCTGATTTTAGAGGGAATGGCTTTAGATTTTCACCATTAAGTATAATACTAGCAGTGGGCTTCTCATACACAGCCTTTATTACATTGAGAAATGTTCCATGGATTCCTAGTTTCTCCACATCTTTTTACATAAAGGGGTTTTGGATCTTGTCAAATGCCTTTTCCGCATCTATTGAGACAATCATGTGATTTTATCCCTGCTCCTGTTGATGTGTTGAATTATATTAATTGATTTGTGTATGTTGAACCAGCTTTGCCTCCCTGTGATGAATCTAGTTTGATCATAGTGTATATTTTTTTGATGAGTTGTTGTAGACGGTTGGCCAGTATTTTGTTGAGAAGTTTTGCATCGATGTTCATCAAAGAAATGGGTCTATAGATCTCTTTCTTTGATGAATCTCTGTCTGGTTTGGGAACGAGGGATATACTGGCTTCACAGAATGACTTTGGTAAAGAACCTTCATTTTCAGTTTCGTTGAAGAGCTTGAGGAGTATTGGTGTGAGCTCTGCTTTGAAGACCTTATAGAAATCAGCTGTGAATCCATCTGGCCCTGGGCTCTTTTTAACTGGAAGTTGTCTAATTTCCATTTCTATTTCAGAGCTTGAAATAGGCCTGTTGAGTTGGGTTAGCTCTTCTTGGTTCAGTGTGTGTATGTTAATATTGTCTAGGAATTCATCCATTTCTTCTAGATTCTCAAATTTGTTGGCGTAAAGGTTTGAGAAGTATTCCCTCATGATATTCTGGATCTTGGTAATTTCTGTCGTGATATTACCATTTTCATCTGCGATTTTGTTTATTTCGATATGCTCTCTTCTTTTTTTGGTAAGATTTGCTAAGGGCTTGTCAATTTTGTTAATTCTTTCAAAGAACCAACTCCTTGTTTTGTTGATTCTTTCTATAGATTTTTTATTCCAAATCATTTAATTCTGCTTTGATTTTAATAATTTGCTTTCTCCTAATGGGTTTAGGGTTGGTTTGTTGCTCTTTTTCCAGGAGGTTAAGGTGAGACATTAACTAGTTGGTTTGCCATTTTTCCAACTTGCTGTTGTAGGCACTCCGCGCTATAAATTTTCCTCTGAGTACTGCCTTGTTGTGTCCCTAAGGAGTTGATATTTCTGTGCTCCTTATTGTTAAATTTCATAAACAGTTGGATATCTGTTCTGATCTCTTCGATTACCCATTGTTTTTGATTCAACAATGTGTGGTTCAGTCTCCATGAGTTACAGGGTTTTCTTTGGTGGAGATGTGTGTTCAGCTCCAATTTGATGCCTTTATGGTTTGAGAGTGTGCATGGCATAATTTCAGTGTTTCTGAATCTGTCCAGGTTTGCTTTATAGCCTAAGATGTGGTCTATTTTGGAAAATGTTCCATGTGCTGCTGAGAAAAACGTATATTGTGGTGTTACTGGGTGGAAAATTCTGCAGATGTTTGTTACATCTAGTCGGTAATATAGTTGTTCAGTTCTAAGGTTTCTCCTTTGAGTTTTTGCCTTGTTGATCTGTCCATAGGTGAGAGTGGTGTGTTAAACTCACCAACAATCACTGTATTTCGATCTATGTATGGTTTCAGTGTAAGTAAAGTTTGCTTGATGAAGTTTGGAGCTCCGGGATTGGGTGTGTAAATATTTAGGATCGTTATGTCTTCCTGGAGGAAAGATCCCTTTAGTAGTATGTTGTACCCTTCTTTCTCTTTTCTTACTATTTTTTGTTTGAAGTCTATTGTATCTGATATGAGGATGGCAACTCCAGCCTGTTTATGGGGGCAGTTAGCTTGTTAGAGTTTATTCCAACCTCTCACTTTCAAAAGATGATAGTTTTTGGGTAAGATGTGTCTCTTGAAGACAGCAGAACGATGGCTCTTGCTTTTTGATCCAACTAGACAGCCTATGCCGTTCAATTGGAGAGTTAAGTCCATTGATATTGAGAGTTAGGATTGAGACATATTTATTAGTTCCTACCATTTTTAAAAGCTTTTAGTAGGGCCTGTGTCTTGACAGTTCTTGTGGTCCTTAGATTGTATGCTGTTTAGGTGCCATTTCATTCCCTATAATGCATTTATTTTGGTTTTGTATGTATAGAGTATCGTTGGGAATTCTCTGTAGTGTTGGTTTTGTTTTGACATATTGTTGCAGCTTTTCCCTGGAATGGAATGTTTTATTGTTCCCTCAGTTTGAATGAGAGCTTAGCTGGCTACAGTATTCTTGGTTGGTTGTCATTTGACATAAGGGCATGAAATATATGCTTCCAGTCACTTCCTGCTTCCATGGTCTCTGCTGAGAAATCTGGGGTTATTCTGATTGGTTTGCCTTTATAGGTTACTGATCCCTTTTCCCTGACTGCCTTTAGGATCTTTCCTTTCGTTTCTATTGATCCAGTTCGGATCACAATGTGGCGGTGGGATATTCTTCTCTGGTCAGGTCTGTTTGGGGTTCTAAAAGCTTCTGGTATCTGGATGGGCCTGCCCTTCTGAATATTTGGGAAATTCTCTGAGATGATTCCCTGAAGTATATTTCCAATACCATTAACCTCTTTCTCCATGCCCTCCTCAATACCAACTAGCCTTAAATTAGGCTTCCTAATTGTATCTTGGACCTCCTGAAGCGCTGTCTCATATTTCCTAGATTGGGATTGATTCATTTTCTGTTCTTTATAATACCTAAATTATCTTCAACCTCTAAAATTCTCTCCTCTGCATTGTCTAACCTGCTATCAAAGCTATCTACTTTATTTTTCATCTCCCTTGCTTCTAATTGCTCACTTTTTATGCCTTGCATGTCTTGTTTTAGATCATGTATGGATTTCTTTATCTCCTTGATTTCCTTTTGAGTGGTTAGCTCAGTAGCTTTATTTTCTTTGGACATTTGCTGGAGTTTGGTCCGGTTTTTATTTGTGGATTCTATGAATTCATCCATCTTTCTTTGAAAAACCTTTATTATGGCCTCCTATTTGGCTTCTTCTTTTTCACTTATCACCTTGTTTTTGCTTTCCTCTTGTTCAGCTATGGCTTCCTCCATTATCTCTTTCTTTATATTTTCACATTTTACATTAATGATGTTTATCAATTGCATTTGTGTAGCACTTGGAAGACTCTCCTCTAGGTTTGCCAGGGACTGTTCAATTGTCTGTTTATATTGGGTGGGGGATGTTGTTTCTTGATTTGACATTTTTCTTGAGTTTCTTGTTCTGCCCATTTGAAAATGGGAGCAAGATTACTACTAAGTACGATTATAGTTTTTCAGATATAACCAACCTAGACCTCTGTAGCTGGCAGACACTAGATGTTCACAAGTTTTGATTGGTATTATCACTCTCTCTTTTTGTGCACTTACAGACCAGACTAATACAGCCACTGATAAGCGATTTATACCCAAAACAATAAGCCTCTCAATCCAATCTCTATTGTCTTTAAGTCCCTCTGAGCCTAGAGAATAATTAACCACCTACATATACAATATTGCACAACAGCCATCAAGTGTAGATCCGTGCAGTATAAGGGTTGAAAGATGAGCAGAGGTCCAGAGATAGAAAAAAATAATGAGAGCGGTCAGGGGAGGTACAAAAGGATTAACGTAGGAGTGTAAGAATATTGTAGTAATGAAGAAAAGGTATAGCATAAGGATAACTGACCTAAGTTGGTAAGTAGGTAGCATATTTGAGTACAAAGTTTGGAAAGTATTAGAATAAAACTTATGTGTTGCTGCACGACTAGCTCTTAGCCAAACCACTGGCCTCACACTGGACCATGGGATGGATCTGTTTTTCTTGTCTACGTTGAGGGAAAGGGCTATTTCACAAGATGTAGAAGCGAAGATTTCAGAAGCAAATGCTGTGAGTGAATTAGCTCGCAAAAAGCATTTTTATTTTCTTTTATCTTTCTGCCAGTCTTGGGGCTTGAATTCAGGGCCTGAGCACTGTCCTCGGGTTTTCTCAAGTCTAACCTCTGCCACTTGAGCCACAGTGCCACATCTAGATTTTCTATCTATGTGATACTGAGCAATCAAACCCAGATCTTCATGGATGCTAGGCAAGCACTCTACCACCATGCCAAACTCTCAACCCTGACATAGTAATTATAAAGTCATCATCATCATATCCAAATATCTTTTCTCCTACAAAGAATGAACACTTAACTGTGTCTAATGCTTTTTTTTTAATTTCACTAATTCTTCTGTGTTTTTCCCTCTTGCATTTTTTACACTTGACAGCAAAGCTAATCATCAGGAAAAAATTGATTAGGATACAGAAACCTAATAATATCCTAGTAGATTAACGTCAAAAATATGTGCAAGATGCCCTGTGTGTTTGACCTCGTGGTAGAGTACTTGGATACCAAGCAAAAAGACTCAGGTTTGATACCTCATTACCACATACATAGAAAACACTGCAAGTTGTGCTGTGGCTCGGTGGGACAGCTAAAGCCTAAAGAAAACCCAAGAACAATGTTCACACTCTGAGGTCAAGTCCCAAGACTAGCAAAAACAAAAAAAATTCGACAAGGGGCAAAATGCAGGCAGAGAAGGCACTGTGAAGCAAATGTTTTGTAAAGGATGAGCGCAATATTGACCCTTCAGTTTGGATCTTACCTAAGAAAGGCTCCTTGAGCCTGAGACCAGACTGGTAGTTGGGCCTAGTGGAAGACATTGGGATTGGACAAATAAGGTGTGCTGTATACTACATCCACATGTATATTGTGAGATTGGAGGAGAGATTCAGCCTCCAGTATGTCTTTGGTGAGGTCTTTTGTGAGCAAGGATCTTTGGTCATTGGGCCCTGAAAGGTGACCCTGCCTCCCTCACAATGGAACAGAATATGGAACCCTGGTAACCAAGCCACTGTAACTAACAACCAGCTCAAGCCAGCTCACTTGGCTTGTGGCTCAGGAGGAAGAAAGATGTTGCTGTGCTGTTGCCAAAGGTCAGGAAACTCGAGTCTCAGGCATGGAAGTTGTGGATGTCTTACTCGAAGATGTACATGCTAGATCATTGCCAAGCCACAAGTCCAGCATAACAGAACTTTCTCTAAGAAGAAGGCCAGGAAAATCCAGGGCAACCAGATGAGGTATATTTCTAAGAAGAAATGTATTTCACCCCATCATCCTCGCCACACATTACAACTTTCTTTTTTTTTAAATTCTTTTTATTGTAATTAGTAAAAGGGTTAGATGATATTTGCCAGATAGAAGGTGCATTAATTCACATACATTGATACCCTTTCACATGTCTTGGTACCCATTTCCCTTCAACGCTACACCCCCACCCGTCTTGGTTTTCCCCCCTTCCCTATCAAATTTCAAATATCCAAATACAAATAAATTCAATATATCAGATAACAAAGTGAGACATTACACCAATATGGGATAACCAAGGGACAGCAAAGGAGATGAGAGACAACATAGTACATTAAGGACAACAATTTTTCATTATGTGGCTTTTGTTTCAATATCCTGGATGTCCTTTCAATTAGCTTCACATTATATGGCCTTATATATGGCCTTTTGCTCTATTGCAAATCACTGCTAGTACAGCCCAAAGTTTCTACTGACTATGACGAATGAGGGAATCCACTCAACCTAAGTTCCTTTGAGTCTGGCTTACTTCACTTAATATGATTTTTTCTAAGTCTTTCCATTTCCTAACAGATGGGGCGATGTCATTCTTTCTGACAGCAGCATAGAATTCAATTGTGTACAAATACCACAACTTGTTGATCCACTCATCAACTGAGGGACATCTGGGTTGGTTCCATATCTTTGCTATGGTGAATAGTGCTGCAATGCACATTGTTGTGCTAGTGGGATTAGTATGCCCTTGTTTCTGGATTGTTGGGTAAATGCCAAGTAGTGGAATTGCTGGGTCATAGGGGAGTTCTGTGTTTAGCCTTTTGAGGCACTGCCACCCTGCTTTCCATAGGGGTTGAACGAGTTTGCACTCTCACCAACAGTGTAGTAGTTATCCCTCCGGGCCACAATCCCTCCAGCGTCCGTTGTCATTTGTTTTCCTGATCCTGGCCATTCTAACTGGAGTGAGGTGGAATCTTAGAGTTGTTTTGATTTGCATTTCTTTTATGACCAGAGATGTGGAGCATTTCTTCATGTGTCTATAGGCCATTTTTGTTTCTTCTTCAGAGAAGACTCTCTTTAAGGCTTTGGCCCATTTTTTAATGGGATGGGTGTTAATTTGGAGGTTAGTTTTGGAGTGATTCAATTTTTTGAGTTGTTGATATATTTTAGATATGAGGCCTTGGTCCGTAGTTTGGTTGGTGAAGATCTTCTCCCACTCTGTAGGCTTCCTGATTAGTTTACTAGCTATATCCGTTGCCATACAAAAGCTCTGCAGTTTAATGCAGTCCCACTTATCCAGCCTTTCTCTGATTTGTTGTGATTCTTGGTCCTTATTAAGAAAGTTTCGACCTGTGCCAAGGAGGCCTAGGGTATCTCCTATTCCTTCCTGTAAACGTTTCAGTGTGTCAGCTTTTACCTCCAGGTCTTTGATCCATTTGGAGTTAATTCTAGTGCAATGTGACAAAGAAGGACCCAACCTTAGTTTTCTGAAGGTGCTTAACCAGTTCTGCCAGCACAACTTGTTGAAGAGGCTATCTTTCTTCCATTCTATTTTTTTGGCTCCCTTGTCAAAGATTAGGTGGCCCTAGGTCTGTGGTTTATTATCTGGGTCCGCAGTTCTATTCCATTGGACTTCAGGCCTGTTCTTGTGCCAGTACCAATCTGTTTTAAGAATTATAGCTCTGTAATAGAGTCTAAAGTTTCGAATTGAAATTCCTCCAGTGCTGTTCTTTCTGCTAAGACGTTTTTTTGCTATACGGCTCTTTTACTATTCCATATGAAATTTTGAATTGCCTCTTCTATTTCTTTAAAGAATGACATTGGGATGTTGATGGGTATTACATTGAATTTGTAGATAGCCCTTGACAAGATTGTCATTTTCACAATGTTGATTCTTCCAATCCAGGAGCATGGGAGGTTTTTCCATTTCCTTAGTTCTGGTTTAATTTCCTTTTTTAGTGTTTTAAAGTTTTCATCTAAACTGTCCTTTACATTCTTAGTTAAGCTAATTCCTAGGTACTCTATTTTCTTTGAGGCTATTGTGAAAGGAGTTTCTTTCCTGATTATTGCCTCGTTCCTCTCACTGTTGGCGTAAAGGAAGGCAGTTGATTTTTGAGGGATGATTTTATGGCCTGCTACCCTTCCAAAGCTTTGAATAAGCTCAAGGAGCTTGGGAGTAGAGTCTATAGGATTCTTTAAATACAGAATCATGTCATCTGCAAAGAGGGATAGTTTTATTTCCTCCTTCTCCACTTGGATCCCCTTTATGCTTGCTTCTTGCCTTATTGCACTGCCTAGGAATTCTAGTACTATGTTAAAAAGGAGTGGAGAGAGTGGGCATCCTGAATGCTACCCCTTGCCACTTTTATTCAAAGCTTAGGCCTGTGGCATTTTATGCACAATTTAACGCTCTGTTTTTTGCTGGTTAATTAGAGTTAAAAATCTTATGGAATTTATTGCGTGGCTGATTTTGAACTGGAATCCTCAGGTCTCAGCTTATCTTGAGTAGCTAGGATTACAGTACTTTTACAACCTGTATGCTCATACACATCGCTTCTGATCCAAACACTCATTTTCAATTTAACTAACAAGATGTGAGGAAAGATGATTGACTGTAATTTACTAGATGGGCTTCTAGACAGTATATATTTCCACTTCCACTCTGAAGCCAGGGAAATGTTTCTGGTACTTGTTTCAACTATCTTCCAAAGAGGAAATAATGTGTGAGTACGTTTGCTAGTATTTCAGATAGGAGATGGACTTTGGTGTTTGGAACCTGCTGGGCAGAGTGTATCAGCTGGGCTGTGATAACAGAGATGATGTTTCAGACAGGAATATTTTCATAACAGACAGACTTAGTCCAGATCCTTGGATTTCAGGCCTTGAGTAGATAGAATTACAAGTGTGAGCTGCCACCACCACCTGGTTCATTTTGGAAACCTTAATTGCTTCTCATTTGTTCCTTTCCTTTTTTGGAAGATTGATCTAAGCTGGCTGATTGTGCATCACAATGAAGTGATTGGCCTCAGGAATTGCAAATATTTGTTTCATCACCACGGAATGAATGAAAGTTGATCTAAACCCAATAGTATTTTCCTTCTGATAAATAGGGAACATACTTATATCATTTTTCCTTGCCTTTGCTTTCCCAAAGCAAACAACATGTTTCTTAAAAACTATACTTCATGAGAATATTATAATTAGAAGCTATCTTCTGCACACTTCAGAATAGTCCTTGCATTTATAAACTTATATTACAATATTAGGTAGAAGAATGGTGACTGTTAGTTTCATAACTATTTCATATGTTTTACTCTTTAAGGCTCATTAACTCAAGAAGGGATTAAATACATTTAGATAATAGTAGATCATAGGTGCTGCTGATTTGATGTGTGTGCAGATGGTACACAGATTAATTAGGATTACTCAAAAGTTTTCTTCAAATTTTCAGTAGTAGACTGCTATGCTAACGGGAAGGTGATAGTAATGATGCTGAAATTCTATGAATCAGCTATGAAGCAGAATTTCAGGGGAGAGTATTTGCTAGGGACTTAATTTCTAAGACGCATATCAAGAATATTGAACTATAACACCAAATGATGGAGGACTCAGCGTCACATTTTGTTTGTTTTATGCAAGTCTTGGGACTTGAACCCAGGGCCTGGGAACTGTCCTTAAATGTTTTTTTTTGCTTCAGGCTAGTGTTCTACCACTTTATCCACAGCTCCACTTCCAGATTTTTGGTAATGAACTGTAAATCAGAATATCATGCAATTTGTTTGGGCTGGATTCAAACCTGATTCTGTGTAGATAGGATTCCGAGTGTGAGCGCACAGGGCCTGGCTAGTATCATTCATCATTCAAGTCATGGGACTGCAATTCTGCACCTGGGTTTTGTCACTGAGCTTTTCAGTTCAAGACTACTGCCCTATCCCTTGAGCCATAGGGCCACTTCTGGGTTTCTGGTGGTTAATTGGATATAAGAGTCACATGGACTTCAGTGCCCAGGCTGACTTTGAACTGCTATCCTTGGATCCCAGCCTCTTGAGTAGCTACATTTACAAGTGTGAGCCACCATACCAAGCTAAATTATTTTTTACGTTAATTTTTTTTGTTAAGTCAATATATAGTTGGCATAGGGTTACATAAGTAATGAACACATTTCTTAAGAAAATTGTTATCCCCTTCCTCATTTTCTCTGTTTTCCTACCCTCAGCCCCCTCTCCACCCAGATTGTTCAGTTCATTTCCGTTTAGTGTCTTCCAAGTATCACTGTTCAATTGGTTCACCCTTTTTCCTTTGTTTTTTTTTATCATTTTATTATACCCTCTCCATTCCCCAAATCACATAAACCTATGTACAAGACACAGGGTACCCGAATTCAACACAGTGACTACAGAGAATAAAACTAAAGGGAAAAAGAAGAAAAGGGGTAAAAAGCAAAGAAAATGAAAGAACATCATACAGTACCTTAGAAGCAACAACACTGAAAAAACAAAACATAAACCTTGGGCTGAAAATGAAGCTTGCCTAGCATGTATGAAACCCTGGATTCCATTCCTCAGCACCACATAAACAAAAAACTGGAAGTGCCACTGTGACTCAGCTGGTAGATTTCTAACGTTCAGCACAGAGTGTCTCCAAGTGACAAAAATCTGTCACATTTAAGTCAGGCTTCAAAACTTTGCTAGGAACCAGTTATGTGATTTGGAATAAAGTCCAGTTTTCAAAAAATCACTAGCCAGGCACTGGAGGGTCATAATTGTCATTCTACTAGCCAGGGAGAAGGTGATTCAAAGCCTTTGCAAGCAAAAAAAATGAAAACAAAAAAACTGTAAGATTCTACTCTCCACTTATCCACCCAAAAACTAAGTGGAGTTGTGGCTAAAACTGGTACAGCATTAGCCTTGAGGAAAAAGAACTAAGAGACCTTGCCCAGGTCCAAAGTTCAACCTCCCCACCAAGAAACAAAAAAAAGGAGTCCAGATACCTTAGTTTCAAAAGTATATCTGGATATCTTAGTAGATTTTTCTGATCTTTCCTCATTCATCTGATGGAACCACATAATCTTGATCCTGATCTGACTAAGAGCCTGCATTGTGCTTAATAAATTCATTCCACATATTCCAGTAGAATCTGGACAGCTAACAGCCACTTACCAATGCTTTATTCTACGTTTAGGCCAGTATGTCTTCATACCATCTACACAGTCAGCTATATCTTCTTTCCAGAAGTATCATTGAGTGTAGAACACTCAGAACTAAAATAATTGCATAAAGATGTAATAAAACCCCTTGATTCATTAAGAAAATTTCTGTACCACTTAGAGCAAGTACATTAGTGGTATTTACCTCTAGCCTCTTTTTTAAAAAATTTATTAACATTGAATTTTACATCATATTTCGAATGTCATATTTAACCAACAAGAATTCAAGAAGGGAATCGCTATACAATCTCTGGCACATAGATTTTAGAATATAGTAAAAATTAAGCTGAGTCTTTGTATGTCATAGATACAAATTAATCTATAATAAAACACATGTCTATAGAGTGTATAGTCTATCCTAGATTTTTATGTCTATGTAGTTATGTTTATATCTCCAAAATTATGTCCAGAACTTTGGGTATCAACTATTCAATCATCGCTCTACTACTGTTTGAAACTAATATCCATATATTAAGGATATCATGTACCTTTTGTTCCTTGGTCTTGACTTATCTCACTCAACAGGATTCACTCTAATTTCATCCACTACCCCAAAAATGCCATTATTATTTTTTTCTGTGCAGATCTTCTTTTTATGTATTTATATTTATTGTAATTTATAGAAGGGTTACATTATATTCACCAGATAGAAGGTGCATTACTTCTCAAACTTTGATACCCCATGTAATGATATGGTCCCCATTTCCCTTCCCCTACCCCCACTCATGTTCATTTCCCCCCTTCCCTATCCAATTTCAAATAACCAATTAGGCACATATGAAATATATCAGAAAACAAGGTGAAATATTGTAACAATATGATATAACCAAGGGATAGCAAAAGAGATAAGAGATCACATAGTTCATTAAGGACAACAATCACTCATTATATGAGTTTTGTTTCTTTATCTTGGAGGTCCTTACATTTAGTGTCATACTATTTGTCACGAGGTCTCTAGATTTTGTTCTATTGTAAATCTCTGGTAGCAGAGCCCAAGGTTTCTACTGAATTTGACAAATGAGGGAGACTCTTGGGCCTATGTTCTTTTGAGTTTGGCTTACTTCAGTTAATATTTTTTTCCTTTTCATCCACTTCCCCGAGAATGCCATTATTTTATCTTGTCGGTTGGCTATATATCATTCCATTGTGTGTGTGTGCGTTTGTGTGTGTGTGTGTGTGTGTGTGTGTGTGTGTGTGTGTGTGTGTGTTTGTGCGTGTATCACATTTTTTGTAGTAGGGCATCTGGTTGTTTCCATCATCCAACCTCATTTTCTACAGATATTTTTATAGTCTCTTTTTTATTTTCAGGGTAATGTATAGAGGGGTTACGATTACATTTACAGGTAGTGGACTGCATTACTTCTCACACATTTATTCCACTCCACATGTTTTTGTCCCCAGTTCCCTCTCCCCTCCCCTTCCCAATCATCTTGTTTCCCCCCTTCCCTTTCCTATTTGACATAAACAAATAAACATATATACAATATGCCAGGGAAAAATCAGATACAGTAACAATCTGACATTAACCAAAGGGCAAAATAAGAGATGAGAAATAACATAGTAGATTAAGGACAAAAATCACACAAGATTAAGAGCAACGATGACACAAGATATAGCTCTTGTTCCCATATCCTAGAGATCCTTTCATTTAGTCTCATCCTATATGACCTTATATACCTAGGTTTTTGAGTTATTGTAATCCTCTGCTAGGAGAGTCCTAGATGTGAACTAATTATTACAAATGAGGGAAACCATTGAGCTTATGTTTCTTTGGGTCTGGCTTGCTTCACTTAATATGAATTTTTCCAAGCCTTTCCATTTCCTTACAAATGGGGCGATGTCATTCCTTCTGATGGCAGCATAGCATTCCATTGTGTATAAGTACCACATCTTCTTGATTCAGTCATCTACTGAGTGGCATCTGGGTTGGTTTCATATCTTTGCTATGGTAAATAGTGCTGCAATGAGCATCATTGTGGTAGTGGCTTTAGTATGTCCTTTTTTCTGGACAATTGGGTAGATGCCAAGTAGTGGATTTGCTGGATCATAGGGGAGCTCTATGTTCAGTCTTTTGAGGAACCACCACACTGCTTTCCCTAGTGGTTGAACGAGTTTACACTCACACCAACAGTGTAGGTGTGATCCCACCTGGTCACTTCCCCACCAGTATCTCTTATTAGATTTTTTGATAATGGCCATTCTGACTGGAGTCAGGTGGAATCTCAAAGTTGTTTTGATTTTCATTTCCCTTATTGCTAGAGATATGGAGCATTTCTTCATGTGTCTAAAGCCCATTTTAATTTTTTCTTCAGAGAATACTCTTTTAAGTCTTTAGCCCACCTTTTAATAGGATGGTTGTTTCTTTGAAGATTTGTTTGGGAGAGATTCATTTTTTTCAGCTATAGATATATTTTAGATAACTACATATATTTTTGTAGAAAAAAGAATGGAAGCCATCATGCTGGCTCACAACTTAATTTCAGCTACTTAGGAGGCTCAGGGCTTAGGATCACAGGTCAAAGCCAACCAGGGCCCTACAGTGTGTGAGATCAAACTCTGTGAACATACAATGACTGTAAGAGGAATCTCACTGCCTGGGAATGTAGCCTAATGGTAGAGTGCTCACCTAGAATGCATGAAGACCTAGGTTCTATTCACCGGTACCGCATATTCAGAAAAAAGCTAGAAGTGGCGCTGTGTTTCAAGAGGCAGAGCACTCACCTTGGGCAAGCGAGTCCAATGAAAATGTCTAGGCCCTGAGTCCAAGCCGTAGGACTGGCAAAAAGAAAAAAAAGAGCAATCTTACTTAAGTAACAAGGAATGTACCCTATATTTATACAGACTGAAAAATTCATTAAGAAATTAGAAAATATGTATAAAGTGCATAATTTCTTTTGTGTGTTGGCACTGGGTCTTCAACTGAGTGCTTCAGCTCTATCCCTGACCTTTTCTGCTCAAGGCTAGCACTCTACCAATGCAGCCCCAAATCAACTATCTTCAATTGAGATATAAGCGATGAATATTTCAGGGTGCTTCATGAAAAACATTTTTATAAATTGAAACTTTCAACACAGTCTTATTTTAGTATGAATGTTGAGATGGGAAGAGACAGAAAAAGTGAAATGTTTCCTGATCCCCATAGAGAAGAGACTCAGCAGAACCACTGTGGTCTGCAGGCTTCTTTGTGAGTTTTGTTTGCTTGTTTGATTTTTGTCAATTGTGGGGCTTGAAGTCTGGGCCTGGGCACTGTCCCTGAGCTCTTCAGCTCAAGCCTAGTGCTTTAATCTGTGAGCCACAGTGCCACTTCTGGTTTTTCTGGCAGTTAACTGGGTACTTTGGCTGGCTTTAAACTTTGATTCTCAGATCTTAGCCTCCTGAGTAGCTAAGATTATAGGTGTGAGGTACCATCACCAGGCTGCTGCTCTGTTACTATGCAGGTTCTGGATCAAGAACTTCAAGTTCTTACTTCAATTTTTTCTTCTCTTGCCTGATAATCTGCCATTTCAACGAAGCCCCAGTTCCTGGTCTTTGTTGGTTAATGAGAGATATTATGATTTTCTAATATTCAGAGCACTGATTATAAAACCCAGCATTTTACTTACTTGAATAAATTAAGAGACAGGACCTAGTGAGACGGAAAACAAAATTTTTTTTCAAGTTGCTATCCTGTTCTAATGCCTAAGTCTGGCTATTTTGCTTACACACAAATATGTATTTTACCAATTTCTACTCTATTTTTGCTTAGCTTAAATCCACCACTGCCATTTCATAGATTTTGTTGTTGTTGTTTGCGGTGCTTGAACTCTGTGCCAGGGCTGTTCCTCAGATCTTCAGTTCAATGCCAGTGCTCTACTACTTTTGATTTGGCCAGTCCTGGGCTTGAACTCAGGGACTGAGCACTGTCCTTATATTTTCTCAAGGCTAGGGCTCTACCACTTCAGCCTCAGCACCACTTCCAGCATTTTTCTATGTATGTGATATTGAGGAATTGAACCCAGGTCTTCGTGCATGCTAGGCAAGCACTCTACCACTAGGCCAAACTCCCAGCCCAAAATTATTCATCATTACTATTAGCTATCTTCTTTTTTTTATTATTGATTCGTCATGTTGCTTGGACTTTGGGCCTGGACTGTCCCTGACCTCTTCAGCTCAAGGCTAGCGCTCTTCCTCTACAGCTCCATTTTTGGTTTCTGGTAGTTAATTGGTGATGTAAGTCTCACAAACATATGTGTCCAGGCTGGCTTTGGGCTTTGAACCAAGATCCTCCAATCTCAGCCTCCATAGTAGGTAGAATTACACGCTTCAGCCAGCAGTGCCTGACTGTTTGATGTCTCTGTCTCTGTCTCTCTGTCTGTCTGTCTCTGTCTGCCTGTCTGTCTGTCTCTCTGTCTCTGTCTCTGTCTCTGTCTCTCTCTCTCTCTGTCTCTCTCTGTCTCTCTCTCTCTCTCTCTCTCTCTCTCTCTCTCTCTCTCTCTCTCTCTCTCTGCCTCTCTTTTGGTTGTAAGACTTTAATTGTGCACCTGGGCGGTGTCCCTGGGCACTTCAGCTCAAGGCTACAACCTTAAACACCTTGAGCCACAGTGTCACTTCTGGTTTTCTGGTGCTTAAGTGGAAGAAACAGTTTCATGCACTTTAGTGTCTGGCCTGGCTTTGAACTGTGATCCTCAGAACCCAACCTTCTGAGATCATTTCCAGCTTTTTTTTGGTGTAAGAAGGTACAGAGTAATTGAACACAGGGCTTTGTGCATACTAGGCAAGCAAACTACCACTAGTGTGCACTCCAGCCTTAGATAAGGGCTTTCTTTTTCTTTTTCTTTTTTTCACTCATGGGGCTTGAACTCTGGGCCTGGATGTTTACCTTAAGCTCTTCAGCTCAAGGCAAGAGCTCTACCACTTGACGCACATTGTCATTTTGAATTTTCTGGATTATTTGGAAATAAGATTCTCACAGATTTTTATGCCTGGGCCGTCTTTGAAACTCGATACTCCAGGGTAGCTAGGATTTCCAGGGTGAGCCACCAGTCACGGGCATTAAATTATTATTTTTTGCATGTCCTATGGCTTCAACTCATGGCCAGAGCACTGTCCTAGGGCTTGCTCAAGGATAGCACTTTACTTCAGCCAGCCAACTCCCGGTCCAAATAGGCCACTCTTGAAGCTAGAATTACAGAGATCTGCCATAATACTGGCATGTCGTTATCTAAGTATATAATTTTTCTTCTATTTTTGATGGCTTTTCCTTAGTGTACATATTTCCTACATATTTTATGGAAAACTTCCTTCCCACTGGGGCCATAAGTTAAGCCTAGTCGAAGAGTTCTTGCCGAGCATGAATGAAGACCCAAGTTCAATTCCTCAGCACAACATAGATAAAAAAAGATAAAAGTGGTGCTGTGGCACATGTGATAGAACTTGCGCCTTAAAAATAAACAAAAACAAAAACAAGGATCGTGCTCAGGTCCTGAGACTAAGCCCAGTACTGGCAAAAAAAATTCTGCCCAAAGTAGACATTTAAACTTATTGTACTTTTCAAAAAATTTGTTGTTCAAGGTGATATACAAAGAGATTGCTGTTACATATGTAATGAGTACATTTCTTGTAAACACTGTTACCCCCTCCCCCATTTTCTCTTTCCTTTCCCCCCAAGTCATAAATTTCATTTACAACAAATATATATGTATTTTCATTCCTGAAAAAAATAGTTTAAAATGTGTTCAAATAAATGATGTAGGTTGATATATTTATCAAAATGGATTACTTGAACTCTAAAATAAACATTCTAAGTAATTTTTCTCATAAAATTGTAGTAATGCTATAAAACTAATATAAAAGGAATTTTAGTTATTAATTTCTTATGTTTTACCTTTAACATTATTACACTAAGCATACTGTTTATGGTATTAATAGAGACAGCATGAAATATGATTATGTAAAAAAATTAAATGATTAAAAATAGTAAGGTTGGGGGCCAGTAGTTTGGCTTGGTGGCACACACCCTGGACTGGCAAAAAAGAAGTAGGGTTAGATAAATCAGATTTATTTCCAAATGTGTGGAAAATGGTATGATTTCTTGTTTGGCTAGTCCTGCGGCTTGAACTGAGGGACCAGGAACTGTCCTTGGCCACATTTGTTCAAGGGTGGCACTCTTACACCTGAGCAACAGTGCCCCATCTGCTTTTTCTGTGTATGCAGTGTTGAGGAATTGAATCAAGGTCTTCTTGTATACTAGGCGAGCACTCTACAACTAGGCAACATTAAAAGCCAAAGTACATTTTTGATGCTATTGTGGAGTTTTAATTTTCTTAAATATTTGTACAAAGCACAATGGATATATAAACAGACTTGAACTCACAGAACAGAGTCCCACATAATATTACAGTTACTCTGGCACTTCTCCCGATTGACAAAACACATTTCCAGGCATCTGCTCTGTCCTTAAGCTTTGGTAGCTGACTTGTCTTTCCATGGAGGCCTGGCCTGGATTCCTGGTGATTCCATGCATTTCATAGTTCCCTGTATATCCAGTAAGGTTGTCTTCTATGGGACCAGACCTGTCTGGTTTTTGGCCCACCCAGGACCTATGTGTCTGAGGTCTCACATTATAAGTGGAAAATAAAACACAGTATAATAAGCACTGAAGAACTGCACACCATAATATTAACAATGAGAGTTTAATAGTTAGCAAAGTAAATACAATGAATACTTGACAAGAATCATGAGAGCGAGATAAAGAGACGTCTTTTTAGGAAGGGGACAGGGAAGCTCTAAATCCAGACTGGCCTCCAAGTTGCCTTCAGACAGTAATTCTACTTCAGAGTCCTCAGAAGGGTCTCCTTCCTCATGAGAAACAGAATGTCCTTCCTGAGTTAAGAGGGGGATGGATTCTGGTTTGTCGAATGGAGATTGAGTCTCTTTTAGTGAGATGGATGGGTCTGGATATTCTGTGAGGATGGATTCATTTTCCTCCAAATGAATCCAGTATTGAGAGTACACTTGCTGTTTCCCATGGGGTCATTTTCCATGAGCCCAGCATGTGCCCCTTCAGCTTGCACAATAAGTGGAGTGTTACTCTAACTCAGATGGACTGACTCTGGGTGGAGTGTGAAAGGAAACGGAAGGAAATCTGGCTGCTCTTTTTCTTCCTCCATAGTATCTGCAGGTTCAACTGTGTCACACATGGGGTTCAGAGCAAAAGGTATATCCATAGGACTCTAAACCTGTTTGGTAATTTCTACAGAAGGCCCATGGTTTCTGGAGTGCAGCGATGATTCTCAGTCTCCATCAGTCACCAGCTCCATTGGTGGGTTTTTCATCCGGAGTTCAGGATAAGCTCTTACACGATGACCCAAACCTAAGAATAGAAATAGGTACAGAGTGGACAGAGTGGACTCTGCAAGTTGAAGTGTCACTCAACTTCCATGAGGATCTAATGGAGGAACCTGCAGAACTGGAGTTTGGACTGAACACTGAGGAGGTGTAGGGTCTTTCTAATGAGTGCTTATTCCCGAGTCCTTTCAGAGGACAGACATTACCTGGCTGACACCACCCATAAAGGGCATTTTGCCAAGCTCTGTAGAAGTAAGGGCCAACCAATATCTAGACCACATGGGTTTCCTACTCACAGGTTCTGAGGCACCCACACCAGGACTTCTACTTTTTCTTGGTCTTACTGGTCGCATATTCCTCCAGCTGGTCAAAAAGTTTGTGTTTAGAAGAGCAGGTCCAAAGCCGACATGTGGAGCCTCATATAGAGCTTGAGTTGTGTCAGGGTGTGGCAGTTCTTGAACTCGTAGAAATCACTCGGGTAGAAGTCCATTCACATCGTATAGATGGAACACATGATGCTGTGGGCACATTCGGTACAAGGAAAGTGAGAGCCTTCTCTGTCCATCCTGAGCCTTTTACCAAGGCCGCTTTCTTGCAGGATTCTAATGCTGTGGCTGTCCTGCAGAGATGTGCACTTATGTGCTGGGAGGGGGGTAAGAGACACTCGAGAACAGGATGACTTTTACACCCCACTTCCAGAAGCTTCTGAGAGAGGCCTCTATGCATCTGTCCAAAGTAAACGCACCTTAAATTAACTAAGTAAATGCTCTAAATAAATCAATAAGTGAATGCTCTAAATAAAGAACTAAATGCTCATTCCTCTAATCTTAGCCACCCAGCAGGCTGAGCTCTGAAGATCACAGTGGAAAGCCAGTCTAGTCAGTAAAAGTCTAAAGGCACTTGTCTTCAATTAGGCAGCAAAAAGCCAGAACTTGACCTATGACTCAAATGGTACAGTGCTAATTTTTGAACACCAAAGGGATGGCATTTAGACCTGGGTTCAGGTTCAAGTGGCAGCACTGGACCACACACCAAAATGTAAATGCTTTCAGGTTCTAACAGGCAAAGCTATCACAATCCCTCCCTGATGGCTCAAAAGTGATTCAGCCCCCAGCTTTTCCTCTGACTCCAGTATTTCACAGGCCTCCGCCATTAGTACTGACACCTCATTTCTTACTGGGAAATGGGATTTCCTAGGATGTCACCTAGGTGAGGGCTGCAGTTGGGAGCCACTTACTCATGCCTGAAATCCAACTTCTCACTAAGCACACTGTTGAGACTCAAGTAGCTTGTGAGGGAAATGAAATGGCATGGTGTCCCAGTCATAATGAAGTAGTTTGTGCACTTGTATCATGCTTAGCTCCCCTGTGAACACCCCAGTGAACCAAACAGGCTCAGAGAGGAGCCAAGTATTCCAAGGCTTGGCCATGAGGGGTGAGCAAACATGGGTTTGGAGGGGGAACACTCACTTTTTCAAGAGAATTTCCAGCAACTACTAAATTGTCCTCCACTATTTGTAATTGTGCAGGAAGTTTCCCACATAAAAGAGATCACCTTTCTGGTAGGCAGCGATCAGCTTTGTCAGCAGCATCTCCAACAGGCCTTCCTCCAGGATCCATAGGTTACAAGGCTCATTCAGAGTCTGAGCTGACTTACCATCACACTGTATTGGCAAAACAGTGGATATTTCAAACGTAGGAATGGGACCACACTTCACACTGAGGAATTGGTATAGAGTAGATTGGAAATGACACACTCTAATCTCAGTATAGTCACTTGAAAGCACACAAGAAGGTTGTAGTTTGTGGGCAGGATGATGGGTTCAAATAGGTTTCCTCTCAATATACCTCATCTGAGTTTCCCTGGAGTTTCCTGGCTTTCTTCCTAGAGAAATGCTTGATATACTGGAATTTTGTCTTGGCCCTGATCCAGCATCTACTTCTTCAAGTGAGACATCCATATCTCTCATGCCTGAGATCCGAGCCTCCTGACCTTTGGCAACAGCACAGCAACATCTTTCTTCCTCCTGAGCCACAGGCCAAGGGAGCTGACTTGAGCTGGTTGTCACATACAGTGGCTTGGTTACCAGGGTTCCATATTCTGTTCCACTGTGAGGGAGGTAGGGTCACATTTCAAGGCCCAATGACCAAAGCTCCTTGCTCACAGAAGACCTCCCCAAAGACCTACTGGAGGCTGAATCTCCCTTCCCACCTCACATATGGATGTAGTAAACAGCACACCTTTTTGTTCAAATCCCAAGTCATTAACTAGGAGTAAGTGCTAGCCTGGTCTCAGGCTCAAGGAGCCTTTCTTAGGTAAGATCCAACTTAACTGTCACTATTCCCCTTAGCCTTCACAAGACATTTTGCTTCACAGTGCCTTCTCAGCTTGCATTTTGCCTCTTGCACATTTTTTTTGCTAGTCCTGGGACTTGACCTCAGAGCCTGACCATTGTTCTTAAGCTTTCTTTAGGCTATAGCTGTCCCACCAAGCCACAGCACCACTTCCAGAGTTTTCTATGTATATGGTACTGCACAATCAAACCGGACTCTTTTTGCGTGGTAGCCAAGCACTCTACAAATAGATGAAAGACCCAAGCCATCTTGCACATATTTTTCACTTCAATCTACTAGGACGTTGTTAGGTTTCTGTATGCTAATCTATTTTTCTTCCTGATGAATATCTGTGCTGTCATCTGTAAAAATGCAAGTGGGAAAATCACAGAAGCATTTGTGACATAAAAAAAGTCTTACAGACATAGATAAGTGTTCATTCTTTGTAGGAGAAAGGATATTTTGATATGATGATGATGACTATTTATAAATACTTAATCGGGGTTTAGACTTTGGCCCAGTGGTAGAGTGCTTGCCTAGCATCCATGAAGATCTAGGTTTGAGTCCTTAATATCACACAGATATAAAAATCCATATGGCAATGTGGCTCAAGTGGCAGAGGGCTAGACTTGGGAAAAGCCAAGAGCAGTGCTCAGGCCCTGAGTTCAAGCCCCAGAAAAAACAAAGAAAAGAAAAGAAATGTGCTTTTTACAAGTTATTCACTCACAGCATTTGCCTCTGAATTCTTCGCTTCTGCATCTTGTGACTTATCCCTTTCCCTCAATGTAGACAAGAAAAACAGATTTTATTACTTGCTATCCTGTTGTCCAATCTTTGGATATTAATTCAAAATACAATATTGCCTGAGATATTGTGTGTGTGCATGTGTGTGTGTATCTGCCAATGTGTGCATGCACATATGTGTACAGGGTTTAGGGCTTACTCATAGGGCCTGTGTGATAACCCTCAGCATCTTTTCCTCAAAGGTATTGGTCTTTCACTTGTAGCTTATTATAGCTAATTGGAGTTGAGAGATTCACTCAATTTCTTGCCCTGTGCATTGGAACCCAGTGCTGGGTTCTCATATTGTTAATTGTAGCTATAGAGAAGCCTGAGGTCTGGGGATCCTCGTTAGAATCCAGCCCCTGAAAGAAAGTCACTGATAGAAATCTTTATCTTCAGTTAAGCACGAATAAATAAGGCAAAAGTGGAACTGTGGCTCAGTTCCTCTTGTAGCAGCCATGAGAAAATTAGTAATTGGCAGCACCTGGTCCCTGAGAGAAATCCTTAGCACTGGTTCAAAAAAGGAAAGAAAATAATGAAAAAATTAAAACTTGCTGAGGAATCCATAAGGATAAACGTGCCTGTGAATAATCTTGTCATTTCCGATTCCCTCAAGAGCTTATGTCTCTATATTTTTTTCAAGTTTTTTTAAAAGATATTTACATATTTTCTATCTTTCTTAAACAGAGATAGCCATCCACAAAACACAAACACAAACTCTCACACAGTATACCACCCACCCATAAGTGTCTGGCTATGTATATATGTATAGTCATATGTATTGATCTGTCTCTCTATACTAATATATTAATGCATAAACATATGTATTTAGACAAACAGGAAACATACATAGATAGGTCTCAGGCATTTCCAGATTTTGTGCAAGTCTTCTGAGTGCAACTTACCATTGTATTGTTTGTCAAGATAGAGTCCCTCTAACTTTTGGCCAGCTTCTTGTCCTTTGATACTTTTTTCTGCCAGTCCTCGGTTTTGAACGCTAGGCCTGGATGCTGTCACTGAGCTTGAGCTTCTTGCATTCAGTAGTTTATTGCAGATAAGAGTCTCTTGGAGTTTCTGTCCTGGGCTGGCTTTGAATTGTGATCCTCAGATCTCAAACTCCTGAGTAGCTAGGATGACAGTCTTGAGCTACCAGTACCTGGTTCCTTTGCCTCTTTTACCCTTTTTTTGGCCCCACCACAGGCATGGTATCTACCTTCCTATGTTCTCTCCACCTTCCCCCATACAGGGGTCTGACAGATGCTTTCCACCCACTTATTCATGTTCTCCTCTGTATTGGCTGACAGCTAAGACATGCACTCACTTGTCTGGATGCCAAACACAAAGCCATGTGATTGTTTCTCAGTCTGGAACATCCTATCAGATTTATAGCACCACAGAGGGTCAGGTTGATGCTCCTCCAGGGCTTCTTAAATTGTTCTCATATTAATCCACAACACGTTTGTCATCACTTGTCCAGCTAATTCATGGACTAAACCAGCATTCCCTACAAACTTAGATCCCAATACCATGAGGACACTCAAGGGTGCATTAGGAGTGTGACCTGCAGGTGGATGTGAGCCTGTCTAAGTTGGAGGGGATTTCTCCACCACAGGAAATGGAATACAAATTTAGAATCTGCTTTCATGAGGTGACAATCTCTGGCAGATGTTCTTATCAAATGTGGCACTGCCTACTTCCAGCTTAAAACATGGGTTGATGACCCAGCATAACAGAGAATGTATTCACCCCGGCCCAACACATAGGCTGGGACCCTGAACTTTCAGGTAGCATTTGGCTTTGAAGGTCATGAGATCTTAGTCTATAAATGATGAGCCCCCTCCCGTGAGGCATAGCAAACGGAGCCAAAGTGCAACCCAGTTAAGCACCAGATCAAGCTTCCCTTCTACAGTAGGGTATGGTTTGAAAACTGTGCATAGCTTCTGTTTGAAGCCAGTCCAGAAAGGAAAGTCCATAAAACTCTCATTTCCAGTTAACTGCCAAGAAAAAGCCAAAGATAGAGATGAAACTCAAGAGAGCTAGAGAGCCATCTGAAAAGAATGGTTACACTCTGCAACATCCTCATTATCTGATCTTGAAAACATCTCTGCGTGCATCCCAGCATGCAGCCAGCATCTGGGATTGACAGTGATCCCTGCGCCCATTGGCAATCTGCACTGTCTCTGACATCTGTAATGTGAACCTCATTCTGTTGGGTTTGTGAAGCGGTGTCAACCCTGCAGAAGGAACAAACTGTGCCCTAACTCCCACTGTCCCCTGGGGCCCCTAGCATTCCCCCATCTGCACCCCTCCTGTGGCTCCTGATCCTATGGAGCCCTCCTGCCCTGTCCAACACTCACATGAAGTGCATATTTCTTCTCCTGGGGCAACTTCTCCACAGAGAGTACATGACATGCCCACTCTCCAGGCACGGGGAGATCCTGCCAAAGTAGCAAATCAGTGATAAGGACATAAAGTGATGAATAGAATTTTAGATCCTGATGGTAGACAGTCTGCAAAATCCAAGCGAGAATGGAATTGGAGGGGACCAGCGATCAGGATGTGGGCATGGAGCTTCCCTGCCAAGGGGGTGGGGGAAGTCACAGGCTGGGGGATGCACAGGATGATCCATGGGCCCTGTGCAGCTACTGGGTCACCCCCTTCTGCATCTCAGCCTTTGGCTTTGAGCTCTGTGATCGTCAAGATGTGCACAGTCTGTACTTTGTCTGGCAGAAGAAAGGACCCTGGGAAGACAATTGTAGACCCTTTGTGAGAGTAGGAAGGGTTAGGCTGGACACCCAGTCCAAGAGGAGCTAAAACTGGAGTCGACGGGTGTGCAAGGAGTGGGTGTGAGGGTTGTGGGCAGTCACAGTCACGGCAGAGGTGGCTCTGTCTGTGGTGTGAGTGCCTCCCTGCAGGCACAGAACTGGACATATCAGAGATCCACATGAATAGGAAAAGCTGGAAATGGCACTATGGTTCAAATGGTAGAGCATCAACCTTGAGCAAAAGAGCTCAGGGACAGTACCCAGGACCTGAGTTCAAGCCTCATGACTGTAAAAGAAAAAGAACCAGGACTATGAGAGGGAACCTGGTAGTCTCTTGGTCTAATCAGACACAAGAAGAGGCCGGGATAGGCTGTGGAAAAACACAGAGAACATCTTCCCCCAGCTCATCCTGTCCTGCATGCAGGGACAGCCATGTAACTAGGGCTACGGTGAGATCATCTTCACCCCTGTGCTGCCATCTGAATTGTAGGCCTCTGTCCTGGCATGGGGTGTCCTGATGGCTGAGCAGGTGCCCTAACCCTAGATGGAGAGCAGCCACTGACTGTGGTAGCTAAGGAGAGATCTGTTCCATAGCTATCAGGCCACCCAGCATGGGAGCCATAACCACCCCCCACCCAGGTAGAGGCCAATGGTTCTCCAGGTGCTACTAACATTGCCCCACCCCTAGCTCTGGGTACACGTGACATTCCCTCCACAAGGAGCAGGACTAAGTGAAGGATCAGGAAGCTGCCTATGGGCTTCAGATGATGGCCAGGCTGGCACTACAGATGGCCTCAATCTGTCACCACTTTCCCCTGCCTCCATCATTCCTCCATCATGCCTCTCTACCTCCCACCCATTAACCTTGGAAACCAATGAACTGGGCTCTCATCATTCCTCTCATCTCTTCACCCACCTTGCCATGCGTCATCCCTCTGTCACTTCCACCCCACACACATCCCACCACCAGCCACCCTCTAGCTTATGAGGATCTCAGAGGAAGCTCTTGGTGAAGGGCTTGTGACCACAAAACATTTACTATCACCCGCTCTGGCCTGATCCACCACAGAATAAGAACAGCCAAGCAGGCACACACTGCAGCAGAGTTGCTCTGCTGCCACTCTGATTTCTTCATGGCCAGGACTTGGCTCTCCTCAGCCTCTCAGCTCAGTAACCAGAACATTGTGCTTTCACAGAGCCATGGCTTCCAGTCTCCATGGACACAATGACATCAAGGTGATGCCAACTTCCCCATCTCTATATACTTCTAACTATGGGATGGGAGCTGAGGTTCTCTTCTGTCACTCCATCCGCTAAGAGGCTCATGCAGATTTCTATCCTTTGCTCATCATGGTGACTCTTTGGTTAACAAGTCACTGCTGGGCTTCCAGGTCACCACATATAGAACCCATACTCCAACACTTTTCTTAGAAGGACTGATGACTTTTAAATATTCTCTAGTTTTAAATTTCTAGTTCTTTCTCTCTTTCATTTATATATTTCCCTTCCTCACATCCTTCTCTTTTTTACCTTCCTTCTTTCATTCCTGGCCTTGAACTCAAAACCTGGAGCTTTTTCTTAGCTTTTCTTTGCTCAAGGTAGCACTCTAGCTCTTGAGCCACAGCTCTACTTCAATCTTTGTTCTTGCTCTAAACTGGGAGTATGAGTCTCATGCATTTTTCCCTTTGCTGGGTTGGTTTTAAACCACAATACTAAGATCAGGATCCTGAATATGCCTCGGATTACAGGTATTATCTAATCAAAACAAATTCCTGATTTCTTTTTTAGACATAATTAGTTCTTTCAGGTGAGCCACCAGCCACTCATGCAAGAGCATTGCAGGATCCCAGCATTCATCTTGTCTCCAGTCTTATTCCATCCATCTCACAATGATCATCTAAAACACCCTGCTGCATGCTTGAAGTCGCAAGAACGTTCTCAACGCCATGAGAAGCCCCCTTAAGCTCTGCCTCAGACATGCCCAGCCCCCATCCCACTTCCACATGAGCATTTGATTAGGAGAAATTTCCTGAGTACATCATCATCTTTTCCTCACCATTCAAATTTCATCTTTGGAGTCATTTCTCCCAGACAAAGAGGAACATGATCCATGGTTTGATAGCAGCTCCAGCTTCATAGTCCCAGCCACCAACACCCCCCCCATTACCTTGCCAGACACCTGAATTCAAGAACAATGTTTTCACTACCCCTGACTCTTATCAAATGTTTTAACTTATACAGTGCATTAAAATAATTTTACTAAATGGAATAAACACATGGCATCAAGCTTCAAAATCTTTGCACCTGAACCTTTAGTGAATAACAGACACACCAGCATTTCTGTAGCCAACAGAAATCTTAGCTTTGAGATTTCAGCATTCCTGGTGTCCAAGTTTGGATGTGCTAACACTGCCCTTAATGAGGCACTTCAACCACACAATCCCACAACAATCACTGTCACTTGACATTCACTGGTAGGTGGTGCTAGGAAAAAGACTGATGTGCCAACTCCATGCTGGCTTGACCTATGCCATCTTCAAACCTGGAGCAAGTGGGGCTCCTCTCTCCATGACATCTTTTGTGTACTACCGCAGGAGGACCTTTACCTTGAGTCAAAATTATGAAGACTATCTCTACCAGCAAAGATTCCAGTGAGATGTGCCTACATGGATAAAGCTAAAATCTCACTAAAGTGAGGTTGTTGGCAGTGCTGGAGCCTGAACTCAGGGCCTGGGCACTAAGCATTTGTACTCAAGACTAGCCCTTTACCACTTGAGCCCAAACTCCATTCCCAGCTGTTTTTATTTTTGGTAGTAAGAATCTATCAGACTTTCCTGTTCTAGGTGACTTGGAACTTCCATACTCAGATCTCAGCCTCCTGACCAGCCTGGATTAAAAGTGTGGATCAGCCATGCGCCACACCTGAGGACTTCTGCCAGCACATTTTTTCCCAAAAATTGGAAGAGGAAGATGAGGGAGGATTGGGCTCATCCTGACCTGCATATGAAGGAGAGCATCAGCCCGTGAAATTCATTCCCTGTTGTAGGCTGCTGGAGAAAAGGTAGCAAATAGGCACAGGCTGGCAGCAGATGCCACAGAACAACTTGTGACCAAGACTCGCAGAGCAGACCTCAGAATCGATGACAGAGTTGGATCTATCCAGTAACAGAGGCAGTGGTGACACCTGAAACTGCGCGTTTGAGCCTTTGCTGCTAGTAAACAGGGCCACCTATGTCTCAATGAGAAAGGTGAGATTTTGGTGGAGAAGGTGAGATTAAACATTATGTATCATGCAAGAAGACAGACTATAAGGGGTCTTTTATTATTCCAAGTGAAATTTTGGATTTCCTCTTCTGTTTCTTTAAAGAATAACATTGGGATATTGAATATTGCACTGAATTTGTAGATAGTCCCTATCAAGATTGCCATTTTTACAATATTACTCCTTCCAAACCAGGAGCATAGGTTTTTGCATTTCCTCAGTTCTGCGTTAATTTCCTTCTCCAGGGTTTATAGTTCCATCAAAAAGGTGCTTTACATTCTAAGTTAATTCCTAGGTATTTTATTTTCTTTGATAGCAAAATGAGTTGCTATCCTGATTCTTGCCTCATTCCTCTCGTTTCTTGGCATATAAGAAGGCAGTTGACATTGAAGGTTAATTTTATACCCTGCTACCTTACCAAAGTTTTATATCAGCTCAAGCAGCTTCGGAGTAGAGACTATAGGGTTCTTTAAATACAGAATCATGTCATCTGTAAGGAGAGAAAGTTTCAGTTCCTCTTTCCCTTTTCCTCCTCACTCCAGTTAGAATGGCCAAGATCCAGAAATCTAATAACTTATGCTGGAGGGGATGTGGCCAGGAGGGATCACTACTACACTGTGGTGGGATTGCAAACTCCTTCAACCACTATGGAAAGCACTATGGCAGTATCCCAAAAAGACTAAACATAGAGCTCGCCTGTGATCCAGCAATTTCACTACTTGCCAATCTTCCAGATAGGACATACTAAATTCACTAGAACAATAACATTTATCACAGCACTATTTACTATAGCAAAGGTATGGAACCAACCCAGATGCCCGTCAGTTGATGAGTAGATCAAATATGGTATTTTTACACAATGGAATTCTGTGCTTCTGTCAGAAAGAATGACATAGACGAATTTGTAAGGAAATAGAAAGACTGTAAAGTTTAGAAATTAGTTTCTGTCTCCTTCTCTATCTCTGTACAATTTAGAAGTTCCTGTTTCTCTCACTTTCTGTCTCTTTTCTCTTTTTCTCTCTCTCTTTCTGTCTCTCTCTGTCTCTCTCTTTCTCTCTCTTCCCCCCCCTCTCTCTCTCTCTCTCTCTTTCTCTCTCTCTCTCTCTCTCTCTCTCTCTCTCTCTCTCTCTCTCTCTCTTTCTCTCTCTCTCTCTCATCCTTAGGCTTGAACTCAGGGACTGAGCTACTTTTGCTCAAGGTTAGCACTCTACCATTTGGACCACAGTGCTGCTTCTGGCTTGCTCTTTTCACGTAGTATTGAGGAATCTAAGCCAGGCCTTCATCCTTGATAGGTTAGCACTCTCCCACTAAGCCACACAGTCAGCTTTTAGAGGTTTCTGACAAAGGTTTTCCTACATGCTATTATTTCTTCTGTGAGTGCTCTTAATGCTTGCTGAAGGTTGACTTTGTTTAGAAGACTTACCCTAATGCTCCCATATACAGAGATTCTATGTATAGCTAAATGTTTTTCATTACTCAGAATTTCTCTATTGTGTATGTTCTGAAATGTACTGAAGACTGACTTCTGATTAAAAGTCAATGCACATTTGTTCTATTCATTAGTTTTCTTTTCTTCTATGGGAATCAGGTTTGTGATGAACACAGAAGTATGCCTTCCAGGTCAAACACGTTCCACATTTGTAATATTCATAAGGTTTTTCTCTCCCATGTGCATTTTATACTTAGTCATGCGTTCATGATGGATTTTTCATATTCTTATATTCATACGATTTTTATCCTGTGTCTGTGTGGTATCATGCAAACTCAACTATGAGTTCTTCAAAAAAATTTCCCTTTCATTTTATTCATAGGATTCTATCCTGTGGGTGTTTAGTGATAAATCTTGACTTGTGCCTTCTGGGGAAAAGACTGAACATTTGCTACATTCATTAAGGGTTTTATCTTGTGTTGGTTCTGTGACACAAGCTGAGTTTTCTTCCACAGACTAAAAAGTCTTTCCTATTTATTACATTGCTAAGGCTTCTCATATGTGTGAACTCTCTTACGCTTCCTGAAGGGTGAATACTGCACGAAAGACTTTCAACTTTGGTTATATTCCTAAGGTTTCTAATATGTGTGAATTCTGTTATGCCTCCTGTAATGTGACTTCCATCTGAAGGTCTTACCACATTTGATGCACTCGTACAGTTTCTCTCCTGTGTGTGTTCTCTGATGCAATTTGAGGGAAGACTTCCATTTGAAAGACATTCCACATCGGTTACATTCATAAGGTTTTTCTCCTGTTTGAATTGTCTTATGCATGTTGAGGTTTGGCTTCTGTGTGAAGGACTTTCCACATATGTTACACTCATAAGGTGTTTCTCCTGAGTATATTCTCTGATGAACATGGAGTTTTACCTTCCATTTGAAAGACTTTCCGCATTCAATACATGCATAAGTTTTCTCTCCTGTGTGTTTTCTATAATGCCCATCAAGATATGACTTCCACTTCAAGGTCTTTCCACATTTGTTGCACACATAAGGTTTCTCTCCTGTGTGTGTTCTTTGACGCAATTTGAGGGAAGATTTCTGTCGGAAAGACTTTACACATTGGTTACATTCATAAGGTTTCACTCCTGTGTGTATTCTCTGATGAACACGAAGTTTTCCCTTCCCTTGGAAAGACTTTCCACATTCATTACACTTATAAGATTTCTCTCCTGTGTGTGTTATTTGATGAACTCGAAGGTGTATCTTCTGGGTGAAAGACTTTTCTCATTTGTTACATTCATAAGGTTTCTCTTCTGTGTGTCTTCTCTGGTGCAAAGTGAGGTATGATTTCAGTCTAAAAGTCTTCCCACATTTATCCCATTCATAAGATTTCTCTTCTGTGTGAGATCTCTGATGTGTGCTGAGAGCTGAATTCTGGGCAGAAATTTTATTACGTTCCTCATATTCATAAGGTTTGTCTTCTCTTGGAGATCGAGGTTGGAGCGTCAGGTCTGACTTCTCAGAAATTAATTTTCACACTTGATGTACGCATCACATATCTCAGGATATTTGCTCTGAGGTATTGTAAGGCGTATTTCATTACTGAAAGATTTCTCACATTCACTACCTGTATGAGGAGTCTGTCCTGTGTACATTTTCGGATGTGTAGTGATGGTCGGTGTTAAGTACAATATTTTTCATCACACAGTACATTTAGCAGTTTTCCTCCCTCCCTGAAGAATTTCTTGGGCAGGGAGAACAGAATTATGATACTGCAGATCTTTTGGACTGTCACAATCATGAATAAAATGCTCTGAATATCCGATGGATTTTTAAGAACAGGAGACATACGAGCAGCATGCATCTCATCAGGCTTAGGAGACAGAAGCATGTTCTGACACTTAATGAACTCCTCAGTCCTCACCCCTAAGTTGTTACCGTTATTACTAATCAGCTCTAGATTATGTGTAGAGCTCAAATTTAAAGTTCTTGCAAATCTCACATTTTCCTCCACTTCGATACTACTTGCAACTGCTACTTCACATAGACATTCATGTGGACTTTCCTGGCAAGTCTTGAACACATTTTCCATTACCTGGACATCTAAAATGAGTCCTAGAAAAAAAGACACAAACATACATGAGATACAAATATTCCTTACTGTAAAGGTAATGATTTTACTTTACCATCCTAAGTGTTAGATATTTTAAAATATAAAAGTGGAAATTGATTTGTGAGAAATATATGCTTTTCTCCCTAACATATTAAGAAAATGATATTTTACAATGACCAATAATGTTTTTCTGTGTTTTAGTTCTCTTTTTATATCACAGGAAATATTTATTGAAATTACCCATCTATGTATTGCTACAGTTTTAAGCTGAGTACTAACTATAGCATACCTGCAGCTGTTTTTTTTGAAATACTGTTTTGTTTATACATTGAGGAATAGCTGCCTTTCTTTGATTTTTGAGAAATAATCTAAATATTGTGCTGTTTGCATCTTTTTAAAACTTTCTTCTCTTTTCTTTTCTTTTTTTTTGTAGTTCATAGGCCTTGGCCCTGTCCCTGAACACTTCAGCAGAAGACTATAACCCCTATCCTTGAGCTACAGCCCCACATACTCTTTTCTAGAGTTAACTACAGATAAGAGTCTCAGGTCCTGAGTAGCAGATAGGATTACCTTACCCAGTTTCAATGCTGTTTGCTTATTAACCATTAAGTGAGGAGCACGAATTTTTTCTAGATTCAGCGGCCACAAGTTTGGTGTATATGTCTGTTTGCCTTTGATCCAAGCAAGAATGATTCTTGAGAGTAAGGACTTACACCTATATCCCTTCAGTTACAACTTCTCACTAAAGTCTCAATTTAGGTATTTGTGGGAATTTTGAAATTTGTTTCTTTCCATTTGAAGTCTTATAAAAATTCCTTTTCTAACACTCCTGTCCCTCAGAACCATGGAAGACCAGAAAATCCCCAGCTCATTGTCTAGTTAATTTTCTTATGTTGATTGAAACTTTGTTGTTTTTCTTTTCCTTCCATTCCTGGGTTTAAACTTAAGACCTAACCACTGTCCTTGGGTTTTCTCAAGACTAGAACCCTACCAATGAAGTCATTACTTCTGGCTTTTTCTATGTATGTGGTAATAAGGAATCAAACCTCTGTCTTTGTGCATGCTAGGCAAGCACTCTACCACTAGGCTCAATTTCTGGTGGAAATATCTGGTTCGGAATACCAGTCTCTTCCTACCAGCAAAAAGATATTATCCTTATCAGAGAATAATGCCCTGACTTATTCCTTGTTTGCTCAATCATTTATAGTCTTAGTTTTAAAGAAATGAAAGATCATTCTTTCTTTCTTTCTTTCTTTCTTTCTTTCTTTCTTTCTTTCTTTCTTTCTTCCTTCCTTTCCTTCCTTCCCTCTTTCTTCCCTCTTTCTTCTTTCTTTCTTTCTTTCTCTTTCTTTCTTTCTTTCTTTCTTTCTTTCTTTCTTTCTTTCTTTCTTTCTTTCTTTCTTTCTTTCTTGTTTTGTAGTCATGGGACTTGAATTCTAGACCTGGCTGTTCTTCCTGAGCTCTTCAACTCAAGGCTACTGCCCTATGTCTTTAGCCTCAACCCTGCTTCTCATTTTCTATTGGTTCATTGGAGAGAAGAGTCTAAGGTGCTTTTGTGATAGGTCAGTCTTTGAACCTTGATCCTCAGATCTCAGCCTCCTAAGTAGCTAGGATTACAGGCATGAGCCACGGGCTCATGGCTTTCTCATTTTATTTTGTTTCACAGTGATTTCTACAGAGAAATCTAACTTTAACTCTACTGCCACATAGAATTCTTCATATCACCCTATGATTCTTGGTGCCGGGGGTTTGGGCTAGCATGCACAAAGACCTGGTTCAGTTCCTTGGTACTACATACAAAGAAAAAGCCAGAAGTGGTGCTATGACTCAAGAAGTAGAGAGCTAGCCTTGAGAAAACCCAAGGACCATGCTCAGTCCCTGAGACCAGGCATAGGATTGGGAAAAGAAAATGATTCTTGATTCATTCACAAAGAATTCCATAGGTTCCACACAGGATTTAGGGTAACTAAGAATATTATTGATCAGTACATCACAACATGAACTTACCAATGGGGCTCAGGCTCCAACATCAATATGAAGATGCATTCACTCACCTGTGATATTCTTGTCAGAGGAATTTCCTATCCAGAGTTATGCACAGTGCTCTAGCTTGTCAATTAATACAGGTTTGGGAACACAGGGACCTGTAAATTAGAAACAGTAGAGAATTATTGCTTATGCTGTGTCATCATTGCTTTAAGTTCACAGACATCCTACTCACAAGTTATCTATTAAATCTTTTTTCTCATTTCTCACTGGCTCCATGGTTGACTTTTCCCCAGCTCTGGATTCATTTTGTATGGCATAAACTTAGCTGTCTTGCTCAAGGCTAGAAAAATACCAGTTTGAGTCCCAGCTCCACTTACATGAATAGGTCTTCATGCATGCTAGGCAAGCACTCAACCACAAAGTCAAACTCTTGACACTCCACTAACATTTTTGAGGGGTTACTTGGAGTTATAGAGTTTCATGGCAATTTTTATGCCATTGCTGGCTTCAAATTAGAATTCTTAGATTTCTTCCTCCTGAATATTTTAAGATTACAGGCATGAAACATTGCACCTAGTGCCAGGTTTCCATTATAAACTCACTGTTTAGTGATTTGTAGATCCTATTTCCAATAATGATATATATTCTATTCTGGATGGTTTATCCACTTACAATTACTGTGTAAGTTTGGAATGTCGTCTCCATTAGAGGAAACATAATTTAGAACTGTTGTCAAAGTATCCTGAAGGTATCCTGAAGAATGAGTACAAAATTACCTTAGGTTTTCTTTAGAAAGTAATGATACTTCTCAGGGCCTGGAATCTTTCATTTAAATAGTACTGAAAGTTTCATAAACATTCACGCATCTGCAAAATAACAAGGCACTTGGCCTTGCAAGTGAATTTGACTTTTGCTCACCTAAGGACACCAGGTTGCTGTAGGTCTCCAGCATTACATCTCTGTACAGGGTCCTCTGAGCATTGTCCAGATGCTGCCACTCCTCCCAGCTGAAATCCACAGTACATCATCAAATGACACCAGCTTCTGGAATGGCACATTTTCATCAAGTAATTAGCACTGAGTTATAAACACACCATGTCTGGAATTTTATTCTTTTTTTGTTGGAATTGTATTCCTTTACTTAAATGTTTAGACTTACTATTGACCTGAAAAGCTTAGGGATGGTGCCTAGGCCCAGAGTTCAAGTCCCAAGACCCACAAAAAAATAACAAGGCCAGCCAGGTGTTGGTGGCTCACGCCTGTCATCCTAGCTACTCAGGAGACTGAGATCTGAGGACCATGGTTCAAAGCCAGCCTGGCACAAAATTCCATGAGACTCCTTTCCAATTACCCACCATAAAATGTTTAATGGCTTGTGGCATATCATGGTAGAGCAACTGTGGTATCAAAAAAATAAGTCAGGGGAGTAGATTTAGGTTATAAATGGAATTATTCCATTGAAACGGAACTACATTATATGATGACATATGCTGGTACTCTGAGAATATTGCAAAATCTTAGGGTATCAAGTAATAATACTGTGAAGTACACCAAGAATGTTAATGTTCTATGGCTGGCATAATAATCACTTGGGGAAGAAATTTTTTTTCTTTTGTTTGGCTGGCGGATTTGTAAGGCTTGAACTCTGGGCCTGGGCACTGTTCCTGAGCTCTTCAACTCAAGGCTATCACCCTACCTATGAAGCCACAGTGCCATTTCCCATATTCTAGTGGTTAACTGTCGATGAGAGTCTCATAGACTTTCTAATGCCCAGGCTGGCTTTGAACCAAATCTTTAGATATCAGCCTGATATCTGAGTAGCTAGGATGACAGGTATAAGGCACTGCACCTGGCAAGAAATTTATTTCTTGCTGTTTTATACTACAAATTTACTGTATGTTTTACTTTTTCAAAAAGACTGAGGATGACCTTTGTTCTGTATATAATGGGAAGAGGGGTAGGGAGCTGTGAGCAGAAGAACTGAGGGGCAATACTCAGGGTAGGACAATAGCCTTAACTAAAGAGCTCACGGCCCAAGGTCCAAGCCCCATGACTTTCCCCACTACCCCACAAAAAAAAGGAAAATAATTGGAGATTGGAGAGGATTTTCTAAAAAGAATATATAGAAATAGTAGTTCAAAATGTAGAAAGAAGTTCAATATTAACAGTCATGAGAAAAATTAAAATTACAATGAAATATTTACTTTAAGTATATTAATATAAATATAGTTTTAAACAAAAAGATCCACATACACACACACAAACACACACACACACACACACGCATACAAAAAAACAACTTTCAAAGTCTAACTATTACTGGGAAGGTAGTGAGAAGAAGTAGAACTTTGGAATAGTTCTGCAAGGAATATAAATCAATCAAAAATTGCGTGGAGAGTGCTAAAAAAGTACTAAATATAGAATTACATAGAAATATGGTCCAACACTTCTATTTCTAGATTTGTACCTAATGGAAGAGAAAGCAGAGACTAGAACAAATATGTGGAGAATCCATTCACAACTATTAATAATAATCCAAAGATAGAAATATGCAAAACAATGCATTGAAAAGGAAGAACATTTTACTATATTTTACAGATGAATCTTGATTACAGTAAACTAAAAATACAGCAGTCATAAAGGAAGAGCTAGGGTATGTTTTCCCTTCCAGAGCTTCCAAGGAACAACAAACCCTTAGAGCCAAAAAGCACGATGGTTCCAGAGAATGGAGTAGAGAGGAACAGGAGCTGAATGTTTAATGATTATACATGGAAGATGAAAATTGCTCTAGATGGGTAGAATGAAGAGAGAACTGTACCCTAAACAATGGTTATGTAGCCACACAGGATGGGACACACCTATACTCCCTGATCTTGGGAAACTCAAGAAGGATTTCTAGCCAACCTGGATGCATGGAAAGATCTATCATAAAAACTAATGTGGAGGGGCTGGGAGTTTGGCATAGTTGTAGAGTGCTTGTATGAAGACGAAGTTTCAATTCCGCAGTACCACATACACAGAAAAAACCAGAAGTAGTGCTGTGGCTCAAGTAGAAGATCACTAGGCTTGAGGAAAGCTGAAGGACAGTGCTTAAACCGAGTTTAAAAAAACCCAGAAAGCTGAGCATGATGGGGTGGTGGCTCACTTCTATAATCCTAGATACTCAGGAGGCTGAGATCTGAGGATCAAGGTTTAAAGCCATCCTGGCACAAAAAGACCTGAGACACTTATCTCCAATTTACCTTTAGAAAATGGGAAGTGGGGCTTGGCTCCAGGGTAAGGTGGTAGCCTGGAGCTGAAGAGCTCAGGGATAGTGCCCAGGCTGAGTTCAAGATCTATGACCCACCAAAAAAAACCCAAAAAACAAAAAATAAGATGGAAAAAATTGGATTCTGTGAATTTTATCAGGCATATAAATGTCTTTTTTTACGGTTGAAATAACAAATTGTTTGGAAAAAAGTTTTTATCTAGAAATGTACACTACAAATGGAATTAACAACAAACACAAAATATGCAAAAGATACAAATTATCACAATATGGGTATCCTGCTTCTGTATCTTTCACTGACTCCTGTTCAAATGAGTCACATATTCTGAATCATTTCTCCCAGTCGATATATGCCACAAGTGTTAGCTTGTACTGTACTTCTTGGGAAATCAAAAGCAAATACTAAGCAAATGTGTGTTAGATTTTGTCAACAGTGATATTTCAAATATAAATCCCTACTCATTGCATTATTTAATATCAATGCCGGAATCTAACTTACACTGGCAGAATCTTCAATCTTTGAGAATCTTCAAAAGGGTGTGTAAATATTTAGGATCGTTATGTCTTCCTGGAGGAAAGATCCCTTTAGTAGTATGTAGTAACCTTCTTTGTCTTTTCTTACTAATTTTAGTTTGAAGTCTATTGTATCTGATATGAGGATGGCAACTCCAGCCTGTTTATGGGGGCAGTTAGCTTGATAGAGTTTATTCCAACCTCTGACTTTCAAAAGATGATTGTTTTGGGGTAAGATGTGTCTCTTGAAGACAGCAGAACGATGGCTCTTGATTTTGATCCAACTAGACAGCCTATGCCATTTAATTGGAGAGTTAAGTCCATTGATATTGAGAGTTAGGATTGAGAGATATTTATTAGTTCCCACCATTTTAAAAAGCTTTTAGTAGGGCCTGTGTCTTGACAGTTCTTGTGGTCCTTAGACGGTATGCTGTTTAGGTGCCATTTCTTTCCATATATTGCATTTATTTTGGTTTTCTATGTATAGAGCATCTTTGAGAATTCTCTGTAGTGTTGGTTTTGTTTCGACATATTGTTGCAGCTTTTCCCTGGAATGGAATGTTTTTATTGTTCCCTCAGTTATGAATGAGAGCTTAGCTGGCGACAGTATTCTTGGTTGGTAGTTATTTGATTTAAGGGCATGACATATATGCTTCCAGTCACTTCTTGCTTGCATGGTCTCTGCTGAGAAATCTGGGGTTATTCTGATTGGTTTGCTTTTGTAGGTTACTGATCCCTTTTCCCTGGCTGCCTTTAGGATCTTTCCTTTCGTTTCTATTGATCCAGTTCGGATCACAATGTGGCGGTGGGATGTTCTTTTCTGGTCAGGTCTGTTTGTGGTTCTAAAAGCTTCTCGTATGTGGATGGGCCTGCCCTTCTGGATATTTGGGAAATTCTCTGAGATGATTCCCTGAAGTATATTTCCAATACCATTGACCTCTTTCTCCACGCCCTCCTCAATACCAACTAGCCTTAAAATAGGCTTCCTAATTGTATCTTGGACCTCCTGAAGCGTTCTCTCATATTTCCTAGATTTGGATTGACTCATTTTCTGTTCTTTCTCTATAATACCTAAATTATCTTCAGCCACGGAAATTCTCTCCTCTGCATTGTCTAACCTGCTATCAAAGCTATCTACTTTATTTTTCATCTCCCTTGCTTCTAATTGCTCACTTTTTATGCCTTGCGGCTCTTGTTTTAGATCATGTATGGATTTCTTTATCTCCACGATTTCCTTTTGAGTGGTTAGCTCAGTAGCTTTATTTTCTTTGGACATTTGCTGGAGTTTGGTCAGGTTTTTATTTGTGGATTCTATGAATTCATCCATCTTTCTTTGAAAAACCTTTATTATGGCCTCCTTTATGGCTTCTTCTTTTTCACTTATCACCTTGTTTTTGCTTTCCTCTTGTTCAGGAATGGCTTCCTCCATTATCTCTTTCTTTATATTTTCACATTTTTCATTAATGATGTTTATCAATTGCATTTGTGTAGCACTTGGAAGACTCTCCTCTAGGTTTGCCAGGGACTGTTCCATTGTCTGTTTATATTGGGTGGGGGATGTTGTTTCTTGATTTGACATTTTTCTTGAGTTTCTTGTTCTGCCCATTTGAAAATGGGAGCAAGAATACTACTAAATACGATTATAGTTTTTCAGATATAACCAACCTAGACCTCTGTAGCTGGCAGACACTAGATGTTCACAAGTTTTGATTGGTATTATCACTCTTTCTTTTTGTGCACTTACAGACCAGTCTAATACAACCACTGATAAGCGATTTATACCCAAAACAATAAGCCTCTCAATCCAATCTCTATTGTCTTTAAGTCCCTCTGAGCCTAGAGAATAATTAACCACCTACATATACAATATTGCTCAACAGCCATCAAGTGTAGATCCGTGCAGTATAAGGGTTGAAAGACGAGCAGAGGTCCAGAGATAGAAAAAAAGAATGAGAGAGGTCAGGGGAGGTGCAAGAGGATTAACGTAGGAGTGTAAGAATATTGTAGTAATAAAGAAAAGGTATAGCATAAGGATAACTGACCTAAGTTGATAAGTAGGTAGCATATTTGAGTACAAAGTTTGGAAAGTATTAGAATAAAACTTATGTGTTGCTGCACGACTAGCTCTTAGCCCAACCAGTGGCCTCACAGTGGACCATGGGATGGATCTGTTTTTCTTGTCTACGTTGAGGGAAAGGGGTATTTCACAAGATGCAGAAGCGAAGATTTCAGAAGCAAATGCTGTGAGTGAATTAGCTCGTAAAAAGCATTTTTATTTTCTTTTATCTTTCTACCAGTCTTGGGGCGTGAATTCAGGGCCTGAGCACTGTCCTCGGGTTTTCTCAAGTCTAGCCCTCTGCCACTTGAGCCACAGTGCCACATCTAGATTTTCTATCTATGTGGTACTGAGCAATCAAACCCAGATCTTCATGGATGCTAGGCAAGCACTCTACCACTATGCCAGACTCTCAACCCTGACATAGTAATTATAAAGTCATCATCATCATCATCATATCCAAATATCCTTTCTCCTACAAAGAATGAACACATAACTGTGTCTAATGCTTTTTTTTTAATTTCACTAATTCTTCTGTGTTTTTCTCTCTTGCATTTTTTACACATGACAGCAAAGCTAATCATCAGGAAAAAATTGATTAGGATACAGAACCCTAATAATATCCTAGTAGATTGACGTCAAAAATATGTGCAAGATGCCCTGTGTGTTTGACCTAGTGGTAGAGTACTTGGCTACCAAGCAATAAGCCTCAGGTTTGATTCCTCATTACCACATACATAGAAAACGCTGCAAGTGGTGCTGTGGATCGGTGGGACAGCTAAAGCCTAAAGAAAGCCCAAGAACAATGTTCACACTCTGAGGTCAAGTCCCAAGACTACCAAAAACAAAAAAAAATTCGAGAAGGGGCAAAATGCAGGCAGAGAAGGCACTGTGAAGCAAATGTTTTGTAAAGGATGAGGGCAATATTGACCCTTAAGTCTGGATCTTACCTAAGAAAGGCTCCTTGAGCCTGAGACCAGACTGGTAGTTGGGCCTAGTGGAAGACATTGGGATTGGACAAATAAGGTGTGCTGTATACTACATCCACATGTATATTGTGAGATTGGAGGAGAGATTCAGCCTCCAGTATGTCTTTGGTGAGGTCTTCTGTGAGCAAGGATCTTTGGTCATTGGGCCCTGAAAGGTGACCCTGCCTATCTCACAATGGAACAGAATATGGAACCCTGGTAACCAAGCCACTGTAACTAACAACCAGCTCAAGCCAGCTCACTTGGCCTGTGGCTCAGGAGGAAGCAAGATTTTGCTGTGCTGTTGCCAAAGGTCAGGAAACTCGAGTCTCAGGCATGGAAGTTGTGGATGTCTTACACGAAGATGTACATGCTAGATCATTGCCAAGCCACAAATCCAGTATAACAGAACTTTCTCTAAGAAGAAGGCCAGGAAAATCCAGGGCAACCAGATGAGGTAAATTTCTAAGAAGAAATGTATTTGACCCCATCATCCTCCCCACACACTACAACTTTCTTTTTTTTTCATTTTTTTATTGTAATTAGTAAAAGGGTTAGATGATATTTGCCAGATAGAAGGTGCATTAATTCACATACATTGATACCCTTTCACATGTCTTGGTACCCATTTCCCTCCAACCCCACACCCCCCACCCGTCTTGGTTTTCCCCCCTTCCCTATCAAATTTGAAATATCCAAATACAAATAAATTCAATATATCAGATAACAAAGTGAGATACTATACCAATATGGGAAAACCAAGGGACAGCAAACGAGATGAGAGACAACATAGTACATTAAGGACAACAATCATTCATTATATGGCTTTTGTTTCAATATCCTGGAGGTCCTTTCAATTAGCTTCACATTATATGGCCATATATATGGCCTTTTGCTCTATTGCCAAGCTCTGCTAGTAGAGCCCAAGGTTTCTACTGATTATGACGAATGAGGGAAACCATTGAGCCTAAGTTCCTTTGAGTCTGGCTTACTTCACTTAATATGATTTGTTCTAAGTCTTTCCATTTCCTAACAAATGGGGCGATGTCATTCTTTCTGAGAGCAGCATAGAATTCCCTTGTGTACAAATACCACAACTTGTTGATCCACTCATCAACTGAGGGACATCTGGGTTGGTTCCATATCTTTGCTATGGTGAATAGTGCTGCAATGAACATTGTTGTGCTAGTGGGTTTAGTATGCCCTTGTTTCTGGATTGTTGGGTAAATGCCAAGTAGTGGAATTGCTGGGTCATAGGGGAGTTGTATGTTTAGCCTTTGAAGCACTGCTGCACTGCTTTCCATAGTGGTTGAATGAGTTTGCACTCCCACCAACAGTGTAGTAGTGATCCCTTCTGGCCACATCCCCTGCAGCATCTGTTGTCATTCGTTTTCCTGATCCTGGCCATTCTAACTGGAGTTAGGTGGAATCTTAGACTTGTTTTGATTTGCATTTCTTTTATGACCAGAGATGTTGAATATTTCTTCATGTGTCTATAGGCCATTTTTCTTTCTTCTTCAGAGAAGACTCTCTTTAAGTCTTTGGCCCATTTTGTAATGGGATGGGTGTTACTTTGGAGGTTAGTTTTGGAGTGATTCAATTTTTTGAGTTGTTGATATATTTTAGATATGAGGCCTTGGTCCATTGTTTGGTTGGTGAAGATCTTCTCCCACTCTGTAGGCTTCCTGATTAGTTTACTAGCTATATCCGTTGCCATACAAAAGCTCTGCAGTTTAATGCAGTCCCACTTATCCAGCCTTTCTCTGATTTGTTGTGATTCTTGTTCGTTATTAAGAAAGTTTCGACCTGTGCCAAGGAGGCCTAGTGTATCTCCTATTCCTTCCTGTAAACTTTTCAGTGTGTCAGCTTTGACCTCCACGTCTTTGATCCATTTGGAGTTAATTCTAGTGCAAGGTGACAAAGAAGGATCCAACTTTAGTTTTCTGCAGGTGTTTAACCAGTTCTGCCAGCACAACTTGTTGAAGAGGCTATCTTTCTGCCATTCTATTTTTTTGGCTCCCTGGTCAAAGATTAGGTGGCCATAGGTCTGTGGTTTAATATCTGGGTCCGCAGTTTTACTCCATTGAACTTCAGGCCTGTTCTTGTGCCAGTACCAAGCTGTTTTGAGAATTATAGCTCTGTAATAGAGTCTTAAGTTTGGAATTGAAATTCCTTCAGCGCTGTTCTTTCTGCTAAGAAGTGCTTTTGCTATACGGGGTCTTTTATTATTCCATATGAAATTTTGAATTGCCTCTTCTATGTCTTTAAAGAATGACATTGGGATGTTGATGGGTATTACATTGAATTTGTAGATAGCCCTTGGCAAGATTGTCATTTTCACAATGTTGATTCTTCCAATCCAGGAGCATGGGAGGTTTTTCCATTTCCTTAGTTCTGCTTTAATTTCCTTTTTTATCGTTTTAAAGTTTTCATCTAAACGGTCCTTTACATTCTTAGTTAAGCTAATTGCTAGGTACTTTATTTTCTTTGAGGCTATTGTGAAAGTATTTTCTTTCCTGATTATTGCCTCGTTCCTCTCAGTGTTGGCGGAAAGTAAGGCAGCTGATTTGTGAGAGTTGATTTTATGGCCTGCTACCCTTCCAAAGCTTTGAATCAGCTCAAGGAGCTTGGGAGTAGAGTCTATAGGATTCTTTAAATACAGAATCATGTCATCTGCAAAGAGGAATAGTGTTATTTCCTCTTTCCCTACTTGGATCCACTTTATGCTTGCTTCTTGCCTTATTGCACTGTCTAGGGATTCTAGTACTATGTTAAAAAGGAGTGGAGAGAGTGGGCATCCTTGTCCCGTTCCTGATTTTAGAGGGAATGGCTTTAGATTTTCACCATTAAGTATAATACTAGCAGTGGGTTTCTCATACACAGCCTTTATTACATTGAGAAATGTTCCATGGATTCCTAGTTTCTCCACATCTTTTAACATAAAGGGGTTTTGGATCTTCTCAAATGCCTTTTCCGCATCTATTGAGACAATCATGTGACTTTATCCCTGCTCCTGTTGATGTGTTGAATTATATTAATTGATTTGTGTATGTTGAACCAGCTTTGCCTCCCTGTGATGAATCCAGTTTGATCATAGTGTATAATTTTTTTGATGAGTTGTTGTAGACGGTTGGCCAGTATTTTGTTGAGAAGTTTTGCATCGATGTTCATCAAAGAAATGGGTCTATAGATCTCTTTCTTTGATGAAATTCTGTCTGGTTTGGGGATGAGGGATATGCTGGCTTCACAGAATGAGTTTGGTAAAGGACCTTCATTTTCAATTTCGTTGAAGAGCTTGAGGAGTATTGGTGTGAGCTCTGCTTTGAAGACCTTATAGAATTCAGCTGTGAATCCATCTGGCCCTGGGCTCTTTTTAAGTGGAAGTTGTCTAATTTCCATTTCTATTTCAGAGCTTGAAATAGGTCAGTTGAGTTGGGTTAGCTCTTCTTGGTTCAGTGTGGGTATGTTAATATTGTCTAGGAATTCATCCATTTCTTCTAGATTCTCAAATTTGTTGGCGTAAAGGTTTGAGAAGTATTCCCTCATGTTATTCTGGATCTTGGTAATTTCTGTCGTGATATTATCATTTTCATCTGCGATTTTGTTTATTTCGATATGCTCTCTTCTTTTTTTGGTAAGATTTGCTAAGGGCTTGTCAATTTTGTTAATTCTTTCAAAGAACCAACTCCTTGTTTTGTTGATTCTTTCTATAGATTTTTTTTTATTCCAAATCATTTAATTCTGCTTTGATTTTAATAATTTGCTTTCTCCTAATGAGTTTAGGGTTGGTTTGTTGCTCTTTTTCCAGGAGGTTAAGGTGAGACATTAACTAGTTGGTTTGCCATTTTTCCAACTTGCTGTTGTAGGCACTCAGCGCTATAAATTTTCCTCTGAGTACTGCCTTTGTTGTGTCCCTAAGGAGTTGATATTTGTGTGCTCCTTATTGTTAAATTTCATAAACAGTTGGACATCTGTTCTGATCTCTTCGATTACCCATTGATTTTGATTCAACAATGTGTTGTTCAGTCTCCATGAGTTACAGGGTTTTCTTTGGTGGAGATTTGTGTTCAGCTCCAATTTGATGCCTTTATGGTCTGAGAGTGTGCATGGAATAATTTCAGTGTTTCTGAATCTGTCCAGGTTTGCTTTATGGACTAAGATGTGGTCTATTTTGGAAAATGTTCCATGTGCTGCTGAGAAAAACGTATATTGTGGTGTTACTGGGTGGAATATTCTGCAGATGTCTGTTAGATCTAGTTGGTCTATATTTGTTCAGTTCTAAGGTTTCTCTTTTGAGTTTTTGCCTTGATGATCTGTCCATAGGTGAGAGTGGTGTGTTAAACTCACCAACAACCACTGTATTTCGATCTATGTATGGTTTCAGTGTAAGTAATGTGTGCTTGATGAAGTTTAGGGCTCCGGGATTGGGTGTGTAAATATTTAGGATCGTTATGTCTTCCAGGAGGAAAGATCCCTTTAGTAGTATGTAGTAACCTTCTTTGTCTTTTCTTACTAATTTTAGTTTGAAGTCTATTGCATCTGATAGGAGGATGGCAACTCCAGCCTGTTTATGGGGGCAGTTAGCTTGATAGAGTTTATTCCAACCTCTCCCTTTCAAAAGATGATTGTTTTTGGGTAAGATGTGTCTCTTGAAGACAGCAGAACGATGGCTCTTGTTTTTGATCCAACTAGACAACCTATGCCGTTTAATTGGAGAGTTCAGTCCATTGATATTGAGAGTTAGGATTGAGAGATATTTATTAGTTCCTAGCATTTTTAAAAGCTTTTAGTAGGGCCTGTGTCTTGACAGTTCTTGTGGTCCTTAGATGGTATGCTGTTTAGGTGCCTTTTCTTTCCCTATATTGCATTTATTTTGGTTTTCTATGTATAGAGCATCTTTGAGAATTCTCTGTAGTGTTGGTTTTGTTTCGACATATTGTTGCAGCTTTTCCCTGGAATGGAATGTTTTTATTGTTCCCTCAGTTATGAATGAGAGCTTAGCTGGCTACAGTATTCTTGGTTGGTAGTTATTTGATTTAAGGGCATGACATATATGCTTCCAGTCACTTCGTGTTTGCATGGTCTCTGCTGAGAAATCTGGGGTTATTCTGATTGGTTTGCTTTTGTAGGTTACTGATCCCTTTTCCCTGGCTGCCTTTAGGATCTTTCCCTTCGTTTCTATTGATCCAGTTCGGATCACAATGTGGCGGTGGGATGTTCTTTTCTGGTCATGTCTGTTTGGGGTTCTAAAAGCTTCTCGTATGTGGATGGGCCTGCCCTTCTGGATATTTGGGAAATTCTCTGAGATGATTCCCTGAAGTATATTTCCAATACCATTGACCTCTTTCTCCACGCCCTCCTCAATACCAACTAGCCTTAAATTAGGCTTCCTAATTGTATCTTGGACCTCCTGAAGCGCTCTCTCATATTTCCTAGATTTGGATTGACTCATTTTCTGTTCTTTCTCTATAATACCTAAATTATCTTCAGCCACGGAAATTCTCTCCTCTGCATTGTCTAACCTGCTATCAAAGCTACCTATTTTATTTTTCATCTCCCTTGCTTTTAATTGCTCACTTTTGATGCCTTGCATCTCTTGTTTTAGATCATGTATGGATTTCTTTATCTCCACGATTTACTTTTGAGTGGTTAGCTCAGTAGCTTTATTTTCTTTGGACATTTGCTGGAGTTTGGTCACGTTTTTATTTGTGGATTCTATGAATTCATCCATCTTTCTTTGAAAAACCTTTATTATGGCCTCCTTTATGGCTTCTTCTTTTTCACTTATCACCTTGTTTTTGCTTTCCTCTTGTTCAGGTATGGCTTCCTCCATTATCTCTTTCTTTATATTTTCACATTTTTCATTAATGATGTTTATCAATTGCATTTGTGTAGCACTTGGAAGACTCTCCTCTAGGTTTGCCAGTGACTGTTCCATTGTCTGTTTACATTGGGTGGGGGATGTTGTTTCTTGATTTGACATTTTTCTTGAGTTTCTTGTTCTGCCCATTTGAAAATGGGAGCAAGATTACTACTAAATACGATTATAGTTTTTCAGATATAACCAACCTAGACCTCTGTAGCTGGCAGACACTAGATGTTCACAAGATTTGATTGGTATTATCACTCTTTCTTTTTGTGTACTTACAGACCAGTCTAATACAACCACTGATAAGCGATTTATACCCAAAACAATAAGCCTCCCAATCCAATCTCTATTGTCTTTAAGTCCCTCTGAGCCTAGAGAATAATTAACCACCTACATATACAATATTGCTCAACAGCCATCAAGTGTAGATCCGTGCAGTATAAGGGTTGAAAGACGAGCAGAGGTCCAGAGATAGAAAAAAAGAATGAGAGAGGTCAGGGGAGGTGCAAGAGGATTAACGTAGGAGTGTAAGAATATTGTAGTAATGAAGAAAAGGTATAGCATAAGGATAACTGACCTAAGTTGTTAAGTAGGTAGCATATTTGAGTACAAAGTTTGGAAAGTATTAGAATAAAACTTATGTGTTGCTGCACGACTAGCTCTTAGCCCAACCAGTGGCCTCACAGTGGACCATGGGATGGATCTGTTTTTCTTGTCTACGTTGAGGGAAAGGGGTATTTCACAAGATGCAGAAGCGAAGATTTCAGAAGCAAATGCTGTGAGTGAATTAGCTCGTAAAAAGCATTTTTATTTTCTTTTACTTTCTGCCAGTCTTGGGGCTTGAATTCAGGGCCTGAGCACTGTCCTCGGGTTTTCTCAAGTCTAGCCCTCTGCCACTTGAGCCACAGTGCCACATCTAGATTTTCTATCTATGTGATACTGAGCAATCAAACCCAGATCTTCATGGATGCTAGGCAAGCACTCTACCACTATGCCAAACTCTCAACCCTGACATAGTAATTATAAAGTTATCATCATCATCATCATCATATCAAAATATCCTTTCTCCTACAAAGAATGAACACTTATCTATGTGTGTAACGCTTTTTTTAAAATTTCACTAATTCTTCTGTGTTTTTCCCTCTTGCATTTTTTACACATGACAGCAAAGCTAATCATCAGGAAAAAATTGATTAGGATACAGAAACCTAATAATATCCTAGTAGATTGACGTCAAAAATATGTGCAAGATGCCCTGTGTGTTTGACCTAGTTGTAGATTCCTTGGCTACCACGCAAAAAGACTCACGTGTGATTCCTCTTTACCACATACATAGTAAACGCTGCAAGTGGTGCCATGGCTTGGTGGGACCGCTAAAGCCCAAGGAAAGCCCAAGAACAATGTTCACACTCTGAGGTCAAGTCCCAAGACTAGCAAAAACAAAAAAAAATTCGACCAGGGGCAAAATGCAGGCAGAGAAGGCACTGTGAAGCAAATGTTTTGTAAAGGATGAGGGCAATATTGACCCTTAAGTTTGGATCTTACCTAAGAAAGGCTCCTTGAGCCTGAGACCAGACTGGTAGTTGGGCCTAGTGGAAGACATTGGGATTGGACAAATAAGGTGTGCTGTATACTACATCCACATGTATATTGTGAGATTGGAGGAGAGATTCAGCCTCCAGTATGTCTTTGGTGAGGTCTTCTGTGAGCAAGGATCTTTGGTCATTGGGCCCTGAAAGGTGACCCTGCCTCCCTCACAATGGAACAGAATATGGAACCCTGGTAACCAAGCCACTGTAACTAACAACCAGCTCAAGCCAGCTCACTTGGCCTGTGGCTCAGGAGGAAGAAAGATGTTGCTGTGCTGTTGCCAAAGGTCAGGAAACTCGAGTCTCAGGCATGGAAGATGTGGATGTCTTACTCGAAGATGTACATGCTAGATCATTGCCAAGCCACAAATCCAGTATAACAGAACTTTCTCTAAGAAGAAGGCCAGGAAAATCCAGGGCAACCAGATGAGGTAAATTTCTAAGAAGAAATGTATTTGACCCCATCATCCTCCCTACACACTACAACTTTCTTTTTTTTCCATTTTTTTATTGTAATTAGTAAAAGGGTTAGATGATATTTGCCAGATAGAAGGTGCATTAATTCACATACATTGATACCCTTTCACATGTCTTGGTACCCATTTCCCTCCAACCCCACACCCCCCACCATCTTGGTTTTCCCCCCTCCCCTATCAAATTTCAAATATCCAAATATAAATAAATTCAATATATAAGATAAAGTGAGATACTATAACAATATGGGATAACCTAGGGACAGCAAACGAGATGAGAGACAACATAGTACATTAAGGACAACAATCATTCATTATATGGCTTTTGTGTCAATATTCTGGAGGTCCTTTCAATTAGGTTCACATTATATGGCCTTCTATATGGCCTTTTGCTCTATTGACAATCTCTGCTAGTAGAGCCCAAGGTTTCTACTGATTATGACGGATGAGGCAAACCACTGAGCCTAAGTTCCTTTGAGTCTGGCTTACTTCACTTAATATGATTTGTTCTAAGTCTTTCCATTTCCTAACAAATGGGGCGATGTCATTCTTTCTGACAGCAGCATAGAATTCCATTGTGTACAAATACCACAACTTGTTGGTCCACTCATCAACTGAGGGACATCTGGGTTGGTTCCATATCTTTGTTATGGTGAATAGTGCTGCAATGAACATTGTTGTGCTAGTGGGTTTAGTATGCCCTTGTTTCTGGATTGTTGGGTAAATGCCAAGTAGTGGAATTGCTGGGTCATACCTAAATTATCTCCAGCCCCGGAAATTCTCTCCTCTGCATTGTCTAACCTGCTATCAAAGCTTTCTACTTTATTTTTCATCTCCCTTGCTTCTTATCGCTCACTTTTGATGCATTGCATCTCTTGTTTTAGATCATGTATGGATTTCTTTATCTCCATGATTTCCTTTTGAGTGGTTAGCTCAGTAGCTTTATTTTCTTTGGACATTTGCTGGAGTTCGGTCATGTTTTTATTTGTGGATTCTATGAATTCATCCATCTTTCTTTGAAAAACCTTTATTATGGCCTCCTTTATGGCTTCTTGTTTTTCACTTATCACCTTGTTTTTGCTTTCCTCTTGTTGAGCTATGGCTTCCTCCATTATCTCTTTCTTTATATTTTCACATTTTTCATTAATGATGTTTATCAATTGCATTTGTGTAGCACTTGGAAGACTCTCCTCTATGTTTGCCAGGGACTGTTCCATTGTCTGTTTACATTGGGTGAGGGATGTTGTTTCTTGATTTGACATTTTTCTTGAGTTTCTTTTTCTGCCCATTTGCAATGGGAGCAAGATTACTACTAAATACGATTATAGTTTTTCAGATATAACCAACCTAGACCTCTGCAGCTGGCAGACACTAGATGTTCACAAGTTTTGATTGGTATTATCACTCTTTCTTTTTGTGCAATTACAGACCAGTCAAATACAACCACTGATAAGCGATTTATACCCAAAACAATAAGCCCCTCAATCCAATCTCTATTGTCTTTAAGTCCCTCTGAGCCTAGAGAATACTTAACCACCTACATATACAATATTGCTCAACAGCCATCAAGTGTAGATCCGTGCAGTATAAGGGTTGAAAGACGAGCAGAGGTCTGCAATGAACATTGTTGTGCTAGTGGGTTTAGTATGCCCTTGTTTCTGGATTGTTGGGTAAATGCCAAGTACTGGAATTGCTGGGTCTTAGGGGAGTTGTATGTTTAGCGTTTTCAGGCACTGCCACACTGCTTTCCATAGTGGTTGAACGAGTTTGCACTCCCACCAGCAGTGTAGTAGTGACCCCTCCTGGCCACATCCCCTCCGGCATCTGTTGTCATTCGTTTTCCTGATCCTGGCCATTCTAACTGGAGTTAGGTGGAATCTTAGACTTGTTTTGATTTGCATTTCTTTTATGACCAGAGATGTTGAGCATTTCTTCATGTGTCTATAGGCCATTTTTGTTTCTTCTTCAGAGAAGACTCTCTTTAAGTCTTTGGCCCATTTTGTAATGGGATGGGTGTTACTTTGGAGGTTAGTTTTGGAGTGATTCAATTTTTTGAGTTGTTGATATATTTTAGATATGAGGCCTTGTTCCGTTGTTTGGGTGGTGAAGATCTTCTCCCACTCTGTAGGCTTCCTGATTAGTTTACTAGCTATATCTGTTGCCATACAGAAGCTCTGCAGTTTAATGGAGTCCCACTTATCCAGCCTTTCTCTGATTTGTTGTGATTCTTGGTCCTTATTAAGAAAATTTTGACCTGTGCCAAGGAGGCCTAGTGTATCTCCTATTCCTTCCGGTACAGTTTTAAGTGTGTCAGCTTTTACCTCCAGGTCTTTGATCCATTTGGAGTTAATTCTAGTGCAAGGTGACAAAGAAGGATCCAACTTTAGTTTTCTGCAGGTGCTTAACCAGTTCTGCCAGCACAACTTGTTGAAGAGTCTATCTTTCTTCCATTCTATTTTTTTGGCTCCCTTGTCAAAGATTAGGTGGCCATAGGTCTGTTGTTTAATGTCTGTGTCCGCAGTTCTATTCCATTGGACTTCAGGCCTGTTCTTGTGCCAGTACCAAGCTGTTTTGAGAATTATAGCTCTGTAATAGAGTCTAAAGTTTGGAATTGAAATTCCTCCAGCACTGTTCTTTCTGCTAAGAAGTCTTTTTGCTATATGGCTCTTTTCTTAATCCATATGAAATTTTGAATTGCCTCTTCTATTTCTTTAAAGAATGACATTGGGATGTTGATGGGTATTGCATTGAATTTGTAGATAGCCGTTGGCAAGATTGTCATTTTCACAATGTTGATTCTTCCAATCCAAGAGCATGGGAGGTTTTTCCATTTCCTTAGTTCTGCTTTAATTTCCTATTTTAGCGTTTTAAAACTTTCATCTAAACGGTCCTTTACATTCTTAGTTAAGCTAATTGCTAGGTACTTTATTTTCTTTGAGGCTATTGTGAAAGGAGTTTCTTTCCTGATTATTGCCTCGTTCCTCTCACTGTTGGCGTAAAGGAAGGCAGTTGATTTGTGAGGGTTGATCTTATGGCCTGCTACACTTCCAAACCTTTGAATCAGCTCAAGGAGCTTGGGAGTAGAGTCTATAGGATTCTTTAAATAAAGAATCATGTCATCTGCAAAGAGGGATAGTTTTATTTCCTCTTCCCCTACTTGGATCCCCTTTATGCTTGCTTCTTGCCTTATTGCACTGCCTAGGAATTCTAGTACTATGTTAAAAAGGAGTGGAGAGAGTGGGATCCTGAATGCTACCCCTTAGCACTTTTATGCAAAGCTTTGGGCTGTGGCATTTTAAGCACAATTCAACGCTCTGTTTTTTGCTGGTTAATTAGAGGTAAAAATCCTATGGAATGTATTGCATGGCTGATTTTGAACTGGAATCGTCATGTCTCAGCTTATCTTGAGTAGCTAATATTACAGTACTTTTACAACTTGTAATCTCATACACTTCGCTTCTGATCCAAACACTTATTGTTCAATTTAACTAACAAGATGTGAGGAAAGATGATTGACTGTAATTTACTAGATGGGCTTCTAGTGAGTATATATTTCCACTTCCACTCTGAAGCCAGGGATATGTTTCTGGTACATGTTTCAACTATCTCCCAAAGAGGAAATAATGTGTGAGTACATTTGCTAGTATTTCAGATAGGAGATGGACTTTGGTGTTTGGAACCTGTTGGGCAGAGTGTATCAGCTGGGCTGTGATAACAGAGATGATGTTTCAGACATGAATATTTTCATCCCAGACAGACTTAATCCAGATCCTTGGATTTCAGGCCTTGAGTAGATAGAATTACAAGTGTGAGCTGCCACCACCACCTGGTTCATTTTGGAAACCTTAATTGCTTCTCATTTGTTCCTTTCCTTTTTTGGAAGATTGATCTAAGCTGGCTCATTGTGCATCACAATGAAGTGATTGGCCTCAGGAATTGCAAATATTTACTTCATCAGCACGGAATGAATGAAGTTGATCTAAACCCAATAGTATTTTCCTTCTGATAAATAGGGAACTTACTTATATCATTTTTCCTTGCCTTTGCTTTCCCAAAGCAAGCAACATGTTTCTTAAAAACTATACTTCATGAGAATATTATAATTAGAAGCTATCTTCTGCACACTTCAGAATAGTCCTTGCATTTATAAACTTATATTACAATATTAGGTAGAAGAATGGTGACTGTTAGTTTCATAACTATTTCATATGTTTTACTCTTTAAGGCTCATTAACTCAAGAAGGGATTAAATACATTTAGATAATAGTAGAACATAGCTGCTGCTGATTTGTTGTGTGTGCAGATGATACACAGATTTATTAGGATTACTCAAAAGTTTTCTTCAAATTTTCAGTAGTAGACTGCTATGCTAACTGGAAGGTGAAATTCTGAAATTCTATGAATCATCTATGAAGCAGAATTTCAGGGGATAGTATTTGCTAGGGACTTAATTTCTAAGACGCATATCAAGAATATTGAACTATAACACCAAATGATGGACGACTCAGCGTCACATTTTGTTTGTTTTATGCAAGTCCTGGGACTTGAACCCAGGGCCTGGGAACTGTCCTTAAATGTTTTTTTTTGCTTCAGGCTGGTGTTCTACCACTTGATCCACAGCTCCACTTCCAGATTTTTGGTAATGAACTGTAAATCAGAATATCATGCAATTTGTTTGGGCTAGATTCAAACCTGATTCTGTGTAGATAGGATTGCAAGTGTGAGCGCACAGAGCCTTGCTAGTATCATTCATCATTCAAGTCATGGGACTGCAATTCTGCAACTGGGTCTTGTCACTGAGCTTTTCAGCTCAAGACTACTGCCCTATCCCTTGAGCCATAGGGCCACTTCTGGGTTTCTGGTCGTTAATTGGAGATAAGACTCACATGGACTTCAGTGCCCAGGCTGACTTTGAACTGCTATCCTTGGATCCCAGCCTCTTGAGTAGCTACATTTACAAGTGTGAGCCACCATACCCGGCTAAATTATTTTTTAAGTTAATTTTTTTTGTTAAGTCAATATATAGTTGGCATACGGTTACATAAGTTATGAACACATTTCTTAAGAAAACTGTTATCCCCTCCCTCCTTTTTCTCTGTTTTCCTACCCTCAGCCCCCTCTGCACCCAGATTGTTCAGTTCATTTCCGTTTAGTGTCTTCCAAGTATCACTGTTCAATTGGTTCACCCTTTTTCCTTTGTTTTTTTTTTTTTACCATTTTATTATACCCTCTCCATTCGCCAAATCACATAAACCTATGTACAAGACACAGGGTACCCGAATTCAACACAGTGACTACAGAGAATAAAACTAAAGAGAAAAAGAAGAAAAGAGATAAAAAGCAAAGAAAATGAAAGAACATCATACAGTACCTTAGAAGCAACAACACTGAAAAACAAAACAGAAAACCTTGGGCTGAAAATGTAGCTTGCCTAGCATGTATGAAACCCTGGATTCCATTCCTCAGCACCACATAAACAAAAACTGGAAGTGCCACTGTGACTCAGCTGGTAGATTTCTAACGTTCAGCACAGAGTGTCTCCAAGTGACAAAAATCTGTCACATTTAAGTCAGGCTTCAAAACTTTGCTAGGAACCAGTTACATGATTTGGAAGAAAGTCCAATTTTCAAAAAATCACTAGCCAGGCGCTGGAGGGTCATAATTGTCATTCTACTAGCCAGGGAGAAGGTGATTCAAAGCCTTTGCAAGCAAAAAAACGAAAACAAAAAAAACTGTAAGATTCTTCTCTCCACTTATCCACCCAAAAACTAAGTGGAGTTGTGGCTAAAACTGGTACAGCGTTAGCCTTGAGGAAAAAGAACTAAGAGACCTTGCCCAGGTCCAAAGTTCAAGCTCCCCACCAAGAAAGAAAAAAAAGGAGTCCAGATACCTTAGTTTCAAAAGTATATCTGGATATCTTAGTAGATTTTTCTGATCCTTCCTCATTCACCTCATGGAACCACATAATCTTGATCCTGATCTGACCAAGAGCCTGCATTGTGCTTAATAAATTCATTCCACATATTCCAGTAGAATCTGGACAGCTAACAGCCACTTACCAATGCTTTATTCTACGTTTAGGCCAGTATGTCTTCATACCATCTACACAATCAGCTATGTCATCTTTCCAGAAGTATCATTGAGTGTAGAACACTCAGAACTAAAATAATTGCATAAAGATGTAATAAAACCCCTTGATTCATTAAGAAAATTTCTGTACCACTTAGAGCAAGTACATTAGTGGTATTTACCTCTAGCCTCTTTTTTAAAAAAATTTATTAGCATTGAATTTTACATCATATTTCAAATGTCATGTTTAACCAACAAGTATTCAAGAAGGGAATCGCTATACAATCACTGGCACATAAATTTTAGAATATAGTAAAAATTAAGCTGAGTCTTTGTATGTCATAGATACAGATTAATCTATAATAAAACACATGTCTATAGAGTGTATAGTCTATCCTAGATTTTTATGTCTATGTAGTTATGTTTATATCTCCAAAACTATGTCCAGAACTTTGGGTATCAACTTTTCAATCATCGCTCTACTACTGTTTGAAACTAATATCCATATATTAAGGATACCATGTACCATTTGTTCCTTGGTCTTGACTTATCTCACTCAACAGGATTCACTCTAATTTCATCCACTACCCCAAAAATGCCATTAATATTTTTTTCTGTGCAGATCTTCTTTTTATGTATTTATTTTTATTGCAATTTATAGAAGGGTTACCTTATATTCACCAGATAGAAGGTGCATTACTTCTCAAACTTTGATACCCCATGTAACGATATGGTCCCCATTTCCCTTCCCCTACCCCCACTCATGTTCATTTCCCCCCTTCCCTATCCAATTTCAAATAACCAATTAGGCACATATGAAATATATTAGAAAACAAGGTGAAATATTGTAACAATATGATATAACCAAGGGATAGCAAAAGAGAAAAGAGATCACATAGTTCATTAAGGACAACAATCACTCATTATATGAGTTTTGTTTCTTTATCTTGGAGGTCCTTACATTTAGTGTCATACTATTTGTCACGATGTCTCTAGATTTTGTTCTATTGTAAATCTCTGGTAGCAGAGCCCAAAGTTTCTAGTGAATTTGACAAATGAGGGAGACTCTTGGGCCTATGTTCCTTTGAGGTTGGCTTACTTCACTTAATATGATTTTTTTCCTTTCATCCATTTCCCCGAGAATGCCATTATTTTATCTTGTCGGTTGGCTATGTATCATTCCATTGTGTGTGTGTGCGTTTGTGTGTGTGTGTGTGTGTGTGTGTGTGTGTGTGTGTGCGTGCATCACACTTTTTGTAGTAGGGCATCTGGTTGTTTCCATCATCCAGCCTCATTTTCTACAGATATTTTTATAGTCTCTTTTTTATTTTCAGGGTAATGTATAGAGGGGTTACGATTACATTTACAGGTAGTGGACTGCATTACTTCTCACACATTTATTCCACTCCACATGTTTTTGTCCCCGGTTCCCTCTCCCCTCCCCTTCCCAATCATCTTGTTTCCCCCCTTCCCTTTCCTATTTGACATAAACAAATAAACATGTATACAATATGCCAGGGAAAACATCAGATACAGTAACAATCTGACATTAACCAAAGGGCAAAATAACAGATGAGAAATAACATAGTAGATTAGGGACAAAAATCACACACGATTAAGAGCAACGATGACACAAGTTATAGCTCTTGTTCCCATATCCTAGAGATCCTTTCATTTAGTCTCATCCTATATGACCTTATATACCTAGGTTTTTGAGTTATTGTAATCCTCTGCTAGGAGAGTCCTAGATGTGAACTAATTGTTACAAATGAGGGAAACCATTGAGCTTATGTTTCTTTCGGTCTGGCTTGCTTCACTTAATATGAATTTTTCCAAGTCTTTCCATTTCCTTACAAATGGGGCGATGTCTTTCCTTCTGATGGCAGCATAGCATTCCATTGTGAATTAGTACCACATCTTCTTGATTCAGTCATCTACTGAGTGGCATCTGGGTTGGTTTCATAGCTTTGCTATGGTAAATAGTGCTGCAATGAGCATCATTATGCTAGTGGCTTTAGTATGTCCTTTTTTCTGGACATTTGGGTAGATGCCAAGTAGTGGATTTGCTGGATCATAGGGGAGCTCTATGTTCAGTCTTTTGAGGAACCACCACACTGCTTTCCCTAGTGGTTGAACGAGTTTACACTCACACCAACAGTGTAGGTGTGATCCCCCCTGGTCACTTCCCCACCAGTATCTCTAATTAGTTTTTTTGATAATGACCATTCTGACTGGAGTCAGGTGGAATCTCAAAGTTGTTTTGATTTTCATTTCCCTTATTGCTAGAGATATGGAGCATTTCTTCATGTGTCTAAAGCCCATTTTAATTTTTTCTTCAGAGAATACTCTTTTAAGTCTTTAGCCCACCTTTTAATAGGATGGTTGTTTCTTTGAAGATTTGTTTGGGAGAGATTCATTTTTTTCAGCTATAGATATATTTTAGATAACTACATATATTTTTGTAGAAAAAAGAATGGAAGCCATCATGCTGGCTCACAACTTAATTTCAGCTACTTAGGAGGCTCAGGGCTTAGGATCACAGGTCAAAGCCAACCAGGGCCCTACAGTGTGTGAGATCAAACTCTGTGAACATACAATGACTGTAAGAGGAATCTCCCTGCCTGGGAATGTAGCCTAATGGTAGAGTGCTCACCTAGAATGCATGAAGACCTAGGTTCTATTCACCGGTACCGCATACTCAGAAAAAAGCTAGAAGTGGCGCTGTGTCTCAAGAGGCAGAGCACTCACCTTGGGCAAGCGAGTCCAATGAAAATGTCTAGGCCCTGAGTCCAAGCCGTAGGACTGGCAAAAAGAAAAAAAAAGAGCAATCTTACTTAAGTAACAAGGAATGTACCCTATATTTATACAGACTGAAAAATTCATTAAGAAATTAGAAAATATGTATAAAGTGCATAATTTCTTTTGTGTGTTGGCACTGGGTCTTCAACTGAGTGCTTCAGCTCTATCCCTGACCTTTTCTGCTCAAGGCTAGCACTGAACCAATGGAGCCCCAAATCAACTATCTTGAATTGAGATATAAGCGAGGAATATTTCAGGGTGCTTCATGAAAAACATTTTTATAAATTGAAACTTTCAACAGTCTTATTTTAGTATGAATGTTGAGATGGGAAGAGACAGAAAAAGTGAAATGTTTCCTGATCCCCATAGAGAAGAGACTCAGCAGAACCACTGTGGTCTGCAGGCTTCTTTGTGAGTTTTGTTTGCTTGTTTGATTTTTGTCAATTGTGGGGCTTGAACTCTGGGCCTGGGCACTGTCCCTGAGCCCTTCAGCTCAAGGCTAGTGCTTTAATCTGTGAGCCACCCTGCCACTTCTGGTTTTTCTGGCAGTTAACTGGGTACTTTGGCTGGCTTTAAACTTTGATTCTCAGATCTTAGCCTCCTGAGTAGCTAAGATTATAGGTGTGAGGTACAATCACCATGCTGCTGCTCTGTTACTATGCAGGTTCTGGATCAAGAACTTCAAGTTCTTACTTCAATTTTTTCTTCTCTTGCCTGATACTCTGCCATTTCAACGAAGCCCCAGTTCCTGGTCTTTGTTGGTTAATGAGAGATATTATGATTTTCTAATATTCAGAGCAACGATTATAAAACCCAGCATTTTACTTACTTGAATAAATTAAGAGACAGGACCTAGTGAGATGAAAAACAAAATTTTTTTTCAAGTTGTTCTCCTGTTCTAATGCATAAGTCTGGCTATTTTGCTTACACACAAATATGTATTTTACCAGTTTCTACTCTATTTTTGCTTAGCTTACAACCACCACTGCCATTTCATAGATTTTGTTGTTGTTGTTTGCGGTGCTTGAACTCTGTGCCTGGGCTGTTCCTCAGATCTTCAGTTCAATGCCAGTGCTCTACTACTTTTGATTTGGCCAGTCCTGGGCTTGAACTCAGGGACTGAGCACTGTCCTTATATTTTCTCAAGGCTAGGGCTCTACCACTTCAGCCTCAGCACCACTTCCAGCATTTTTCTATGTATGTGGTATTGAGGAATTGAACCCAGGTCTTCGTGCATGCTAGGCAAGCACTCTGCCAATAGGCCAAACTCCCAGCCCAAAATTATTCATCATTACTATTAGCTTTCTTCTTTTTTTATTATTGATTCATCATGGTGCTTGGACTTTGGGCCTGGACACTGTCCCTGAGCTCTTCAGCTCAAGGCAAGCGCTCTTCCTCTAGAGCTCCATTTTTGGTTTCTGGTAGTTAATTGGTGATGTAAGTCTCACAAACCTATGTGTCCAGGCTGGCTTTGGGCTTTGAACCAAGATCCTCCAATCTCAGCCTCCATAGTAGCTAGAATTACACGCTTCAGCCAGCAGTGCTTGACTGTTTGATGTCTCTGTCTCTGTCTCTCTGTCTCTGTCTGTCTCTGTCTGTTTGCCTGTCTGTCTGTCTCTCTCTCTGTCTCTGTGTCTCTCTCTCTCTGTCTCTCTGTCTCTCTCCCTGTCTCTCTCTGTCTCTGTCTCTCTGTCTCTGTCTCTCTCTCTCTGTCTCTCTCTCTCTCTCTCTCTCTCTCTCTCTCTCTCTCTCTCTCTCTCTCTCTTTTGGTTGTAAGACTTTAATTGTGCACCTGGGCAGTGTCCCTGGGCTCTTCAGCTCAAGGCTACAACCTTAAACTCCTTGAGCCACAGTGTCACTTCTGGTTTTCTGGTGCTTAAGTGGAAGTAACAGTTTCATGGACTTTAGTGTCTGGTTTGAACTGTGATCCTCAGAACCCAACCTTCTGAGATCATTTCCAGCTTTTTTTTTGGTGTAAATGGTACAGAGTAATTGAACACAGGGCTTTGTGCATACTAGGCAAGCAAACTACCACTAGTGTGCACTCCAGCCTTAGAAAAGGGCTTTCTTTTTCTTTTTCTTTTTTTCACTCATGGGGCTTGAACTCTGGGCCTGGATGTTTACCTTAAGCTCTTCAGCACAAGGCAAGAGCTCTACCACTTGAGGCACATTGTCATTTTGAATTTTCTATATTATTTGGAAATAAGCTTCTCACAGATTTTTATGCCTGGGCCATCTTTGAACCTCGATCCTCCATGGTAGCTAGGATTACCAGGGTGAGCCACCAGTCACGGGCATTAAATTATTATTTTTTGCATGTCCTATGGCTTCAACTCATGGCCAGAAAACTGTCCTAGGGCTTGTTCAAGGATAGCACTTTACTTCAGCCAGCCAACTCCCTGTCCAAATAGACCACTCTTGAAGCTAGAATTACAGAGATCTGCCATAATACTGGCATGTCGTTATCTAAGTATATAATTTTTCTTCTATTTTTGATGGCTTTTCCTTAGTGTACATATTTCCTACATATTTTATGGAAAACTACCTTCCCACTGGGGCCATAAGTTAAGCCTAGTGGAAGAGTTCTTGCCGAGCATGAATGAAGACCCAAGTTCAATTCCTCAGCAGGACATAGATAAAAAAAGATAAAGTGGTGCTGTGGCACATGTGATAGAACTTGCGCCTTAAGAATAAACAAAAACAAAAACAAGGATCGTGCTCAGGTCCTGAGTCTAAGCCCAGTACTGGCAAAAAAAAATTCTGCCCAAAGTAGACATTTAAACTTATTGTACTTTTCAAAAAATTTGTTGTCAAGGTGATATACAAAGAGATTGCTGTTACATATGTAATGAGTACATTTCTTGTAAACACTGTTACATCCTCCCCCCTTTTCTCTTTCCCTTCCCCTAAGTCATAAATTTCATTTACAACAAATATATATATATTTTCATTCCTGAAAAAAAATAGTTTAAAATGTGTTCAAATAAATGATGTAGGTTGATATATTTATCAAAATGGATTTCTTGAACTCTAAAATAAACATTCTAGGTAATTTTTCTCATAAAATTGAAGTAATGCTATAAAACTAATAAAAAAGGAATTTTAGTTATTAATTTCTTATGTTTTACCTTTAACATTATTACACTAAGCATACTTTTTATGGTATTAATACAGACAGCATGAAATATGATTATGTAAAAAAATTAAATGATTAAAATAGTAAGGTTGGGGGCCAGTAGTTTGGCTTGGTGGCACACAGCCTGGACTGGCAAAAAAGAAGTAGGGTTAGATAAAACAGATTTATTTCCAAATGTGTGGAAAATGGTATGATTTCTTGTTTGGCTAGTCCTGGGGCTTGAACTGAGGGACCGGGAATTGTCCTTGGCCACATTTGTTCAAGGGTGGCACTCTGACACCTGAGCCACAGTGCCCCATCTGCTTTTTCTGTGTATGGAGTGCCGAGGAATTGAATCAAGGTCTTCTTGTATACTAGGCGAGCACTCTACAACTAGGCCACATTCAAAGCCAAAGTAGATTTTTGATGCTATTGTGGAGTTTTAATTTTCTTAAATATTTGTACAAAGCACAATGGATATATAAACAGACTTGAACTCACAGAACAGAGTCCCACATAATATTACAGTTACTCTGGCACTTCTCCCGATTGACGAAACACATTTCCAGGCATCTGCTCTGTCCTTCAGCTTTGGTAGCTGACTTGTCTTTCCTTGGAGGCCTGGCCTGGATTCCTGGTGATTCCATGCACTTCATAGTTCCCTGTATATCCAGTAAGGTTGTCTTCTATGGGACCAGACCTGTCTGGTTTTTGGCCCACCCAGGACCTATGTGTCTGAGGTCTCACATTATAAGTGGAAAATAAAACACAGTATAATAAGCACTGAAGAACTGCACACCATAATATTAACAATGAGAGTTTAATAGTTAGCAAAGTAAATACAATGAATACTTGACAAGAATCATGAGAGCAAGATAAAGAGATGTCTTTTTAGGAAGGGGACAGGGAAGCTCTAAATCCAGACTGGCCTCCAAGTTGCCTTCAGACAGTAATTCTTCTTCAGAGTCCTCAGAAGGGTCTCCTTCCTCATGAGAAACAGAATGTCCTTCCTAAGTTAAGAGGGGGATGGATTCTGGTTTGTCGAATGGAGATTGAGTCCCTTTTAGCGAGATGGATGGGTCTGGATATTCTGTGAGGATGGATTCATTTTCCTCCAATGAATCCAGTATTGAGAGTACACTTGCTGCTTCCCATGGGGACATTTTCCATGAGCCCAGCATGTGCCCCTTCAGCTTGCACAATAAGTGGAGTGTTACTCTGACTCAGATGGACTGAGTCTGGGACGAGTGTGAAAGGAAACGGAAGGAAATCTGGCTGCTCTTTTTCTTCCTCCATAGTATCTGCAGGTTCAACTGTGTCACACATGGGTTCAGAGCAAAACGTTTATCCACAGGACTCTAAACCTGTTTGGTAATTTCTACAGAAGGCCCATGGTTTCTGGAGTGCAGTGATGATTCTCAGTCTCCATCAGTCACCAGCTCCATTGGTGGGTTTTTCATCCGGAGTTCAGGATAAGCTCTTCCACGATGACCCAAACCTAAGAATGGAAATAGGTACAGAGTGGACAGAGTGGACTCTGCAAGTTGAAGTGTCACTCAACTTCCATGAGGATCTCATGGAGAACCTGTAGAACTGGAGTTTGGACTGAACACTGAGGAGGTGTACGGTCTTTCTAATGAGTGCTTATTCCCGAGTCCTTTCAGAGGACAGACATTACCTGGCTGACACCACCCATAAAGGGCATTTTGCCAAGCTCTGTAGAAGTAAGGGCCAACCAATATCTAGACCACATGGGCTTCCTACTCACAGGCTCTGAGGCACCCACACCAGGACTTCTACTTTTTCTTGGTCTTACTGGTCGCACATTCCTCCAGCTGGTCAAAAAGTATGTGTTTAGAAGAGCAGGTCCAAAGCCGGCATGTGGAGCCTCATATAGAGCTTGAGTTGTGTCAGGGTGTGGCAGTTCTTGAACTCGTAGAAATCACTGGGGTAGAAGTCCATTCACATCGTATAGATGGAACACATGATGCTGTGGGCACATTCGGTACAAGGAAAGTGAGAGCCTTCTCTCTCCATCCTGAGCCTTCTACCAAAGCCCCTTTCTTGCAGGACTCTAATGCTGTGGCTGTCCTGCAGAGATGTGCACTTATGTGCTGGGAGGGGGGTAAGAGACACTCGAGAACAGGATGACTTTTACACCCCACTTCCAGAAGCTTCTGAGAGAGGCCTCTATGCATCTGTCCAAAGTAAACGCACCTTAAATTAACTAAGTAAATGCTCTAAATAAATCAATAAGTGAATGCTCTAAATAAAGAACTAAATGCTCATTCCTCTAATCTTAGCCACCCAGCAGGCTGAGCTCTGAAGATCACCGTGGAAAGCCAGTCTAGTCAGTAAAAGTCTAAAGGCACTTGTCTTCAATTAGGCAGCAAAAGCCAGAACTTGACCCATGACTCAAATGGTACAGTGCTAATTTTTGAACACCAAAGGGATGGCATTTAGACCTGGGTTCAGGTTCAAGTGGCAGCACTGGACCACACACCAAAATGTAAATGCTTTCAGGTTCTAACAGGCAAAGCTATCACAATCCCTCCCTGATGGCTCAAAAGTGATTCAGCCCCCAGCTTTTCCTCTGACTCCAGAATTTCACAGCCCTCCGCCATTAGTACTGACACCTCATTTCTTACTGGGAAATGGGATTTCCTAGGATGTCACCTAGGTGAGTGCTGCAGTTGGGAGCCATTTACTCATGCCTGAAATCCAACTTCTCAGTAAGCACACTGTTGAGACTCCAGTAGCTTGTGAGGGAAATGAAATGGCATGGTGTCCCAGTCATAATAAAGTAGTTTGTGCACTTGTATCATGCTTAGCTCCCCTGTGAACACCCCAGTGAACCAAACAGGCTCAGAGAGGAGCCAAGTATTCCAAGACATGGCCAGGAGGGGTGAGCAAACCTGGGTTTGGAGGGGGAACACTCAATTTTTCAAGAGAATTTCCAGCAACTACTACATTGTCCTCCACTATTTGAAATTGTGCAGGAAGTTTCCCACATAAAAGAGATCACCTTTCTGGTAGGCAGTGATCAGCTTTGTCAGCAGCATCTCCAACAGGCCTTCCTCCAGGATCCATAGGTTACAAGGCTCATTCAGAGTCTGAGCTGACTTACCATCACACTATGTTGGCAAAACAGTGGATATTTCCAACGTAGGAATGGGACCACACTTTACACTGACGAATTGGAATAGAGTAGATTGGAAATGACACACTCTAATCTCAGTAGAGTCACTTGAAAGCACACAAGAAGGTTGTAGCGTGTGGGCAGGATGATGGGTTCAAATAGGTTTCCTCTCAATATACCTCATCTGAGTTTCCCTGGAGTTTCCTGGCTTTCTTCCTAGAGAAATGCCTGATATACTGGAATTTTGGCTTGGCACTGATCCAGCATCTACTTCTTCAAGTGAGACATCCATATCTCTCATGCCTGAGATCCGAGCCTCCTGACCTTTGGCAACAGCACAGCAACATCTTTCTGGTTCCTGAGCCACAGGCCAAGGGAGTTGGCTTGAGCTGGTTGTCACATACAGTGGCTTGGTTACCAGGGTTCCATATTCTGTTCCATTGTGAGGGAGGTAGGGTCACCTTTCAAGGCCCAATGACCAAAGCTCCTTGCTCACAGAAGACCTCCCCAAAGACATACTGGAGGCTGAATCTCCCTTCCCACCTCACATATGGATGTAGTAAACAGCACACCTTTTTGTTCAAATCCCAAGTCATTAACTAGGTGTAAGTGCTAGCCTGTTCTCAGGCTCAAGGAGCCTTTTTAGGTAAGATCCAAACTTAACTCTCACTATTGCCCTTACCCTTCACAAGAGATTTTGCGTCACAGTGCCTTCTCAGCTTGCATTTTGCCTCTTGCACATTTTTTTGCTAGTCCTGGGACTTGACCTCAGAGCCTGACCATTGTTCTTAGGCTTTCTTTAGGCTATAGCTGTCCCACCAAGCCACAGCACCACTTCCGGCGTTTTCTATGTGTATGGTACTGCAGAATCAAACCGGAGTCTTTTTGTGTGGTAGCCCAGCACTCTACAAATAGATGAAAGACCCAGGCCATCTTGCACATATTTTTCACTTCAATCTACTAGGACGTTGTTAGGTTTCTGTATCCTAATCTATTTTTCTTCCTGATGAATATCTGTGCTGTCATCTGTAAAAATGCAAGTGGGAAAATCACAGAAGTATTGGTGACATAAAAAAAGTCTTACAGACATAGATAAGTGTTCATTCTTTGTAGGAGAAAGGATATTTTGATATGATGATGATGACTATTTATAAACACTTTATCGGGGTTTAGAGTTTGGCCCAGTGGTAGAGTGCTTGCCTAGCATCCATGAAGATCTAGGTTTGAGTCCTTAATATCACACAGATATAAAAATCCATATGGCAATGTGGCTCAAGTGGCAGAGGGCTAGACTTGGGAAAAGCCAAGAGCAGTGCTCAGGCCCTGTGTTCAAGCCCCAGGAATGGCAGAAAAAAAAAGAAAAGAAAAGAAATGTGCTTTTTACAAGTTATTCACTCACAGCATTTGCCTCTGAATTCTTCGCTTCTGCATCTTGTGACTTATCCCTTTCCCTCAATGTAGACAAGAAAAACAGATTTTATTACTTGCTATCCTGTTGTCCAATCTTTGGATATTAATTCAAAATACAATATTGCCTGAGATATTGTGTGTGTGCATTTGTGTGTGTATCTGCCAATGTGTGCATGCACACATGTGTACAGGGTTTAGGGCTTACTCATAGGGCCTGTGTGATAACCCTCAGCATCTTTTCCTCAAAGGTATTGGTCTTTCACTTGTAGCTTATTATAGCTAATTGGAGTTGAGAGATTCACTCAATTTCTTGCCCTGTGCATTGGAACCCAGTGCTGGGTTCTCATATTGTTAATTGTAGCTATAGAGAAGGCTGAGGTCTGGGGATCCTGAAAGAAAGTCACTGAGAGAAATCTTTATCTTCAGTTAAGCACGAATAAATAAGGCAAAAGTGGAACTGTGGCTCAGTTCCTCTTGTACCAGCCATGAGAAAATTAGTAATTGGCAGCACCTGGTCCCTGAGAGAAATCCTTAGCACTGGTTCAAAAAAAGAAAGAAAATAATGAAAAAAATTAAAACTTGCAGAGGAATCCATAAGGATAAACGTGCCTGTGAATAATCTTGTCATTTCAGATTCCCTCAAGAGCTTATGTCTCTCTATATTTTATCAAGTTTTTTTAAAGATATTTACATATTTTCTATCTTTCTTAAACAGAGATAGCCATCCACAAAACACAAACACAAACTTTCTCACAGTATACCACCCACCCATAAGTGTCTGGCTATGTATATATGTATAGTCATATGTATTGATCTGTCTCTCTATACTAATATATAAATACATAAAGATATATATTTAGACAAACAGGAAACATACATAGATAGGTCTCAGGCATTTCCAGATTTTGTGCAAGTCTTCTGAGTGCAACTTACCATTGTATTGTTTGTCAAGATAGAGTCCCTCTAACTTTTGTCCAGCTTCTTGTCCTTTGAAATTTTTTCTGCCAGTCCTGGGTTTTGATCGCTAGGCCTGGATGCTGGCACTGAGCTTGAGCTTCTTGCATTCAGTAGTTTATTGCAGATAAGATTCTCATGGATTTTCTGTCCTGGTTTGGATTTGAATTGTGATCCTCAGATCTCAAACTCCTGAGTAGCTAGGATGACAGTCTTGAGCTACCAGTACCTGGTTCCTTTGCCTCTTTTACCCTTTTTTTGGCCCCACCAAAGCCATGGTATCTACCTTCCTATGTTCTCTCCACCTGCCCACAGACAGGAGTCTGACAGATGCTTTCCAAACACTTATTCATGTCCTCCTCTGTATTGGCTGACAGCTAAGACATGCACTCACATTTCTGGATGCCAAACACAAAGCCATGTGATTGTTTCTCAGTCTGGAACATCCTATCAGATTTATAGCACCACAGAGGGTCAGGTTGATGCTCCTCCAGGGCTTCTTAAATTGTTCTCATATTAATCCACAACACGTTTGTCATCACTTGTCCAGCTAATTCATGGACTAAAGCAGCATTCCCTACAAACTTAGATCCCAATACCATGAGGACACTCAAGGGTGCGTTAGGAGTGTGACCTGCAGGTGGATGTGAGCCTGTCTAAGTTGGAGGGGATTTCTCCACCACAGGAAATGGAATACAAATTTAGAATCTGCTTTCATGAGGTGACAATCTCTGGCAGATGTTCTTATCAAATGTGGCACTGCCTACTTCCAGCTTAAAACATGGGTTGATGACCCAGCATAACAGAGAATGTATTCACCCAGGCCCAACATATAGGCTGGGACCCTGAACTTTCAGGTAGCATTTGGCTTTGAAGGTCATGAGATCTTAGTCTACAAATGATGAGCCCTCTCCCATGAGGCATAGCAAACGGAGCCAAAGTGCAACCAAGTTAAGCACCAGATCAAGCTTCCCTTCTTCAGTAGGGTACGGTTTGAAAACTGTGCATAGCTTCTGTTTGAAGCCAGTCGAGAAAGGAAAGTCCATGAAACTCTCATTTCCAGTTAACTGCCAAGAAAAGCCAAAGATAGAGATGAAGCTCAAGAGAGCTAGAGAGCCATCTGAAAAGAATGGTTATACCCTGCAACATCCTCATTATCTGATCTTAAAACATCTCTGCGTGCATCCCAGCATGCAGCCAGCATCTGTTGGTGACAGTGACCCCTGCGCCCATTGGCAATCTGCACTGTCTCTGACATCTGTAATGTGAACCTCAATCTGTTGGGTTTGTGAAGCGGTGTCAACCCTGCAGAAGGAACCAACTGTGCCCTAACTCCCACTGTCCCCTGGGGCCCCTAGCATTCCCCCATCTGCACCCCTCCTGTAGCTTCTGATCCTAGGGAGCCCTCCTGCCCTGTCCAACACTCACATGAAGTGCATATTTCTTCTCCTGGGGCAACTTCTCCACAGAGAGTACATGACATGCCCACTCTCCAGTCACGGGGAGATCCTCTCAAAGTAGCAAATCAGTGATAAGGACATAAAGTGATGAATAGAATTTTAGATCCTGATGGTAGACAGTCTGCAAAATCCAAGGGAGAATGGAATTGGAGGGGACAAGGGATCAGGGTGTGGGCATGGAGCTTCCCTGCCAAGGGGGTGGGGGAAGTTACAGGCTGGGGGATGCACAGGATGATCCATGGGCCCTGTGCAGCTACTGTGTCACCCCCTACTGCATCTCAGCCTTTGGCTTTGAGCTCTGTGATCATCAAGATGTGCACAGTCTGTACTCTGGCTGGCAGAAGAAAGGACCCCGGAAAGACAAATGTAGACCCTTTGTGAGTGTAGGAAGGGGTAGGCTGGACACCCAGTCCAAGAGGAGCTAAAACTGGAGACGAGGGGTGTGCAAGGAGTGGGTGTGAGGGTTGTGGGCAGTCACAGTCACAGCAGAGGTGGCTCTGTCTGTGGTGTGAGTGCCTCCCTGCAGGCACAGCACTGGACATATCAGAGATCCACATGAAAAGGAAAAGCTGGAAATGGCACTATGGTTCAAATGGTAGAGCGTCAACCTTGAGCAAAAGAGCTCAGGGACAGTACCCAGGACCTGAGTTCAAGCCTCATGACTGTAAAAGAAAAAGAACCAGGACTATGAGAGGGAACCTGGTACTCCCTTGGTCTAATCAGACACAAGAAGAGGCCGGGATAGGCTGTGGAAAAACACAGAGAACATCTTCCCCCAGCTCATCCTGTCCTGCATGCAGGGACAGCCATGTAACTAGGGCTACGGTGAGATCATCTTCACCCCTGTGCTGCCATCTGAATTGTAGGCCTCTGTCCTGGCATGGGGTGTCCTGATGGCTGAGCAGGTGCCCTAACCCTAGATGGAGAGCAGCCACTGACTGTGGTAGCTAAGGAGAGATCTGTTCCATAGCTATCAGGCCACCCAGCATGGGAGCCATAACCACCCCTCACCCAGGTAGAGGCCAATGGTTCTCCAGGTGCTACTAACATTGCCCCACCCCTAGCTCTGGGTACACGTGACATTCCCTCCACAAGGACCAGGACTAAGTGAAGGATCAGGAAGCTGCCTATGGGCTTCAGATGATGGCCAGGCTGGCACTACAGATGGCCTCACTCTGTCACCACCTTCCCCTGCCTTCATCATTCCTCCAGCATGCCTCTCTACCTCCCACCCATTAACCTTGGAAACCAATGAACTGGGCTCTCATCATTCCTCTCATCTCTTCACCCACCTTGCCATGCGTCCATCCCTCTGTCACTTCCACCCCACACACATCCCACCACCAGCCACCCTGTAGCTTATGAGGATCCCAGAGGAAGCTCTTGGTGAAGGGCTTGTGACCACAAAACAGTTACTATCACCTGCTCCGGCCTGATCCACCACAGAATAAGAACAGCCAAGCAGGCACACACTGCAGCAGAGTTGCTCTGCAGCCACCCTGATTTCTTCATGGCCAGGACTTGGCTCTCCTCAGCCTCCCAGCTCAGTAACTAGAACATTGTGCTTTCACAGAGCCATGGCTTCCAGTCTCCATGGACACAATGACATCAAGGTGATGCCAACTTCCCCATCTCTATATACTTCTAACTATGGGATGGGAGCTGAGGTTCTCTTCTGTGACTCCATCCGCTAAGAGGCTCATGCAGATTTCTATCCTTTGCTCATCATGGTGACTCTTTGGTTAACAAGTCACTGCTGGGCTTCCAGTTCACCACATATAGAACCCATACTCCAACACTTTTCTTAGAAGGACTGATGACTTTTAAATTTTCTCTAGTTTTAAATTTCTAGTTCCTTCTCTCTTTCATTTATATATTTCCCTTCCTCACATACTTCCCTTTTTTTACCTTCCTTCTTTCATTCCTGGCCTTGAACTCAAGACCTGGAGCTTTTCCTTAGCTTTTCTTTGCTCAAGGTAGCACTCTAGCTCTTGAGCCACAGCTCTACTTCAATCTTTGTTCTTGCTCTAAACTGGGAGTATGAGTCTCATGCATTTTTCCCTTTGCTGGGTTGGTTTTAAACCACAATACTAAGATCAGGATCCTGAATATGCCTCGGATTACAGGTATTATCTAATCAAAACAAATTCCTGATTTCTTTTTTAGACATAATTAGTTCTTTCAGGTGAGCCACCAGCCACTCATGCAAGAGCATTGCAGGATCCCAGCATTCATCTTGTCTCCAGTCTTATTCCATCCATCTCACAATGGTCATCTAAAACACCCTGCTGCATGCCTGAAGTCGCAAGGAAGGTTCCCAACGCCATGAGAGGCCCCCTTAAGCTCTGCCTCAGACATGCCCAGCCCCCATCCCACTTCCACATGAGCATTTGTTTAGGAGAAATTTCCTGAGTACATCATCATCTTTTCCTCACCATTCAAATTTCATCTTTGGAGTCATTTCTCCCAGACAAAGAGGAACATGATCCATGGTTTCATAGCAGCTCCAGCTTCATAGTCTCAGCCACCAACACCCCCCCATTACCCTGCCAGACACCTGAATTCAAGAACAATGTTTTCACTACCCCTGACGCTTATCAAATGTTTTAACTTATACAGTGCATTAAAATAATTTTACTAAATGGAATAAACACATGGCATCAAGCTTCAGAATCTTTGCACCTGAACTTTTAGTGAATAACAGACACACCAGCATTTCTGTAGCCAACAGAAATCTTAGCTTTGAGATTTCAGCATTTCTGGTATCCAAGTTTGAATGTGCTAACACTGCCCTTAATGGGGCACTTCAATCACACAATCCCACAACAATCAATGTCATTTGACATTCACTGGTAGGTGGTGCTAGGAAAAAGACTGATGTGCCAACTCCATGCTGGCTTGACCTATGCCATCTTCAAACCTGGAGCAAGTGGGGCTCCTCTCTCCATGACACATTTTGTGTACTACCCCAGGAGGACCTTTACCTTGAGACAAAATTATGAAGACTATCTCTACCAGCAAAGATTCCAGTGAGATGTGCCTACATGGATAAAGCTAAAATCTCACTAAAGTGAGGTTGTTGGCAGTGCTGGAGCCTGAACTCAGGGCCTGGGCACTAAGCATTTGTACTCAAGACTAGCCCTTTACCACTTGAGCCCAAACTCCATTCCCAGCTGTTTTTATTTTTGGTAGTAAGAATCTATCAGACTTTCCTGTTCTAGGTGACTTGGACCGTCCATACTCAGATCTCAGCCTCCTGACCAGCCTGGATTAAACGTGTGGATCAGCCATGCGCCACACCTGGGGACTTCTGCCAGCACATTTTTTTCCCAAAAATTGGAAGAGGAAGATGAGGGAGGGTTGGGCTCATCCTGCCCTGCATATGAAGGAGAGCATCAGCGCCTGAACTTCATTCCCTGTTGTAGGCTGCTGGAGGAAAAGGAAGCAAATAGGCACAGGCTGGCAGCAGAAGCCACAGAAAAACTTGTGACCAAGACTCCCAGAGCAGACCTCAGAATCGATGACAGAGTTGGATCTATCCAGTAACAGAGGCAGTGGTGACACCTGAAACTGCGCGTTTGAGCCTTTGCTGCTAGTAAACAGGGCCACCTATGTCTCAATGAGAAAGGTGAGATTTTGGTGGAGAAGGTGAGATTAAACATTATGTATCATGCAAGAAGACAGACTATAAGGGGTCTTTTATTATTCCAAGTGAAATTTTGGATTTCCTCTTCTGTTTCTTTAAAGAATGACATTGGGATCTTGATGAATCTTGGACTGAATTTGTAGATAGTCCTTATCAAGATTGCCATTTTTACAATATTACTTCTTCCAAACCAGGAGCATAGGTTTTTGCATTTCCTCAGTTCTGCGTTAATTTCCTTCTCCAGGGTTTATAGTTCCATCAAAAAGGTGCTTTACATTCTAAGTTAATTCCTAGGTATTTATTTTCTTTGATAGCAAAATGAGTTGCTATCCTGATTCTTGCCTCATTCCTTTCATTTGTTGGCATACAGGAAGGCAGTTGACATTGAGGTTTAATTTTATACCCTGCTACCTTACCAAAGGCTTATATCAGCTCAAGCAGCTTTGGAGTAGAGTCTATAGGGTTCTTTAAATACAGAATCATGTCATCTGTAAGGAGAGAAAGTTTCAGTTCCTCTTTCCCTTTTCCTCCTCACTCCAGTTAGAATGGCCAAGATCCAGAAATCTAATAACGTATGCTGGAGGGGATGTGGCCAGGAGGGATCACTATTACTCTGCTGGTGGAATTGCAAACTCGTTCAACCACTATGGAAAGCACTATGGCAGTATCCCAAAAAGACTAAACATAGAGCTCCCCTGTGATCCAGCAATTTCACTACTTGCCAATCGTCCAGATAGGACATACTAAATTCACTAGAACAATAACATTTATCACAGCACTATTTACTATAGCAAAGGTATGGAACCAAACCAGATGCCAGTCAGTTGATGAGTAGATCAAATATGGTATTTTTACACAATGGAATTCTGTGCTTCTGTCAGAAAGAATGACATAGACGAATTTGTTAGGAAATAGAAAGACTGTAAAGTTTAGAAATTAGTTTCTGTCTCCTTCTCTCTCTCCTTCTCTATCTCTGTAAAATTTAGAAGTTCCTGTTTCTCTCTCTTTTCTCTTTCTGTCTCTCTTTCTGTCTCTCTGTCTCTCTGTCTCTCTGTCTCTCTCTCTCTCTCTCTCTCTCTCTCTCTCTCTCTCTCTCTCTCTATCTCTATCTTTATCTCTCTCTCTCTCCAATCCTTAGGCTTGAACTCAGGGCCTGAGCTACTTTTGCTCAAGGTTATCACTCTACCATTTGGACCACAGTGCTGCTTCTGGCTTGCTCTTTTCACGTAGTATTGAGGAATCTAACCCAGGCCTTCATCCTTGATAGGTTAGCACTCTACCACTAAGCCACACAGTCAGCTTTTAGAGGTTTCTGACAAAGGTTTTCCTACATGCTATTATTTCTTCTGTGAGTGCTCTTAATGCTTGCTGACGGTTGACTTTGTTTAGAAGACTTACCCTAATGCTCCCATATACAGAGATTCTGTATATAGCTAAATGTTTTTCATTACTCAGTATTTCTCTATTGTGTATGTTCTGAAATGTACTGAAGACTGACTTCTGATTAAAAGTCATTGCACATTTGTTCTATTCATTAGTTTTCTTTTCTTCTATGGGAATCAGGTGTGTGATGAACACAGAAGTATGCCTTCCAGGACAAACACTTTCCACATTTGTAATATTCATAAGGTTTTTCTCTCCTATGTGCATTTTATACTTAGTCATGCATTCATGATGGATTTTTCATATTCTTATATTCATACGATTTTTATCCTGTGTCTGTGTGGTATCATGCAAACTCAACTATGAGTTCTTCAAAAAAATTTCCCTTTCATTTTATTCATAGGATTCTATCCTGTGGGTGTTTAGTGATAAATCTTGACTTGTGCCTTCTTGGGAAAAGACTGAACATTTGCTACATTCATTAAGGGTTTTATCTTGTGTTGGTTCTGTGACACAAGCTGAGTTTTCTTCCACAGACTAAAAAGTCTTTCCTATTTATTGCATTGCTAAGTCTTCTCATATGTGTGAACTCTCTTACGCTTCCTGAAGGGTGAATACTGCACGGAAGACTTTCAACTTTGGTTATATTCCTAAGGTTTCTAATATGTGTGAATTCTGTTATGCCTCCTGTAATGTGACTTCCATCTGAAGGTCTTACCACATTTGATGCTCTCGTACAGTTTCTCTCCTGTGTGTGTTCTCTGATGCAATTTGAGGGAAGACTTCCATTTGAAAGACATTCCACATCGGTTACATTCATAAGGTTTTTCTCCTGTTTGAATTGTCTTATGCATGTTGAGGTTTGGCTTCTGTGTGAAGGACTTTCCACATATGTTACACTCATAAGGTGTTTCTCCTGAGTATATTCTCTGATGAACATGGAGTTTTACCTTCCATTTGAAAGACTTTCCGCATTCACTACATGCATAAGTTTTCTCTCCTGTATGTGTTCTATTATGCCCATCAAGATATGACTTCCACTTCAAGGTCTTTCCACATTTGTTGCACACATAAGGTTTCTCTCCTGTGTGTGTTCTTTGATGCAAATTGAGGGAAGATTTCTGTCGGAAAAACTTTACACATTGGTTACATTCATAAGGTTTCACTCCTGTGTGTATTCTCTGATGAACACGAAGTTTTCCCTTCCCTTGGAAAGACTTTCCACATTCATTACACTTATAAGATTTCTCTCCTGTGTGTGTTATTTGATGAACTCGAAGGTGTATCTTCTGGGTGAAAGACTTTTCTCATTTGTTACATTCATAAGGTTTCTCTTCTGTGTGTCTTCTCTGGTGCAAAGTGAGGTATGATTTCAGTCTAAAAGTCTTCCCACATTTATCACATTCATAAGATTTCTCTTCTGTGTGAGATCTCTGATGTGTGCTGAGAGCTGAATTCTGGGCAGAAATTTTATTACGTTCCTCATATTCATAAGGTTTGTCTTCTCTTGGAGATCAAGGTTGGAGCGTCAGGTCTGACTTCTCAGAAATTAATTTTCACACTTGATGTACGCATCACATATCTCAGAATATTTGCTCTGAGGTATTGTAAGGCGTATTTCATTACTGAAAGATTTCTCACATTCACTACATGTATGAGGAGTCTGTCCTGTGTACATTTTCGGATGTGTAGTGATGGTCGGTGTTAAGTACAATATTTTTCATCACACAGTACATTTAGCAGTTTTCCTCCCTCCCTGAAGAATTTCTTGGGCAGGGAGAACAGAATTATGATACTGCAGATCTTTTGGACTGTCACAATCATGAAGAAAATGCTCTGAATATCCGATGGATTTTTTAAGAACAGGAGACATACGAGATCTATATGCAGCATGCATCTCATCAGGCTTAGGAGACAGAAGCATGTTCTAACACTTAATGAACTCCTCAGTCCTCACCCCTAAGTTGTTACCGTTATTACTAATCAGCTCTGGATTATGTATAGAGCTCAAATTTAAAGTTGTTGCTAATTCACGTTTTCCTCCACTTTGATACTACTTGGAACTGCTACTTCACAAAGACATTCATGTGGACTTTCCTGGCAGGTCTTGAACACATTTTCCATTACCTGGACATCTAAAATGAGTCCTAAAAAAAAAGACACAAACATACATGAGATACAAATATTCCTTACTGTAAAGGTAATGACTTTACTTTCCCATCCTAAGTGTTAGATATTTTAAAATATAAAAGTGGAAATTGATTTGTGAGAAATACATGCTTTTCTCCATAACATATTAAGAAAATGATATTTTACAATGACCAATAATGTTTTTCTGTGTTTTAGTTCTCTTTTTATATCACAGGACATATTTATTGAAATTCCCCAACTATGTATTGCTACAGTTTTAAGCTGAGTACTACCTATACTATACCTGCAGCTGTTTTTTTTTCAAATACTGTTTTGTTTATACATTGAGTAATAGCTGCCTTTCTTTTATTTTTGAGAAATAATCTAAATACTGTGCTGTTTTGCATCTTTTTAAAACTTTCTTTTCTTTTCTTTTCTTTTTTTGTAGTTCATAGGCCTCGGCCCTGTCCCTGAACACTTCAGCAGAAGACTATGACCCCTATCCTTGAGCTACAGAACCCACTTCCTCTTTTCTAGAGTTAACTACAGATAAGAGTCTCAGGTCCTGAGTAGCAGATAGGATTACCTTACCCAGTTTCAATGCTGTTTGCTTATTAACCATTAAGTGAGGAACACGAATTTTTTCTAGATTCAGCGGCCACAAGTTTGGTTTATATGTCTGTTTGCCTTTGATCCAAGCAAGAACGATTCTTGAGAGTAAGGACTTACACCTATATCCCTTCAGTTACAACTTCTTACTAAAGTTTCAATTTAGGTATTTGTGGGAATTTTGAAATTTGTTTCTTTCCATTTGAAGACTTATAAAAATTCCTTTTCTAACACTCCTGTCAGTCAGAACCATGGAAGACCAGAAAATCCCCAGCTCATTGTCTAGTTAATTTTCTTATGTTGATTGAAACTTTGTTGTTTTTTATTCCTTCCATTCCTGGGTTTGAACTTAGGACCTAACCACTGTCCTTGGGTTTTCTCAAGACTAGAACCCTACCAATGAAGTCATTACTTCTGGCTTTTTCTATGTATGTGGTAATAAGGAATCAAACCTGTGTCTTTGTGCATGCTAGGCAAGCACTCTACCACTAGGCTCAATTTCTGGTGGAAAGGTCTGGTTCTGAATACCAGTCTCTTCCTACCAGCAAAAAGATATTATCCTTATCAGAGAATAATGCCCTGACTTATTCCTTGTTTGCTCAATCATTTATAGTCTTAGTTTTGAAGAAATGAAATATCATTCCTACTTTCTTTCTTTCTTTCTTTCTTTCTTTCTTCCTTTCTTTCCTTCTTTTCTCTTCCTTTCCTTCCTTCCCTCTTTCTTCCCTCTTTCTTCTTTCTTTCTTTCTTACTTTCTTTCTTTCTTCCTTCCTTTCTTTCTTTCTTTCTTTCTTCCTTCCTTCCTTTCTTTCTTTCTTTCTTTCTTGTTTTGCAGTCATGGGACTTGAATTCTAGACCTGGCTGTTCTTCCTGAGCTCTTCAGCTCAAGGCTACTGCCCTATGTCTTTAGCCTCAACCCCACTTCTCATTTTCTATTGGTTCATTGTAGAGAAGAGTCTAAGGTGTTTTTGTGATAGGTCAGTCTTTGAACCTTGATCCTCAGATCTCAGCCTCCTAAGTAACTAGGATTACAGGCATGAGCCACGGGCTCATGGCTTTCTCATTTTATTTTGTTTCACAGTGATTTCTACAGAGAAATCTAACTTTAACTCTACTGCCACGTAGAATTCATCATATCACCCTATGATTCTTGGTGCCGGGGGTTTGGGCTAGCATGCACAAAGACCTGGTTCAGTTCCTTGGTACTACATACAAAGAAAAAACCAGAAGTGGTGCTATGACTCAAGAAGTAGAGAGCTAGCCTTGAGAAAACCCAAGGACCATGCTCAGTTCCTGAGACCAGGCATAGGATTGGGAAAAGAAAATGATTCTTGATTCATTCACAAAGAATTCCATAGGTTCCACACAGGATTTAGGGTAACTAAGAATATTATTGCTCAGTACATCACAACATGAACTTACCAATGGGGCTCAGGCTCCAACATCAATATGAAGATGCATTCACTCACCTGTGATATTCTTGTCAGAGGAATTTCCTATCGAGAGTTCTGCACAGTGCTCTAGCTTGTCAATTAATACAGGTTTGGGAACACAGGGCCCTGTAAATTAGAAACAGTAGAGAATTATTGCTTATGCTGTGTCATCATTGCTTTAAGTTCGCAGACATCGTACTCACAAGTTATCTATTAAATCTTTTTTCTCATTTCTCACTGGCTCCATGGTTGAATTTTCCCCAGCTCTGGATTCATTTTGTATGGCATAAACTTAGCTGTCTTGCTAGAAAAATACCAGTTTGAGTCCCAGCTCCACTTACATGCATAGGTCTTCGTGCATGCTAGGCAAGCACTCAACCACAAAGTCAAACTCTTGACACTCCACTAAAATTTTTGAGGAGTTACTTGGAGTTATAGAGTTTCATGGCAATTTTTATGCCATTGCTGGCTTCAAATTAGAATTCTTAGATTTCTTCCTCCTGAATATTTTAAGATTACAGGCATGAAACATTGCACCTAGTGCCAGGTTTCCATTATAAACTCACTGTTTAGTGATTTGTAGATCCTATTTCCAATAATGATATATATTCTATTCTGGATGGTTTATCCACTTACAATTACTGTGTAAGTTTGGAATGTCGTCTCCATTAGAGGAAACATAATTTAGAACTGTTGTCAAAGTATCCTGAAGGTATCCTGAAGAATGAGTACAAAATTACCTTAGGTATTCTTTAGAAAGTTATGATACTTCTCAGGGCCTGGAATCTTTCATTTAAATAGTATTGAAAGTTTGATAAACATTCACGTATCTGCAAAATAACAAGGCACTTGGCCTTGCAAGTGAATTTGACTTTTGCTCACCAAAGGACACCAGGTTGCTGTAGGTCTCCAGCATTACATCTCTGTACAGGGTCCTCTGAGCATTATCCAGATGCTGCCACTCCTCCCAGCTGAAATCCACAGTACATCATCAAATGACACCAGCTTCTGGAATGGCACATTTTCATCAAGTAATTAGCACTGAGTTATAAACACACCATGTCTGGAATTTTATTCTTTTTTTTGTTGGAATTGTATTCCTTTACTTAAATGTTTAGACTTACATGAAATATTGACATGAAAAGCTTAGGGATGATGCCTAGGCCCAGAGTTCAAGTCCCAAGACCCACAAAAAATAAAAAGGCAAGCCAGGTGTTGGTGGCTCACGGCTGTCATCCTAGCTACTCAGGAGACTGAGATCTGAGGACCATGGTTCAAAGCCAGCCTGGCACAAAATTCCATGAGACTCCTTTCCAATTACCCACCATAAAATGTTTAATGGCTTGTGGCATATCATGGTAGAGCAATTGTGGTATCAACAAAAATAAGTCGGGGGAGTAGATTTAGGTTATAAATGGAATTATTCCATTGAAATGGAACTACATTATATGATGACATATGCTGGTACTGTGAGAATATTGCAAAATCTTAGGGTATCAATTAATAATACTCTGAAGTACACCCAGAATGTTAATGTTCTATGTCTGGCATAATAATCACTTGGGAAAGAAACTTTTTTTTCTTTTTTTTGGCTGGGGGATTTGTAAGGCTTGAACTCTGGGCTTGGGCACTGTTCCTGAGCTCTTCTACTCAAGGCTATCACCCTACCTATGAAGCCACAGTGCCATTTCCCATATTCTAGTGGTTAACTGTAGATGAGAGTCTCATAGACTTTCTAATGCCCAGGCTGGCTTTGAACCAAATCTTTAGATGTCAGCCTGATATCTGAGTAGATATGATTACAGGTAGAAGTCACTGCACCTGGCAAGAAATTTATTTCTTGCTGTTTCATACTACAAATTTACTGTATGTTTTACTTTTTCAAAAAGACTGAGGATGACCTTTGTTCTGTATATAATGGGAAGAGGGGTAGGGAGCTGTGAGCAGAAGAACTGAGGGGCAATACTCAGGGTAGGACAATAGCCTTAAACTAAAGAGCTCACGGCCCAAGGTCCAAGCCCCATGACTTTCCCCACTACCCCACTAAAAAAAGGGAAAAAAATTGGAGATTGGAGAGGATTTGCTAAAAAGAATATCTAGAAATAGTAGTTCAAAATGTAGAAAGAAGTTCAATATTAACAGTCATGAGAAAAATTAAAATTACAATGAAATCAATACTTTAAATATGTTAATATAAATATAGTTTTAAACAAAAAGATCCACATACACACACACAAACACACACACACACACGCATACAGAAAACAACTTTCAAAGTCTAACTATTACTGGGAAGGTAGTGAGAAGAAGTAGAACTTTGGAATAGTTCTGCAAGGAATATAAAACGATCAAAAATTGCGTGGAGAGTGCTAAAAAAGTACTAAATATAGAATTACATAGAAATATGGTCCAACACTTCTATTTCTAGATTTGTACCTAACGGAAGAGAAAGCAGAGACTAGAACAAATATGTGGAGAATCCATTCACAACCATTAATAATAATCGAAAGATAGAAATATGCAAAACAATGCATTGAAAAGGAAGAACATTTTACTATATTTTACAGATGAATCTTGATTACAGTAAACTAAAAATACAGCAGTCATAAAGGAAGAGCTAGGGTATGTTTTCCCTTCCAGAGCTTCAAAGGAACAACAAACCCTTAGAGCCAAAAAGCACGATGGTTCCAGAGAATGGAGTAGAGAGGAACAGGAGCTGAATGTTTAATGATTATACATGGAAGATGAAAATTGCTCTAGATGGGTAGAATGAGAGAGAACTGTACCCTAAACAATGGTTATGTAGCAATACAGGATGGGACACACCTATACTCCCTGATCTTGGGAAACTCAAGAAGGATTTCTAGCCATCCTGGATGCATGGAAAGATCTATCATGAAAACTAATGTGGAGGGGCTGGGAGTTTGGCATAGTTGTAGAGTGCTTGTATGAAGACGAAGGTTCAATTCCGCAGTACCACATACACAGAAAAAACCAGAAGTAGTGCTGTGGCTCAAGTAGAAGATCACTAGGCTTGAGGAAAGCTGAAGGACAGTGCTCAGACCGAGTTCCAGCCAAAGGGCTTGTTTTAAAAAAAACCAGAAACCTGAGCATGATGGGGTGGTGGCTCACTTCTTTAATCCTAGTTACTCAGGAGGCTGAGATCTGAGGATCAAGGTTTAAAGCCATCCTGGCACAAAAAGACCTGAGACTCTTATCTCCAATTTACTTTTAGAAAATGGGAAGTGGGCTTGGCTCCAGGGTAAGGTGGTAGCCTGGAGCTGAAGAGCTTAGGGATAGTGCCCAGGCTGAGATCAAGATCTATGACCCACCAAAACAAAAACCAAAAAACAAAAAATAATATGGAAAAATTTGGATTCTGTGAATTTTATCAGGCATATAAATGTCTTTTTTTGCTGTTGAAATAACAAATTGTTTGGAAATATTTTAAAAGTTTTTACCTAGAAATGTACACTACAAATGGAATTAATAACAAACACAAAATATGAAAAAGATACAAATTATCACAATATGGGTATCCTGCTTCTGTATCTTTCACTGACTCCTGTTCAAATGAGTCACATGTTCTGAATCATTTCTCCCAGTCGATATATGCCACAAGTGTTAGCTGTACTTCTTGGGAAAGCAAATACTAAGCAAATGTGTGTTAGATTTTGTCAACAGTGATATTTCAAATATAAATCCCTACTCATTGCATTATTTAATATCAATGCCGGAATCTAACTTACACTGGCAGAAACTTCAAACTTTTGAGAATCTTCAAAATGGTGTGTAAATATTTAGGATCGTTATGTCTTCCTGGAGGAAAGATCCCTTTAGTAGTATGTAGTAACCTTCTTTGTCTTTTCTTACTAATTTTAGTTTGAAGTCTATTTTATCTGTTATGAGGATGGCAACTCCAGCCTGTTTATGGGGGCAGTTAGCTTGATAGAGTTTATTCCAACCTCTCACTTTCAAAAGATGATTGTTTGGGGGTAAGATGTGTCTCTTGAAGACAGCAGAACGATGGCTCTTGCTTTTTGATCCAACTAGACAGCCTATGCCGTTTAATTGGAGAGTTAAGTCCATTGATATTGAGAGATAGGATTGAGAGATATTTATTAGTTCCTACCATTTTTAAAAGCTTTTAGTACGGCCTGTGTGTCTTGATGGTTCTTGTGGTCCTTAGATGGTATGCTGTTTTGGTGCCATTTCTTTCCCTATATTGCATTTATTTTGGTTTTCTATGTATAGAGCATCTTTGAGAATTCTCTGTAGTGTTGGTTTGTTGGGGACTGACTGTGGGGTTAGTGACCGTGACTGTGGGGTCAGTGACCTTGGACCCGCACAATTGAGTACATAAGGAAGTAAGCTCTTATCATGATTTTGGGCTGTGTCAATAGCTTCTCATTTAACCTGTTTGGGACTTGATAGCTTCTCATTCAACCTATTTCAGACTTGATACTGTTTGTACGAATGTAGCCCCTGGCAGTTCCCTAGTTTAAAGAAGTGTATTTAAGATTGAGAACTGGAAATAAGCTGGGCTACAGTCTTGGGCTACAGGCTTCTTAAGCTGTGGCTCCTGATCTGGGCTGTAGCCCTCCTGAACCCCATCTGTTTGTCTCTCTTCTATTTTGTCCTAGTCCTTGCCCCCTATTTCAGGAATCCCAATGTGCGAACCCTGGTTTGCTGCCGGTTGACCCCGGTATCTGGCGCCCGAACAGGGACCCTGAACATCTGGGAAGAAGGTGAAGGACCCCTCCCTGTGGTGAGTAACACATCGTAGGACTATTAAGAGAGGATCTTAAGAGAGTGTATAGTCAGGTGTAAAAATTATGGGTCAAGTTAATAGCCATAGGTTTTTTTCTACCGATCTTAACAGGCCTACTTGAAGCCCACGGAACGTGGGTGGAAAAAGGGGTGCTTCAGAGATTCCTACAGTTTGTCGAGGAGGCATGCCCGAGGGTTATAGAGGAGGAATTCCAAAAAACCTGGCAGCGGATAGGAAAAAGAATTCAAGATTATTATAATGTATATGGCCCCGAAAAGACCCCAGTAGAGGCTATTGATGTATGGAATTTAGTAAGTGAATGCATAGATCCTCAACATGAGAATGCTGAACTTAATCTTGAATTAAGGGAACTTTATGAATTAAAGGACCCTTCTGAAAACCCTGAGGCTGAGCCATATGCCGCAGCCCAAGAGAGTCTAAGTGAGATCTTGAAAAGGGAACAACAACCAGTAGATATTGAGTATCAGAATTCAGGTTTGAATATCAAGGAGGAAAGTTATGATGAGTCAATGGAGAGCCGGGTGGCTACGATAGAGAAGAAGTTAGAAGAAATGCTACATTTTCTATCGAAAATGGGGACAGAGCAGAGAGCCCCCCCAGAAGTAGGAAAGAAAGATGACCCTCAGGCCACTATGGTGTCTGATTCTAAACCTTACCCCTTATACCCGCCGCCACCGGCTGCAGCATTACGGCCTCAATCCCTTTTTCAACCTTTAGGCAAGCCTAAAGGCCCTAGCAACAAGTCCCTTTTAACAGGCACTACAACCAGGCACAGTGCATTGCAATTAAACCTGACTCAGGCTGCTAGAGAGAGGCAAGATATTTCAGGGCCTCGATGCTTCCCTAGTTTAGTTGATCATGATGAACAAGTATACCATCAACCTGTTCCTGTTAAACTGTTACAGGATTTAAAGAGTGCCTGCTCCCAATATGGGCCAACTGCCCCTTTTACTCAAGTAATATTGGAGGCCGCGTGTGCTGGTATTGCATGCCCAAATCACTGGAGGCGGCTTGCCAGAGCATGCCTTAGTGCAGGAGAGTACTTATTGTGGGAGACAGAGTTCACTGCACAGTGTCGGGCTAAAATTGAAACAAATTGGTCTAAGAACCTGCCTTACACTGTTGATCAGTTGTTAGGAGAGGGAACCTATAAAAACACCGAAGATCAATTGGGTTATGCAAAGGAGGCCTATTTGCAAATAAATGCTGCAGCGAGAGAGGCTTGGAAAAGGTTACACAATTCCAATTGTACAAAAAATCTAGTAGAAGTTAAACAGGGACCGAATGAACCTTATCTAGAATTTTTGTCTCGATTAATGGAGACTGCAGACTGCCTAGTACAAGATGAGAATGAAAGGAAGATTATAGTTAGACACATAGCCTATGAAAATGCCAACGCCGCCTGTCAGGCGGCTATCAGACCCCATAGGAATAAGGAAGTAATCACGGACTTTATTTCACGGTGTGCTGATATTGGACCCTCCCATGTACAAGGCCTTACTTTAGCCTCCGCTCCTCAAGGAAAGATTGTTACTAAATTTATAAAATATAGAGGCCAGCGGCATTCTCCGTCTGCTAGACCCCCAGGGTGTTGCTTCTCTTGTGGACAAATAGGACACTGGATGGCACAATGCCCACGCCAGGCCAAGTTAGAGAAAGAAACATCACCTGGCACATGTCCATGCTGTGGTAAAGGGAAGCACTGGGCTAAAGATTGCAAATCAGCAACAAATGGCAATGGCCACCCGTTTTCGGGAAACTGGAGAAGGGGCCAGCCTCTGACCCCACAAAACTATGGGGCAGTCCCTCCCTCTTCTCAGCCACAAGTACATCTTCTAAGAACCCCCCATAATCAGTCTCTGTCCTCTTCTGTGCCACCCCAAGCAGCACAGGGAGGGCCAGAGCCTCTCCAAGCCCAGTCTCACTCACAGAGACAAGGATTAGGGTATCGTGGAGAGAGCTAATGGATTATTAAAACATCAAATTGCTAGAATACAGAAAGGAGAGTCGTATCCCGCTACCCCTGTGAATATACTTAATCATGCCTTATTTGTTTTAAATTTTTTGAATTTGGATTCAAATAATTTATCTGCTGCTCAGCGATTCTGGGAAAAAAGAGAGCAGCGTGCTTTTGCCTTAGTAATGTGGAAGGATCCCCTAACTGGTGCTTGGCATGGACCCGATCCTATTCTAACCTGGGGTCGAGGGCATGTATGTGTTTTTTCACAAGGAGAAAATGACGCCCGCTGGCTGACTGAACGCTGCGTTCGGATCGTGGAGAGTGACAGTGGCCATCCAAGCAGCGACTCACTGGGCCTACACCCCCATCCCTCCAGTGGTGCATCCTGTGATGTGGGAAGGACCTGAGTTATTTGTGCATGTCAATTGGGACTGCTACTGATCCACTTGTTCCACACATTCATATGAGCTGTGTTTCTCCTCCTTTTACTATTATGTAGGGACCTTTTAACATATTCATTGACTCTACACAATTTAATATGTGACATTATTTTCTCTTTACTATCCCTCTTCTTAATAACCTTTCTTGTAAAAGATGCCCAGGTGAAAAGCAAAGGCCTCCAGAGGTAAGTAGAAGTCGGCCGACCCCCCTGTATGTCTGCGTTTTATTTTATTTTATTTTATTTTATTTTTGTTTGTTTGTTTGTTTGAAGAGGTGCACTGTGGGCCTAAAACAGAGGCCTGGGTGTCAAGGGACGCCTTGACCCCCCCTCCCCTTCTGAGTTTCTTGTCGATAACAAGGCATACCTGAGAGTCCCACCAGCAAGACATGTCTAAATCTAAAAATAGCTGTTTGGTGAAAACATTCATTTGAGCTCATATTTTTTTGTGTGTGTTAAGTGTATCTGATTGAGTCCAATTTTCTTGTTATATGTCAATGTCTGATTATTTAAAAGTCTCCGTTTCTCTGTCCTGTTCGTGTTACATATTTTTCCTTGTCCAGTTTTGTCTTTAAAATTGGTACCATTTCTAAGTATGGATCCTTATGGTTTTTCTGTGCGTACTCAAGCACACATCCTTGTTATTTATTTGAACATCTCTGGGCCTAGCATGGCCGCTCCCCCATGTCTGCAGTTGTAACAAGCCCTGGAAAAATATATTCCAGCTAAGTTGCCTTGCATAAAGTTTTGTTTTGAACCTGGTTCTCACCTGTAAGAGTAAAATTGGCAAAACTCTCTTGACACAAACTTCCGGAAATTGAACGGCCGATATTAATTTTGCGCGCTTTATGATCTTTGAGTATGAATGTGTGTGAATGAGTGAGTGAACATGTTCAAGGTTAAATTGTCAGCATGCTGTATAAAACAATGGATAAATTTATACTTAAACACAAAGACAATTGGGTAAATCTAAGCTTAAATCTTCAACAAAAATATTAGGTTTGAATGTTTTACAATGTCTCAAAGAATTACTGTGCTGTCTTAGAGAAAAACTGGTAAATATTTTTCTAGATCCTGAAATCTGCATTTTATTGCAAGGCATACAGCTGTTTACATTGTAAACATTGTATCCTGTTTAGCACAGAGGTGTTAGGGAATTTGGGATTTATTACTTTAAGTTAAAGTTTGGAAACATGTATTAGATTTAAATGTAAAATTGTTCATTAACGTCAGAAACTTTGCCTGTCTGTCTTTTCTTGCAAACTGATACTAGAAATATGATGGTAAAATGTGGATAATGTGATTAGTATTTTAAAGAAATGTTTAAAGCTTTATCTCCATGCAATTGGGTATATTTTAAAAAAGGAAGGAAACTAAGTCCAGACTTAGACTTTTGGTGTACTGATGTCTAGTTCTTGCGTTAGTGAAAAACTGTTATTTGATTTTAAACTGGTGTTGGAGTTTTAGACAGTAATCTAAACTGCAAAAAAAATGCCTCTTCTAAAAGGAGGCCTGAAGGCAAAGGGTGTTCCTTGAGCCCAAGGAGACCTGGAGAAAAGGGAGTGCCTTGAGCCCTTAAAGGTTTTTCAAATGCAAATGAAGACTAAAATGTTGAGTGTTTAAGTTAAAAAGTGCAAACGTTTTAAAGAACATTAGAAATGGGTTTCTGAATAATATTTGAAAGTGAAGTTGTCTTAAATGTTTTAAGAAAGAAAAAAGGAAAATCAGGACTACCAAAGTAACTTCCAGCTGCCCATGGAGAAGAACAGCAATCCTTATTCAAATGTAACTTTGGCTTTTACCAGGTTCTAGGTAAGCTCATGCTTAGAGACTATTTCTGTGTTGACCACCTTGTTGCTTTAATTGGAGTAAGGTGGTCTTTTGTAGGACTCACTTATCTGAAAACTGCAGTTCTGAGCCAACCCCGGGCAAAGCAAAGTCCCTGTGAGACTGTGGTGTCAAATCTGGCAGCAGAGTGCTAATTGAGGCAGAGTTGCTTTGGAGCTCAAAGTGGCAGAGTGCTTGCCTTGAGCTGGAGAGCTGAGGGACAGTGCCCAGGCCCTGAGTTCAAGTCCAGCAACCAAGCAAGTGAAATGCCAATGGGATGTCTATCCCTGTGTGGAGAGACACTACTGGGACAACGAAGCATCCAGATGCAGAAAGTCACTGCATGGATGGCAGAGATGGTGTCAGATCCTAGAGTCACTCATGCTTGGCCATTCAATATTAATCAGAGCCGGGAGGTCATAGAATAGTTTGTAAGCATGCCTTACTAATGCCTGTGCCTTCCATAACTGGGCAGGAACTTGTCAATCATCTGTGATAGTGGGTAGTTTAAAGTCCTAACTGAGTAAAGTTTGATTTGACTCCAGCCACAAATTCAGGAAAGTTTGTGGATCTGAGGCTTGTGTCTCTATTAATCTGTTTAGATCTGACAACTGAAGCATTGTTAAGGTTGCAGAAATTTAGTTCCCCAGACAATCAAGAAAAAGCCTTTGTAAATGGGTGCTATGTAAGCTACACTATTGTAGCCAAAGATGGTTTGTGCAGTTGTTAAATGTCAAATATGATCTCTAGTTTGGAGTAAATTATTGTTCCTAATATCTAATCCTTCCAACCCCTTGATAAAACAGGCTAGGCTTCTTAAGGTCCCTGGTCAAGCACAGAGACAACACCCCTGAGTCAGCTTGAAGAAGTCACAGAAGTTGAATCTCCGCCCATCAATCCCCGTTAGACCAAGGGACCAAAGTCATTTTTGGAAAATGTGACAGGATAAATTAGGGGTATAGAAAAAAGTAAAAAATTGCACTTGTGTTTCTTTTAAAATAAAGACGGGGGAGATGTTGGGGACTGACTGTGGGGTCAGTGACCGTGACTGTGGGGTCAGTGACCTTGGACCCGCACAATTGAGTACATAAGAAAGTAAGCTCTTATCATGATTTTGGGCTGTGTCAATAGCTTCTCATTTAACCTGTTTGGGACTTGATAGCCTCTCATTCAACCTATTTCAGACTTGATACTGTTTGTATGAATGTAGCCCCTGGCAGTTGCCTAGTTTAAAGAAGTGTATTTAAGATTGAGAACTGGAAATAAACTGGGCTACGGTCTTGGGCTACAGGCTTCTTAAGCTGTGGCTCCTGATCTGGGCTGTAGCCCTCCTGAACCCCATCTGTTTGTCTCTCTTCTACTTTGTCCTAGTCATTGCCCCCTATTTCAGGAATCCCAACCTGCGAACCCTGGTTTGCTGCCGGTTGGCCCCGGCATTGGTTTTGTTTCGACATATTGTTGCAGCTTTTCCCTGGAATGGAATGTTTTTATAGTTCCCTCAGTTATGAATGAGAGCTTAGCTGGCTACAGTATTCTTGGTTGCTAGTTATTTGATTTAAGAGCATGACATATATGCTTCCAGTCACTTCGTGCTTGCATGGTCTCTGCTGAGAAATCTGGGGTTATTCTGATTGGTTTGCCTCGTTCCTCTCAGTGTTGGCGTAAAGTAAGGCAGTTGATTTGTGAGGGTTGATTTTATGGCCTGCTACCCTTCCAAAGCTTTGAATCAGCTCAAGGAGCTTGGGAGTAGAGTCTATAGGATTCTTTAAATACAGAATCATGTCATCTGCAAAGAGGGATAGTTTTATTTCCTCTTTCCCTACTTGGATCCCCTTTATGCTTGCTTCTTGCCTTATTGCACTGCCTAGGAATTCTAGTCCTATGTTAAAAAGGAGTGGAGAGAGTGGGCATCCTTGTCTCATTCCTGATTTTAGAGGGAATGGCTTTAGATTTTCACCATTAATTATAATACTAGCAGTGGGTTTCTCATACACAGCCTTTATCACATTGAGAAATGTTCCATGGATTCCTAGTTTCTCCACATCTTTTAACATGAAGGGGTTTTGGATCTTGTCAAATGCCTTTTCCGCATCTATTGAGACAATCATGTGATTTTATCCCTGCTCCTGTTGATGTGTTGAATTATATTAATTGATTTGTGTATGTTGAACCAGCTTTGCCTCCCTGTGATGAATCCAGTTTGATCATAGTGTATATTTTTTTTGATGAGTTGTTGTAGACGGTTGGCCAGTATTTTGTTGAGAAGTTTTGCATCGATGTTCATCAAAGAAATGGGTCTATAGATCTCTTTCTTTGATGAAATTCTGTCTGGTTTGGGGATGAGGGATATACTGGCTTCACAGAATGATTTTGGTAAAGAACCTTCATTTTCAATTTCGTTGAAGAGCTTGAGGAGTATTGGTGTGAGCTTTGCTTTGAAGACCTTATAGAATTCAGCTGTGAATCCATCTGGCCCTGGGCTCTTTTTAAGTGGAAGTAGTCTAATTTCCATTTCTATTTCAGAGCTTGAAATAGGCCTGTTGAGTTGGGTTAGCTCTTCTTGGTTCAGTGTGGGTATGTTAATATTGTCTAGGAATTAACCCATTTCTTCTAGATTCTCAAATTTGTTGGCATAAAGGTTTGAGAAGTATTCCCCCATGATATTTTGGATCTTGGTAATTTCTGTCGTGATATTAACATTTTCATCTGCGATTTTGTTTATTTCGATATGCTCTCTTCTTTTTTCGGTAAGATTTGCTAAGGGCTTGTCAATTTTGTTAATTCTTTCAAAGAACCAACTCCTTGTTTTGTTGATGCTTTCTATAGTTTTTTTTATTCCAAATCATTTAATTCTGCTTTGATTTTAATAATTTGCTTTCTCCTAATGGGTTTAGGGTTGGTTTGTTGCTCTTTGTCCAGGAGGTTAAGGTGAGACATTAACTAGTTGGTTTGCCATTTTTCCAACTTGCTGTTGTAGGCACTCAGCGCTATAATTTTCCTCTGAGTACTGCCTTTGTTGTGTCCCTAAGGAGTTGATATGTGTGTGCTCCTTATTGTTAAATTTCATAAACAGTTGGATATCTGTTCTGATCTCTTCGATTACAATTTGTTTTTGATTCAACAATGTGTTGTTCAGTCTCCATGAGTTACAGGGTTTTCTTTGGTGGAGATGTGTGTTCAGCTCCAATTTGATGCCTTTATGGTCTGAGAGTGTGCATGGAATAATTTCAGTGTTTCTGAATCCGTCCAGGTTTGCTTTATGGCCTAAGATGTGGTCTGTTTTGGAAAATGTTCCATGTGCTGCTGAGAAAAAAGTATATTGTGGTGTTACTGGGTGGAATATTCTGCAGATGTCTGTTAGATCTAGTTGGTCTATATAGTTGCTCAGTTCTAAGGTTTCTCTTTTGAGTTTTTGCCTTGTTGATCTGTCCATAGGTGAGGTTCGTGTGTTAAACTCACCAACAATCACTGTATTTCGATCTATGTATGGTTTCAGTGTAAGTAAAGTTTGCTTGATGAAGTTTGGAGCTCTGGGATTGGGTGTATAAATATTTAGGATCGTTATGTCTTCCTGGAGGAAAGATCCCTTTAGTAGTATGTTGTAACCTTCTTTGTCTTTTCTTACTAATTTTAGTTTGAAGTCTATTGTATCTGATATGAGGATGGCAACTCCAGCCTGTTTATGGGGCAGTTAGCTTGACAGAGTTTATTCCAAACTCTCCCTTTCAAAAGATGATTGTTTTTGGGTAAGATGTGTCTCTTGAAGACAGCAGAACGATGGCTCTTGCTTTTTGATCCAAGTAGACAGCCTATGCCGTTTAATTGGAGAGTTAAGTCCATTGATATTGAGAGTTAGGATTGAGAGATATTTATTAGTTCCTACCATTTTTAAAAGCTTTTAGTAGGGCCTGTGTCTTGACAGTTCTTGTGGTCCTTAGATGGTATGCTGTTTAGGTGCCATTTCTTTCCTTATAATGCATTTATTTTGGTTTTGTATGTATAGAGCCTCCTTGAGAATTCTCTGTAGTGTTGGTTTTGTTTCGGCATATTGTTGCAGCTTTTCCCTGGAATGGAATGTTTTATTGTTCCCTCAGTTTGAATGAGAGCTTAGCTGGCTACAGTATTCCTGGTTGGTAGTTATTTGATTTAAGGGCATGACATATATGCTTCCAGTCACTTCGTGCTTGCATGGTCTCTGCTGAGAAATCTGGGGTTATTCTGATTGGTTTGCCTTTATAGGTTACTGATCCCTTTTCCCTGGCTGCCTTTAGGATCTTTCCTTTCATTTCTATTGATCCAGTTCGGATCACAATGTGGCGGTGGGATGTTCTTTTCTGGTCAGGTCTGTTTGGGGTTCTAAAACCTTCTCGTATGTGGATGGGCCTGCCCTTCTGGATATTTGGGAAATTCTCTGAGATGATTCCCTGAAGTATATTTCCAATACCATTGACCTCTTTCTCCACGCCCTCCTCAATACCAACTAGCCTTAAATTAGGCTTCCTAATTGTATCTTGGACCTCCTGAAGCGCTCTCTCATATTTGCTAGATTTGGATTGACTCCTTTTCTGTTCTTTATAATACCTAAATTATATTCAGCCACGGAAATTCTCTCCTCTGCATTGTCTAACCTGCTATCAAAGCTATCTACTTTATTTTTCATCTCCCTTGCTTCTAATTGCTCACTTTTTATGCCTTGCGGCTCTTGTTTTAGATCATGTATGGATTTCTTTATCTCCTTGATTTCCTTTTGAGTGGTTAGCTCAGTAGCTTTATTTTCTTTGGACATTTGCTGGAGTTTGGTCACGTTTTTATTTGTGGATTCTATGAATTCATCCATCTTTCTTTGAAAAACCTTTATTATGGCCTCCTTTATGGCTTCTTCTTTTTCACTTATCACCTTGTTTTTGCTTTCCTCTTGTTCAGCTATGGCTTCCTCCATTATCTCTTACTTTATATTTTCACATTTTCCATTAATAATGTTTATCAATTGCATTTGTGTAGCACTTGGAAGACTCTCCTCTAGGTGTGCCAGTGACTGTTCCATTGTCTGTTTACATTGGGTGGGGGATGTTGTTTCTTGATTTGACATTTTTCTTGAGTTTCTTGTTCTTCCCATTTGAAAATGGGAGCAAGATTACTACTAAATGTGATTACAGTTTTTCAGATATAACCAACCTAGACCTCTGTAGCTGGCAGACACTAGATGTTCACAAGTTTTGATTGGTATTATCACTCTTTGTTTTTGTGCACTTACAGACCAGTCTAATACAACCACTGATAAGCGATTTATACCCAAAACAATAAGCCTCTCAATCCAATCTCTATTGAATTAAGTGCCTCTGAGCCTAGAGAATAATTAACCACCTACATATACAATATTGCTCAATAGCCATCAAGTGTAGATCCGTGCAGTATAAGGGTTGAAAGACGAGCAGAGGTCCAGAGATAGAAAAAAAGAATGAGAGAGGTCAGCTGAGGTACAAGAGGATTAACGTAGGAGTGTAAGAATATTGTAGTAATGAAGAAAAGGTATAGCATAAGGATAACTGTCCTAAGTTGGTAAGTAGGTAACATATTTGAGTACAAAGTTTGGAAAGTATTAGAATAAAACTTATGTATTGCTGCACGACTAGCTCTTAACCCAACCAGTGGCCTCACAGTGGACCATGGGATGGATCTGTTTTTTTTGTCTACGTTGAGGGAAAGGGGTATTTCACAAGATGCAGAAGCGAAGATTTCAGAAGCAAATGCTGTGAGTGAATTAGCTCGTAAAAAGCATTTTTATTTTCTTTTATCTTTCTGCCAGTCTTGGGGCTTGAATTCAGGGCCTGAGCACTGTCCTCGGGTTTTCTCAAGTCTACCCTCTGCCACTTGAGCCACAGTGCCACATCTATATTTTCTTTTTTTTCTTTTTTATTGTAATTAGTAAAAGGGTTACATGATATTTGCCAGATAGAAGGTGCATTAATTCACATACATTGATACCCTTTCACATATCTTGGTACCCGTTTCCCTCCCTCCCCACACCCCCCTTCCCTATCAAATTTGAAATATCCAAATACAAATAAATTCAAATATCAGATAACAAAGTGAGATACTATACCAATATCAGATAACAAGGGACAGCAAAGGAGATGCGAGACAACATAGTACATTAAGGACAACAATCATTCATTATATGGCTTTTGTTTCACTATTCTGGAGGTCCTTTTAATCAACTTCACATTATATGTCCTTATGTATCAAGATTTTGCTCTATTGCAAATCTCTGCTAGTAGAGCCCAAGATTTCTACTGATTATGACGAATGAGGGAAACCATTGAGCCTAAGTTCCCTTGAGTCTGGCTTACTTCACTTAATATGATTTTTTCTAAGTCTTTCCATTTCCTAACAAATGGGGCGATGTCATTCTTTCTGACAGCAGCATAGAATTCCATTGTGTACAAATACCACAACTTGTTGATCCACTCATCAACTGAGGGACATCTGGGTTGGTTCAATATCTTTGCTATAGTGAATAGTGCTGCAAAGAACATTGTTGTGCTAGTGGGTTTAGTATGCCCTTGTTTCTGGATTGTTGGGTAAATGCCAAGTAGTGGAATTGCTGGGTCATAGGGGAGTTCTATGTTTAGCCTTTTGAGGCACTGCCACAATGCTTTCCATAGTGGTTGAACGAGTTTGCACTCCCACCAACAGTGTAGTAGTGATCCCTCCTGGCCACATCCCCTCTAGCATCTGTTGTCATTCGTTTTCCCGATCCTGGCCATTCTAACTGGTGTGAGGTGGAATCTTAGAGTTGTTTTGATTTGCATTTCGTTTATGACCAGAGATGTGGAGCATTTCTTCATGTGTCTATAGGCCATTTTTGTTTCTTCTTCAGAGAAGAATCTCTTTAAGTCTTTGGCCCATTTTGTAATGGGATGGGTGTTACTTTGGAGGTTAGTTTTGGAGTGATTCAATTTTTTGAGTTGTTGATATATTTTAGATATGAGGCCTTGGTCCGTTGTTTGGTTGGTGAAGATCTTCTCCCACTCTGTAGGCTTCCTGATTAGTTTACTAGCTATATGCGTTGCCATACAAAAGCTCTGCAGTTTAATGCAGTCCCACTTATCCAGCCTTTTTCTGATTTGCTGTGATTCTTGGTCCTTATTAAGAAAGTTTCGACCTGTGCTAAGGAGGCCTACTGCATCTCCTATTCCTTCCTGTAAACTTTTCAGTGTGTCAGCTTTTACCTCCAGGTCTTTGATCCATTTGGAGTTAATTCTAGTGCAAGGGGACAAAGAAGGATCCAACTTTAGTTTTCTGCAGTTGTTTGACCAGTTCTGCCAGCACAACTTGTTGAAGAGGCTATCTTTCTTCCATTCTATTTTTTTGGCTCCCTGGTCAAAGATTAGGTGGCCATAGGTCTGTGGTTTAATATCTGGGTCCACAGTTCTACTCCATTGGACTTCAGGCCTGTTCTTGTGCCAGTACCAAGCTGTTTTGAGAATTATAGCTCTGTAATTGAGTCATAAGTTTGGAATTGAAATTCCTCCAGCGCTTTTCTTTCTGCTAAGAAGTGTTTTTGCTATACGGGGTCTTTTATTATTCCATATGAAATTTGGAATTGCCTCTTCTATTCTTTAAAGAATGACATTGGAATGTTGATTGGTATCACACTGAATATGTAGATAGCCCTTGGCAAAATTGTCATTTTCACAATGTTGATTCTTCCAATCCAGGAGCATGGGAGGTTCTTCCATTTCCTTAGTTCTGCTTTAATTTCCTTTTTTAGGGTTTTAAAGTTTTCATCTGAACGGTCCTTTACATTCTTAGTTAAGCTAATTCCTAGGTACTTTATTTTCTTTGAGGCTATTGTGAAAGGAGTTTCTTTCCTGATTATTGCCTCGTTCCTCTCACTGTATGCTTGCTTCTTACCTTATTGCACTCCCTAGGAATTCTAGTACTATGTTAAAAAGGAGTGGAGAGAGTGGGCATCCTGAATGCTACCCCTTAGCACTTTATGCAAAGCTTAGGCCTGTGGCATTTTAAGCACAATTCAACGCTCTGTTTTTTGTTGGTTAATTAGAGGTAAAAATTTTATGGATTTATTGCATATCTGATTTTGAACTGGAATCCTCAGGTCTCAGCTTATCTTGAGTAGCTAGGATTACAGTACTTTTACAACCTGTATGCTCATACACATCGCTTCTGATCCAAACACTCATTTTCAATTTAACTAACAAGATGTGAGGAAAGATGATTGACTGTAATTTACTAGATGGGCTTCTAGTGAGTATATATTTCCACTTCCACTCTGAAGCCAGGGAAATGTTTCTGGTACATATTTCAACTATCTCCCAAGGAGGAAATAATGTGTGAGTACGTTTGCTAGTATTTCAGATAGGAGATGGACTTTGGTGTTTGGAACCAGTTGGGCAGAGTGTATCAGCTGGGCTGTGATAACAGAGATGATGTCTCACACAGGAATATTTTCATCCCAGACAGACTTAATCCAGATCCTTGGATTTCAGGCCTTGAGTAGATAGAATTACAAGTGTGAGCTGCCACCACCACCTGGTTCATTTTGGAAACCTTAATTGCTTCTCATTTGTTCCTTTCCTTTTTTGGAAGATTGATCTAAGCTGGCTCATTGTGCATCACAATGAAGTGATTGGCCTCAGGAATTGCAAATATTTGTTTCATAAGCACGGATTGAATGAAAGTTGATCTAAACCCAATAGTATTTTCCTTCTGATAAATAGGGAACTTACTTATATCATTTTTCCTTGCCTTTGCTTTCCCAAAGCAAGCAACATGTTTCTTAAAACTATACTTCATGAGAATATTATAATTAGAAGCTATCTTCTGCACACTTCAGAATAGTCCTTGCATTTATAAACTTATATTACAATATTAGGTAGAAGAATGGTGACTGTTAGTTTCATAACTATTTCATATGTTTTACTCTTTAAGGCTCATTAACTCAAGAAGGGATTAAATACATTTAGATAATAGTAGATCATAGCTGCTGCTGATTTGATGTGTGTGCAGATGATACACAGATTTATTAGGATTACTCAAAAGTTTTCTTCAAATTTTCAGTAGTAGACTGCTATGCTAACTGGAAGGTGATAGTAATGATGCTGAAATTCTATGAATCAGCTATGAAGAAGAATTTCAGGGGAGAGTATTTGGTAGGGACTTAATTTCTAAGACGCATATCAAGAATATTGAACTATAACACCAAATGATGGAGGACTCAGCGTCACATTTTGTTTGTTTTATGCAAGTCCTGGGACTTGAACCCAGGGCCTGGGAACTGTCCTTAAATGTTCTTTTCTTTGCTTCAGGCTAGTGTTCTACCACTTGATCCACAGCTCCACCTCCAGATTTTTGGTAATGAACTGTAAATCAGAATATCATGCAATTTGTTTGGGCTGGATTCAAACCTGATTCTGTGTAGATAGGATTCCAAGTGTGAGCGCACAGAGCCTGGCTAGTATCATTCATCATTCAAGTCATGGGACTGCAATTCTGCACCTGGGTCTTGTCACTGAGCTTTTCAGCTCAAGACTACTGTCCTATCCCTTGAGCCATAGGGCCACTTCTGGGTTTCTGGTGGTTAATTGGAGATAAGAGTCACATGGACTTCAGTGCCCAGGCTGACTTTGAACTGCTATCCTTGGATCCCAGCCTCTTGAGTAGCTACATTTACAAGTGTGAGCCACCATACCCGGCTAAATTATTTTTTAAGTTAATTTTTTTGTTAAGTCAATATATAGTTGGCATACGGTTACATAAATAATGAACACATTTCTTAAGAAAATTGTTATCCCCTCTCTCAATTTTGTCTGTTTTCCTACCCTCAGCCCCCTCTCCACCCAGATTGTTCAGTTCATTTCCGTTTAGTGTCTTCCAAGTATCACTGTTCAATTGGTTCACCCTTTTTCCTTTGTTTTTTTTTTTTACCATTTTATTATACCCTCTCCATTCCCCAAATCACATAAACCTATGTACAAGACACAGGGTACCCGAATTCAACACAATGACTACAGAGAATAAAACTAAAGGGAAAAAGAAGAAAAGAGGTAAAAAGCAAAGAAAATGAAAGAACATCATACAGTACCTTAGAAGCAACAACACTGAAAAAACAAAACATAAAACCTTGGGCTGAAAATGAAGCTTGCCTACCATGTATGAAACCCTGGATTCCATTCCTCAGCACCACATAAACAAAAACTGGAAGTGCCACTGTGACTCAGCTGGTAGATTTCTAACGTTCAGCACAGAGTGTCTCCAAGTGACAAAAATCTGTCACATTTAAGTCAGGCTTCAAAACTTTGCTAGGAACCAGTTACGTGATTTGGAAGAAAGTCCAATTTTCAAAAAATCACTAGCCAGGCGCTGGAAGGTCATAATTGTCATTCTACTAGCCAGGGAGAAGGTAATTTAAAGCCTTTGCAAGCAAAAAAACGAAAACAAAAAAACTGTAAGATTCTTCTCTCCACTTATCCACACAAAAACTAAGTGGAGTTGTCGCTAAAACTGGTACAGCATTAGCCTTGAGGAAGAAGAACTAAGAGACCTTGCCCAGGTCCAAAGTTCAAGCTCCCCACCAAGAAAGAAAAAAAAAAGGAGTCCAGATACCTTAGTTTCAAAAGTATATCTACATATCTTAGTAGATTTTTCTGATCTTTCCTCATTCATCTGATGGAACCACATAATCTTGATCCTGACCTGACTAAGAGACTACATTGTGCTTAATAAATTCATTCCACATATTCCAGTAGAATCTGGACAGCTAACAGCCACTTACCAATGCGTTATTCTCCGTTTAGGCCAGTATGTCTTCATACCATCTACACAGTCAGCTATATCATCTTTCCAGAAGTATCATTAAGTGTAGAACACTCAGAACTAAAATAATTGCATAAAGATGTAATAAAAACCCTTGATTCATTAAGAAAATTTCTGTACCACTTAGAGCAAGTACATTAGTGGTATTTACCTCTAGCCTCTTTTTTAAAAAATATTTATTAACATTAAATTTTACATCATATTTCAAATGTCATGTTTAACCAACAAGTATTCAAGAAGGGAATCGCTATACAATCACTGGCACATAGATTTTTGAATATAGTAAAAATTAAGCTGAGTCTTTGTATGTCATAGATACAGATTAATCTATAATAAAACACATGTCTATAGAGTGTATAGTCTATCCTAGATTTTTATGTCTATGTAGTTATGTTTATATCTCCAAAATTATGTCCAGAACTTTGGGTATCAACTATTCAATCATCTCTCTACTACTGTTTGAAACTAATATCCATATATTAAGGATACCATGTAATTTTTTTCCTTCTTCTTCACTTATCTCACTCAACAGGATTCACTCTAATTTCATCCACTACCCCAAAAATGCCATTATTATTTTTTTCTGTGCAGATCTTCTTTTATGTATTTATTTTTATTGTAATTTATAGAAGGGTTACATTATATTCACCAGATAGAAGGTGCATTACTTCTCAAACTTTGATACCCCATGTAATGATATGGTCCCCATTTCCCTTCCCCTACCCCCACTCATGTTCATTTCCCCCCTTCCCTATCCAATTTTAAATAACCAATTAGGCACATATGAAATATATCAGAAAACAAGGTGAAATATTGTAACAATATGATATAACCAAGGGATAGCAAAAGAGATAAGAGATCACATAGTTCATTAAGGACAACAATCACTCATTATATGAGTTTTGTTTCTTTATCTTGGAGGTCCTTACATTTAGTGTCATACTATTTGTCACGATGTCTCTAGATTTTGTTCTATTGTAAATCTCTGGTAGCAGAGCCCAAGGTTTCTACTGAATTTGACAAATGAGGGAGACTCTTGGGTCTATGTTCCTTTGAGTTTGGCTTACTTCACTTAATATATTTTTTTTCCTTTTCATCCACTTCCCCGAGAATGCCATTATTTTATCTTCTCGGTTGGCTATGTATCATTCCATTGTGTGTGTGTGTGTGTGTGTGTGTGTGTGTGTGTGTGTGTGTATCACATTTTTTGTAGTAGGGCATCTGGTTGTTTCCATCATCCAGCCTCATTTTCTACAGATATTTTTATAGTCTCTTTTTTATTTTCAGGGTAATGTATAGAGGGGTTACGATTACATTTACAGGTAGTGGACTGCATTACTTCTCACACATTTATTCCACTCCACATGTTTTTGTCCCCAGTTCCCTCTCCCCTCCCCTTCCCAATCATCTTGTTTCCCCCCTTCCCTTTCCTATTTGACATAAACAAATAAACATATATACAATATGCCAGGGAAAAAATCAGATACAGTAACAATCTGACATTAACCAAAGGGCAAAATAAGAGATGAGAAATAACATAGTAGATTAAGGACAAAAATCACACAAGATTAAGAGCAATGATGACACAAGATATAGCTCTTGTTCCCATATACTAGAGATCCTTTCATTTAGTCTCATCCTATATGACCTTATATACCTAGGTTTTTGAGTTATTGTAATCCTCTGCTAGGAGAGTCCTAGATGTGAACTAATTATTACAAATGAGGGAAACCATTGAGCTTATGTTTCTTTGGGTCTGGCTTGCTTCACTTAATATGAATTTTTCCAAGTCTTTCCATTTCCTTACAAATGGGGCGATGTCTTTCCTTCTGATGGCAGCATAGCATTCCATTGTGTATAAGTACCACATCTTCTTGATTCAGTCATCTACTGAGTGGCATCTGGGTTGGTTTCATAGCTTTGCTATGGTAAATAGTGCTGCAATGAGCATCATTGTGGTAGTGGCTTTAGTATGTCCTTGTTTCTGGACATTTGGGTAGATGCCAAGTAGTGGATTTGCTGGATCATAGGGGAGCTCTATGTTCAGTCTTTTGAGGAACCACCACACTGCTTTCCCTAGTGGTTGAACGAGTTTACACTCACACCAACAGTGTAGGTGTGATCCCCCCTGGTCACTTCCCCACCAGTATCTCTTATTAGTTTTTTTGATAATAACCATTCTGACTGGAGTCAGGTGGAATCTCAAAGTTGTTTTGATTTTCATTTCCCTTATTGCTAGACATATGGAGCATTTCTTCATGTGTCTAAAGCCCATTTTAATTTTTTCTTCAGAGAATACTCTTTTAAGTCTTTAGCCCACCTTTTAATAGGATGGTTGTTTCTTTGAAGATTTGTTTGGGAGAGATTCATTTTTTTCAGCTATAGATATATTTTAGATAATTACATATATTTTTGAAGAAAATAGAATGGAAGCCGTCATGCTGGCTCACAACTTAATTTCAGCTACTTAGGAGGATCAGGGCTTAGGATCACAGGTCAAAGCCAACCAGGGCCCTACAGTGTGTGAGACCAAACTCTGTGAACATACAATGACTGTAAGAGGAATCTCACTGCCTGGGAATGTAGCCTAATGGTAGAGTGCTCACCTAGAATGCATGAAGACCTAGGTTCTATTCACCGGTACCGCATACTCAGAAAAAAGCTAGAAGTGGCGCTGTGTCTCAAGAGGCAGAGCACTCACCTTGGGCAAGCGAGTCCAATGAAAATGTCTAGGCCCTGAGTCCAAGCCGTAGGACTGGCAAAAAGAAAAAAAAAGAGCAATCTTACTTAAGTAACAAGGAATGTATCCTATATTTATACAGACTGAAAAATTCATTAAGAAATTAGAATATATGTATAAAGTGCATAATTTCTTTTGTGTGTTGGCACTGGGTCTTCAATTGAGTGCTTCAGCTCTATCCCTGACCTTTTCTGCTCAAGGCTAGCACTCTACCAATGCAGACCCAAATCAACTATCTTCAATTGAGATATAAGCGAGGAATATTTCAGGGTGCTTCATGAAAAACATTTTTATAAATTGAAACTTCGACACAGTCTTATTTTAGTATGAATGTTGAGATGGGAAGAGACAGAAAAAGTGAAATGTTTCCTGATCCCCATAGAGAAGAGACTCAGCAGAACCACTGTGGTCTGCAGGCTTCTTTGTGAGTTTTGTTTGCTTGTTTGATTTTTGTCAATTGTGGGGCTTGAACTCTGGGCCTGGGCACTGTCCCTGAGCTCTTCAGCTCAAGGCTAGAGCTTTAATCTGTGAGCCACAATGCCACTTCTGGTTTTTCTGGCAGTTAACTGGGTACTTTGGCTGGCTTTAAACTTGTATTCTCAGATCTTAGCCTATTGATTAGCTAACATTATAGGTGTGAGGTACCATCACCAGGCTGCTGCTCTGTTACTATGCAGGTTCTAGATCAAGAACTTCAAGTTCTTACTTCAATTTTTTCTTCTCTTGCCTGATACTCTGCCATTTGAACGAAGCCCCAGTTCCTGGTCTTTGTTTGTTAATGAGAGATATTATGATTTTCTAATATTCAGAGCAACGATTATTAAACCCAGCATTTTACTTACTTGAATAAATTAAGAGATAGGACCTAGTGAGATGGAAAACAAAATTTTTTTTCAAGTTGCTATCCTGTTCTAATGCATAAGTCTGGCTATTTTGCTTACACACAAATATATATTTTACCAGTTTCTACTCTATTTTTGCTTAGCTTACAACCACCACTGCCATTTCATAGATTTTGTTGTTGTTTGCGGTGCTTGAACTCTGTGCCTGGGCTGTTCCTCAGATCTTCAGTTCAATGCCAGTGCTCTACTACTTTTGATTTGGCCAGTCCTGGCCTTGAACTCAGGGACTGAGCACTGTCCTTATATTTTCTCAAGGCTAGGGCTCTACCACTTCAGCCTCAGCACCACTTCCAGCATTTTTCTATGTATGTGGTATTGAGGAATTGAACCCAGGTCTTCGTGCATGCTAGGCAAGCACTCTACCACTAGGCCAAACTCCCAGCCCCAAATTATTCATCATTACTATTAGCTATCTTCTTTTATTATTATTGATTCATCATGGTGCTTGGACATTGGGCCTGGACACTGTCCCTGAGCTCTTCAGCTCAAGGCTAGCGCTCTTCATCTACAGCTCAATTTTTGGTTTCTGGTAGTTAATTGGTGATGTAAGTCTCACAAACATATGTGTGCAGGCTGGCTTTGGGCTTTGAACCAAGATCCTCCAATCTCAGCCTCCATAGTAGGTAGAATTACACGCTTCAGCCAGCAGTGCCTGACTGTTTGATGTCTCTGTCTCTGTCTCTCTCTCTGTCTCTCTGTCTCTCTCTCTCTCTCTCTCTCTCTCTCTCTCTCTCTCTCTCTCTCTCTCTCTCTTGGTTGTAAGACTTTAATTGTGCACCTGGGCAGTGTCGCTGGGCTCTTCAGCTCAAGGCTACAACCTTAAACACCTTGAGCCACAGTGTCACTTCTGGTTTTCTGGTGCTCAAGTGGAAGTAACAGTTTCATGGACTTTAGTGTCTGGCCTGGCTTTGAACTGTGATCCTCAGAACACAACCTTCTGAGATCATTTCCAGCTTTTTTTTTTTTTGGTGTAAGTGGTACAGAGTAATTGAACACAGGGCTTTGTGCATACTAGGCAAGCAAACTACCACTAGTGTGCACTCCAGCCTTAGATAAGGGCTTTCTTTTTCTTTTTCTTTTTTTCACTCATGGGGCTTGAACTCTGGGCCTGGATGTTTACCTTAAGGTCTTCAGCTCAAGGCAAGAGCTCTACCACTTGAGGCACATTGCATTTTGAATTTTCTGGCTTATTTGGAAATAAGATTCTCACAGATTTTTATGCCTGGGCCGTCTTTGAACCTCGATCCTCCAGGGTAGCTAGGATTACCAGGGTAAGCCACCATTCACGGGTATTAAATTATTATTTTTTGCATGTCCTATGGCTTCAACTCATGGCCAGAGCACTGTCCTAGGGCTTGCTCAAGGATAGCACTTTACTTCAGCCAGCCAACTCCCGGTCCAAATAGACCACTCTTGAAGCTAGAATTACAGAGATCTGCCATAATACTGGCATGTCGTTATCTAAGTATATAATTTTTCTTCTATTTTTGATGGCTTTTCCTTAGTGTACCTATTTCCTACATATTTTATGGAAAACTTCCTTCCCACTGGGGCCATAAGTTAAGCCTAGTGGAAGAGTTCTTGCCGAGCATGAATGAAGACCCAAGTTCAATTCCTCAGCAGGACATAGATAAAAAAAGTTAAAGTGGTGCTGTGGCACATGTGATAGAACTTGCGCCTTAAGAATAAACAAAAACAAAAACATGGATCGTGCTCAGGTCCTGAGTCTAAGCCCAGTACTGGCAAAAAAAATTCTGCCCAAAGTAGACATTTAAACTTATTGTACTTTTCAAAAAATGTGTTGTCAAGGTGATATACAAAGAGATTGCTGTTACATATGTAATGAGCACATTTCTTGTAAACACTGTTACCCCCTTCCCCTATTCTCTTTCCCATCCCCCCACGTCATAAATTTCATTTACAACAAATATATATGTATTTTCATTCCTGAAAAATATAGTTTAAAATGTGTTCAAATAAATAATGTAGGTTGATATATTTATCAAAATGGATTACTTGAACTCTAAAATAAACCTTCTAGGTAATTTTTCTCATAAAATTGTAGTAATGCTATAAAACTAATAAAAAAGGAATTTTAGTTATTAATTTCTTATGTTTTACCTTTAACATTATTACACTAAGCATGCTGTTTATGGTATTAATACAGACAGCATGAAATATGATTATGTTAAAAAATTAAATGATTAAAAATAGTAAGGTTGGGGGCCAGTAGTTTGGCTTGGTGGCACACAGCCTGGACTGGCAAAAAAGAAGTAGGGTTAGATAAAACAGTTTTATTTCCAAATGTGTGGAAAAAGGTATGATTTCTTGTTTGGCTAGTCCTGGGGCTTGAACTGAGGGACCAGGAACTGTCCTTGGCCACATTTGTTCAAGGGTGGCACTCTGACACCTGAGCCACAGTGCCCCATCTGCTTTTTCTGTGTATGCAGGGTCGAGGAATTGAATCAAGGTCTTCTTCTATACTAGGCGAGCACTCTACAAGTAGGCCACATTCAAAGCCAAAGTAGATTTTTGATGCTATTGTGGAGTTTTAATTTTCTTAAATATTTGTACAAAGCACAATGGATATATAAACAGACTTGAACTCACAGAACAGAGTCCCACATAATATTACAGGTACTCTGGCACTTCTCCCGATTGACAAAACACATTTCCAGGCATCTGCTCTGTCCTTAAGCTTTGGTAGCTGACTTGTCTTTCCATGGAGGCCTGGTCTGGATTCCTGGTGATTCCATGCATTTCATAGTTTCCTGTATATCCAGGAACGTTGTCTTCTATGGGACCAGACCTGTCTGGTTTTAGGCCCACCCAGGACCTATGTGTATGAGGTCTCCCATTATAAGTGGAAAATAAAACACAGTATAATAAGCACTGAAGAACTGCACACCATAATATTAACAATGAGAGTTTAATAGTTAGCAAAGTAAATACAATGAATACTTGACAAGAATCATGAGAGCAAGATAAAGAGATATCTTTGTAGGAAGGGGACAGGGAAGCTCTAAATCCAGACTGGCCTCCAAGTTGCCTTCAGACAGTAATTCTCCTTCAGAGTCCTCAGAAGGGTCTCCTTCCTCATGAGAAACAGAATGTCCTTCCTGAGTTAAGAGGGGGATGGATTCTGGTTTGTCGAATGGAGATTGAGTCTCTTTTAGTGAGATGGATGGGTCTGGATATTCTGTGAGGATGGATTCATTTTCCTCCAATGAATCCAGTATTGAGAGTACACTTGCTTCTTCCCATGGGGACATTTTCCATGAGCCCAGCATGTGCCCCTTCAGCTTGCACAATAAGTGGAGTGTTACTCTGACTCAGATGGACTGACTCTGGGAGGAGTGTGAAAGGAAATGGAAGGAAATCTGGCTGCTCTTTTTCTTCCTCCATAGTATCTGCAGGTTCAACTGTGTCACACATGGGGTTCAGAGCAAAAGGTATATCCACAGAACTCTAAACCTGTTTGGTAATTTCTACAGAAGGCCCATGCTTTCTGGAGTGCAGTGATGATTCTCAGTCTCCATCACTCACCAGCTCCATTGGTGGGTTTTTCATCCGGAGTTCAGGATAAGCTCTTCCACGATGACCCAAACCTAAGAATGGAAATAGGTACAGAGTGGACAGAGTGGACTCTGCAAGTTGAAGTGTCACTTAACTTCCATGAGGATCTAATGGAGGAACCTATAGAACTGGAGTTTGGACTGAACACTGAGGAGGTGTAGGGTCTTTCTAATGAGTGCTTATTCCCGAGTCCTTTCAGAGGACAGACATTACCTGGCTGACACCACCCATAAAGGGCATTTTGCCAAGCTCTGTAGAAGTAAGGGCCAACCAATATCTAGACCACATGGGCTTCCTACTCACAGGCTCTGAGGCACCCACACCAGGACTTCTACTTTTTCTTGGTCTTACTGGTCGCACATTCCTCCAGCTGGTCAAACAGTATGTGTTTAGAAGAGCAGGTCCAAAGCCGGCATGTGGAGCCTCATATAGAGCTTGGGTTGTGTCAGGGTGTGGCAGTTCTTGAACTCGTAGAAATCACTGGGGTAGAAGTCCATTCACATCGTATAGATGGAACACATGATGCTGTGGGCACATTCGGTACAAGGAAAGTGAGAGCCTTCTCTCTCCATCCTGAGCCTTCTACAAAAGCCCCTTTCTTGCAGGACTCTAATGCTGTGGCTGTCCTGCAGAGATGTGCACTTATGTGCTGGGAGGGGGGTAAGAGACACTCGAGAACAGGATGACTTTTACACCCCACTTCCAGAAGCTTCTGAGAGAGGCCTCTATGCATCTGTCCAAAGTAAACGCACCTTAAATTAACTAAGTAAATGCTCTAAATAAATCAATAAGTGAATGCTCTAAATAAAGAACTAAATGCTCATTCCTCTAATCTTAGCCACCCAGCAGGCTGAGCTCTGAAGATCACAGTGGAAAGCCAGTCTAGTCAGTAAAAGTCTAAAGGCACTTGTCTTCAATTAGGCAGCAAAAGCCAGAACTTGACCCATGACTCAAATGTTACAGTGCTAATTTTTGAACACCAAAGGGATGGCATTTAGATCTGGGTTCAGGTTCAAGTGGCAGCACTGGACCACACACCAAAATGTAAATGCTTTCAGGTTCTAACAGGCAAAGCTATCACAATCCCTCCCTGATGGCTCAAAAGTGATTCAGCCCCCAGCTTTTCCTCTGACTCCAGTATTTCACAGGCCTCTGCCATTAGTACTGACACCTCATTTCTTACTGGGAAATGGGATTTCCTAGGATGTCACCTAGGTGAGGGCTGCAGTTGGGAGCCACTTACTCATGCCTGAAATCCAACTTCTCAGTAAGCACACTGTTGAGACTCCAGTAGCTTGTGAGGGAAATGAAATGGCATGGTGTCCCAGTCATAATAAAGTAGTTTGTGCATTTGTATCATGCTTAGCTCCCCTGTGTACACCCCAGTGAACCGATCAGGCTCAGAGAGGAGACAAGTATTCCAAGACTTGGCCAGGAGGGGTGAGCAAACCTGGGTTTGGAGGGGGAACACTCACTTTTTCAAGAGAATTTCCAGCAACTACTACATTGTCCTCCACTATTTGAAATTGTGCAGGAAGTTTCCCACATAAAAGAGATCACCTATCTGGTAGGCAGGGATCAGCTTTGTCAGCAGCATCTCCAACAGGCCTTCCTCCAGGATCCATAGGTTACAAGGCTCATTCAGAGTCTGAGCTGACTTACCATCACACTATGTTGGCAAAACAGTGGATATTTCAAACGTAGGAATGGGACCACACTTCACACAGAAGAACAGGAATATAGTAGATTGGAAATGACACACTCTAATCTCAGTAGAGTCACTTGAAAGCACACAAGAAGGTTGTAGTGTGTGGGCAGGATGATGGGTTCAAATAGGTTTCCTCTCAATATACCTCATCTGAGTTGCCCTGGAGTTTCCTGGCTTTCTTCCTAGAGAAATGCCTGATATATGGGAATTTTGGCTTGGCACTGATCCAGCATCTATTTCTTCAAGTGAGACATCCATATTTCTCATGCCTGATATCCTAGCCTCCTGACCTTTGGCAACAGCACAGCAACATCTTTCTGGTTCCTGAGCCACAGGCCAAGGGAGCTGGCTTGAGCTGGTTGTCACATACTGTGGCTTGGTTACCAGGGTTCCATATTCTGTTCCATTGTGAGGGAGGTAGGGTCACCTTTCAAGGCCCAATGACCAAAGCTCCTTGCTCACAGAAGACCTCCCCAAAGACTTACTGGAGGCTGAATCTCCCTTCCCACCTCACATATGGATGTAGTAAACAGCACACCTTTTTGTTCAAATCCCAAGTCATAAACTAGGCGTAATTGCTAGCCTGGTCTCAGGCTCAAGGGGCCTTTCTTAGGTAAGATCCAAATTTAACTGTCACTATTGCCCTTACCCTTCACAAGACATTTTGCTTCACAGTGCCTTCTCAGCTTGCATTTTGCCTCTTGCACATTTTTTTTTGCTAGTCCTGGGAATTGACCTCAGAGCCTGATCATTGTTCTTAGGCTTTCTTTAGGCTATAGCTGTCCTACCAAGCCACAGCACCACTTCCAGCGTTTTCTATGTATATGGTACTGCAGAATCACCCGGAGTCTTTTTGTGTGGTAGCCAAGCACTCTACAAATAGATGAAACAACCAGGCCATTTTGCACATATTTTTCACTTCAATCTACTAGGACGTAGTTAGGTTTCTGTATCCTAATCTATTTTTCTTCCTGATGAATATCTGTGCTGTCATCTGTAAAAATGCAAGTGGGAAAATCACAGAAGCATTTGTGACATAAAAAAAGTCTTACAGACATAGATAAGTGTTCATTCTTTGTAGGAGAAAGGATATTTTGATATGATGATGATGACTATTTATAAATACTTTATCGGGGTTTAGAGTTTGGCCCAGTGGTAGAGTGCTTGCCTAGCATCCATGAAGGTGTAGGTTTGAGTCCTTAATATCACACAGATATAAAAATCCATATGGCAATGTGGCTCAAGTGGCAGAGGGCTAGACTTGGGAAAAGCCAAGAGCAGTGCTCAGGCCCTGAGTTCAAGCCCCAAGAATGGCAGAAAAACAAAAGAAAAGAAAAGAAAAGAAATGTGCTTTTTACAAGTTATTCACTCACAGCATTTGCCTCTGAATTCTTCGCTTCTGCATCTTGTGACTTATCCCTTTCCCTCAATGTAGACAAGAAAAACAGATTTTATTACTTGCTATCCTGTTGTCCAATCTTTGGATATTAATTCAAGATACAATATTGCCTGAGATATTGTGTGTGTGCATGTGTGTGTGTGTATCTGCCAATGTGTGCATGCACACATGTGTACAGGGTTTAGGGCTTACTCATAGGGCCTGTGTGATAACCCTCAGCATCTTTTCCTCAAAGGTATTGGTCTTTCACTTCTAGCTTATTATAGCTAATTGGAGTTGAGAGATTCACTCAATTTCTTGCCCTGTGCATTGGAACCCAGTGCTGGGTTCTCATATTGTTAATTGTAGCTATAGAGAAGGCTGAGGTCTGGGGATCCTCGTTAGAATCCAGCCCATGAAAGAAAGTCACTGATAGAAATCTTTATCTTCAGTTAAGCACGAATAAATAAGGCAAAAGTGGAACTGTGGCTCAGTTCCTCTTGTACCACCCATGAGAAGATTAGTAATTGGCAGCACCTGGTCCCTGAAAGAAATCCTTAGCACTGGTTCAAAAAAAGAAAGAAAATCATGAAAAAAATTAAAACTTGCAGAGGAATCCATAAGGATAAACGTGCCTGTGAATAATCTTGTCATTTCAGATTCCCTCAAGGGCTTAGGTCTCTCTATATTTTATCAAGTTTTTTTAAAGTTATTTACATATTTTCTATCTTTCTTAAACAGAGATAGCCATCCACAAAACACAAACACAAACTCTCACACAGTATACCACCCACCCATAAGTGTCTGGCTATGTATATATGTATAGTCATATGTACTGATCTGTCTCTCTATACTAATATATAAATGCATAAACATATGTATTTAGACAAACAGGAAACATACATAGATAGGTCTCAGGCATTTCCAGATTTTGTGCAAGTCTTCTGAGTGCAACTTACCATTGTATTGTTTGTCAAGATAGAGTCCCTCTAACTATTGGCCAGCTTCTTGTCCTTTGATACTTTTTTCTGCCAGTCCTGGGTTTTGAACGCTAGGCCTGGATGCTGTCACTGAGCTTGAGCTTCTTGCATTCAGTAGTTTATTGCAGATAAGAATCTCATGGAGTTTCTGTCCTGGGCTGGCTTTGAATTGTGATCCTCAGATCTCAAACTCCTGAGTAGCTAGGATGACAGTCTTGAGCTACCAGTACCTGGTTCCTTTGCCTCTTTTACACTTTTTTTGGTCCCACCACAGCCATGGTATCTACCTTCCTATGTTCTCTCCACCTGCCCCCAGACAGGGGTCTGACAGATGCTTTCCACCCACTTATTCATGTCCTCCTCTGTATTGCCTGAGAGCTAAGACATGCATTCACATGTCTGGATGCGAAACACAAAGCCATGTGATTGTTTCACAGTCTGGAGCATCCTATCAGATTTATAGCACCACAGAGGGTCAGGTTGATGCTCCTCCAGGGCTTCTTAAATTGTTCTCATATTAATCCACAACACGTTTGTCATCACTTGTCCAGCTAATTCATGGACTAAACCAGCATTCCCTACAAACTTAGATCCCAATACCATGAGGACACTCAAGGGTGCATTCAGAGTGTGACCTGCAGGTGGATGTGAGCCTGTCTAACTTGGAGGGGATTTCTCCACCACAGGAAATGGAATACAAATTTAGAATCTGCTTTCATGAGGTGACAATCTCTGGCAGATGTTCTTATCAAATGTGGCACTGCCTACTTCCAGCTTAAAACATGGGTTGATGACCCAGCATAACAGAGAATGTATTCACCCCGGCCCAACACATAGGCTGGGACCCTGAACTTTCAGGTAGCATTTGGCTTTGAAGGTCATGAGATCTTAGTCTACAAATGATGAGCCCCCTCCCGTGAGGCATAGCAAACGGAGCCAAAGTGCAACCCAGTTAAGCACCAGATCAAGCTTCCCTTCTTCAGTAGGGTATGGTTTGAAAACTGTGCATAGCTTCTGTTTGAAGCCAGTCCAGAAAGGAAAGTCCATGAAACCCTCATTTCCAGTTAACTGCCAAGTAAAAGCCAAAGATAGAGATGAAGCTCAAGAGAACTAGAGAGCCATATGAAAAGAATGGTTACACCCTGCAACATCCTCATTATCTGATCTTGAAAACATCTCTGCGTGCATCCCAGCATACAGCCAGCATCTGGGGGTGACAGTGACCCCTGTGCCCATTGGCAATCTGCACTGTCTCTGATATCTGTAATGTGAACCTCATTCTGTTGGGTGTGTGAAGCGGTGTCAACCCTGCAGAAGGAACCAACTGTGCCCTAACTCCCACTGTCCCCTGGGGCCCCTAGCATTCCCCCATCTGCACCCCGCCTGTGGCTTCTGATCCTAGGGAGCCCTCCTGCCCTGTCCAACACTCACATGAAGTGCATATTTCTTCTCCTGGCGCAACTTCTCCACAGAGAGTACATGACATGCCCACTCTCCAGGCACGGGGAGATCCTGCCAAAGTAGCAAATCAGTGATAAGGACATAAAGTGATGAATAGAATTTTAGATCCTGATGGTAGACAGTCTGCAAAATCCAAGGGAGAATGGAATTGGACGGGACCAGGGATCAGGATGTGGGCATGGAGCTTCCCTGCCAAGGGGGTGGGGGAAGTCACAGGCTGGGGGATGCACAGGATGATCCATGGGCCCTGTGCAGCTACTGGGTCACCCCCTTCTGCATCTCAGCCTTTGGCTTTGAGCTCTGTGATCGTCAAGATGTGCACAGTCTGTACTCTGGCTGGCAGAAGAAAGGACCCTGGGAAGACAATTGTAGACCCTTTGTGAGTGTAGGAAGGGGTAGGCTGGACACCCAGTCCCAGAGGAGCTAAAACTGGAGTCGAGGGGTGTGCAAGGAGTGGGTGTAAGGTTTGTGGGCCGTCACAGTCACGGCAGAGGTGGCTCTGTCTGTGGGGTGAGTGCCTCCCTGCAGGCACAGCACTGGACATATCAGAGATCCACATGAAAAGGAAAAGCTGGAAATGGCACTATGGTTCAAATGGTAGAGCGTCAACCTTGAGCAAAAGAGCTCAAGGACAGTACCCAGGACCTGAGTTCAAGCCTCATGACTGTAAAAGAAAAAGAACCAGGACTATGAGAGGGAACCTGGTACTCTCTTGGTCTAATCAGACACAAGAAGAGGCCGGGATAGGCTGCGGAAAAACACAGAGAACATCTTCCCCCAGCTCATCCTGTTCTGCATGCAGGGACAGCCATGTAACTAGGGCTATGGTGAGATCATCTTCACCCCTGTGCTGCCATCTGAATTGTAGGCCTCTGTCCTGGCATGGGATGTCCTGATGGCTGAGCAGGTGCCCTAACCCTAGTGGGAGAGCAGCCACTGACTGTGGTAGCTAAGGAGAGATCTGTTCCATAGCTATCAGCCCAACCAGCATGGGAGCCATAATGACCCCTCACCCAGGTAGAGGCCAATGGTTCTCCAGGTGGTACTAACATTGCCCCACCCCTAGCTCTGGGTACACGTGACATTCCCCCCACAAGGAGCAGGACTAAGTGAAGGATCAGGAAGCTGCCTATGGGCTTCAGATGATGGCCAGGCTGGCACTACAGATGGCCTCACTCTGTCACCACCTTCCCCTGCCTCCATCATTCCTCCAGCATGCCTCTCTACCTCCCACCCATTAACCTTGGAAACCAATGAACTGGGCTCTCATCATTCCTCTCATCTCTTCACCCACCTTGCCATGCATCCATCCCTCTGTCACTTCCACCCCACACACATCCCACCACCAGCCACCCTGTAGCTTATGAGGATCCCAGAGGAAGCTCTTGGTGAAGGGCTTGAGACCACAAAACAGTTACTATCACCCGCTCCAGCCTGATCCACCACAGAATAAGAACAGCCAAGCAGGCACACACTGCAGCAGAGTTGCTCTGCAGCCACCCTGATTTCTTCATGGCCAGGACTTGGCTCTCCTCAGCCTCTCAGCTCAGTAACCAGAACATTGTGCTTTCACAGAGCCATGGCTTCCAGTCTCCATGGACACAATGACATCAAGGTGATGCCAACTTCCCCATCTCTATATACTTCTAACTATGGGATGGGAGCTGAGGTTCTCTTCTGTGACTCCATCCGCTAAGAGGCTCATGCAGATTTCTATCCTTTGCTCATCATGGTGACTCTTTGGTTAACAAGTCACTGCTGGGCTTCCAGTTCACCACATATAGAACCCATACTCCAACACTTTGTTTAGAAGGACTGATGACTTTTAAATATTCTCTAGTTTTAAATTTCTAGTTCCTTCTCTCTTTCATTTATATATTTCCCTTCCTCACATACTTCCCTTTTTTACCTTCCTTCTTTCATTCCTGGCCTTGAACTCAAGACCTGGAGCTTTTCCTTAGCTTTTCTTTGCTCAAGGTAGCACTCTAGCTCTTGAGCCACAGCTCTACTTCAATCTTTGTTCTTGCTCTAAACTGGGAGTATGAGTCTCATGCATTTTTCCATTTGCTGGGTTGGTTTTAAACCACAATACTAAGATCAGGATCCTGAATATGCCTCGGATTACAGGTATTATCTAATCAAAACAAATTCCTGATTTCTTTTTTAGACATAATTAGTTCTTTCAGGTGAGCCACCAGCCACTCATGCAAGAGCATTGCAGGATCCCAGCATTCATCTTGTCTCCAGTCTTATTCCATCCATCTCACAATGGTCATCTAAAACACCCTGCTGCATGCCTGAAGTCGCAAGGAACGTTCTCAACGCCATGAGAAGCCCCCTTAAGCTCTGCCTCAGATATGCCCAGCCCCCATCCCACTTCCACATGAGCATTTGTTTAGGAGAAATTTCCTGAGTACATCATCATCTTTTCCTCACCATTCAAATTTCATCTTTGGAGTCATTTCTCCCAGACAAAGAGGAACATGATCCATGGTTTGATAGCAGCTCCAGCTTCATAGTCCCAGCCACCAACACCCCCCCATTACCCTGCCAGACACCTGAATTCAAGAACAATGTTTTCACTACCCCTGACGCTTATCAAATGTTTTAACTTATACAGTGCATTAAAATAATTTTACTAAATGGAATAAACACATGGCATCAAGCTTCAGAATCTTTGCACCTGAACTTTTAGTGAATCACAGACACACCAGCATTTCTGTAGCCAACAGAAATCTTAGCTTTGAGATTTCAGCATTCCTGGTATCCAAGTTTGGATGTGCTAACACTGCCCTTAATGGGGCACTTCAATCACACAATCCCACAACAATCAATGTCATTTGACATTCACTGGTAGGTGGTGCTAGGAAAAAGACTGATGTGCCAACTCCATGCTGGCTTGACCTATGCCATCTTCAAACCTGGAGCAAGTGGGGCTCCTCTCTCCATGACACCTTTTGTGTACTGCCCCAGGAGGACCTTTACCTTGAGACAAAATTATGAAGACTATCTCTACCAGCAAAGATTCCAGTGAGATGTGCCTACATGGATAAAGCTAAAATCTCACTAAAGTGAGGTTGTTGGCAGTGCTGGAGCCTGAACTCGGGACCTGGGCACTAAGCATTTGTACTCAAGACTAGCCCTTTACCACTTGAGCACAAACTCCATTCCCAGCTGTTTTTATTTTTGGTAGTAAGAATCTATCAGACTTTCCTGTTCTAGGTGACTTGGAACTTCCATACTCAGATCTCAGCCTCCTGACCAGCCTGGATTAAACGTGTGGATCAGCCATGCACCACACCTGAGGACTTCTGCCAGCACATTTTTTCCCAAAAATTGGAAGAGGAAGATGAGGGAGGGTTGGGCTCATCCTGCCCTGCATATGAAGGAGAGCATCAGCGCCTGAACTTCATTCCCTGATGTAGGCTGCTGGAGGAAAAGGAAGCAAATAGGCACAGGCTGGCAGCAGATGCCACAGAACAACTTGTGACCAAGACTCTCAGAGCAGACCTCAGAATCGATGACAGAGTTGGATCTACCCAGTAACGGAGGCAGTGGTGACACCTGAAACTGCGCGTTTGAGCCTTTGCTGCTAGTAAACAGGGCCACCTATGTCTCAATGAGAAAGGTGAGATTTTGGTGGAGAAGGTGAGATTAAACATTATGTATCATGCAAGAAGACAGACTATAAGGGGTCTTTTATTATTCCAAGTGAAATTTTGGATTTCCTCTTCTGTTTCTTTAAAGAATGACATTGGGATCTTGATGAATCTTGGACTGAATTTGTAGATAGTCCTTATCAAGATTGCCATTTTTACAATATTACTTCTTCCAAACCAGGAGCATAGGTTTTTGCATTTCCTCAGTTCTGCGTTAATTTCCTTCTCCAGGGTTTATAGTTCCATCAAAAAGGTGGTTTACATTCTAAGTTAATTCCTAGGTATTTATTTTCTTTGATAGCAAAATGAGTTGCTATCCTGATTCTTGCCTCATTCCTCTCATTTGTTGGCATATAGGAAGGCAGTTGACATTGAGGTTTAATTTTATACCCTGCTACCTTACCAAAGGTTTATATCAACTCAAGCAGCTTCGGGGTAGAGTCTATAGGGTTCTTTAAATACAGAATCATGTCATCTGTAAGGAGAGAAAGTTTCAGTTCCTCTTTCCCTTTTCCTCCTCACTCCAGTTAGAATGGCCAAGATCCAGAAATCTAATAACGTATGCTGGAGGGGATGTGGCCAGGAGGGATCACTACTACACTGCTGGTGGGATTGCAAACTCATTCAATCACTATGGAAAGCACTATGGCAGTATCCCAAAAAGACTAAACATAGAGCTCCCCTGTGATCCAGCAATTTCACTACTTGCCAATCGTCCAGATAGGACATACTAAATTCACTAGAACAATAACATTTATCACAGCACTATTTACTATAGCAAAGGTATGGAACCAAACCAGATGCCAGTCAGTTCATGAGTAGATCAAATATGGTATTTTTACACAATGGAATTCTGTGCTTCTGTCAGAAAGAATGACATAGATGAATTTGTAAGGAAATAGAAAGACTGTAAAGTTTAGAAATTAGTTTCTGTCTCCTTCTCTCTCTCCTTCTCTATCTCTGTAAAATTTAGAAGTTCCTGTTTCTCTCTCTTTCTCTCTCTTTCTCTCTCTTTTCTCTCTCTCTCTTTCTCTCTCTCTCTCTCTCTCCCTCTCTCTCTCTCTCTCTCTCTCTCTCTCTCTCTCTCTCTCTCTGTCTCCCCAATCCTTAGGCTTGAACTCAGGGCCTGAGCTACTTTTGCTCAAGGTTAGCACTCTACCATTTGAACAACAGTGCTGCTTCTGGCTTGCTCTTTTCACGTAGTATTGAGGAATCTAACCCAGGCCTTCATCCTTGATAGGTTAGCACTCTACCACTAAGCCACTCAGTCAGCTTTTAGAGGTTTCTGACAAAGGTTTTCCTACATGCTATTATTTCTTCTGTGAGTGCTCTTAATGCTTGCTGAAGGTTGACTTTGTTTAGAAGACTTACCCTAATGCTCCCATATACAGAGATTCTATATATAGCTAAATGTTTTTCATTACTCAGAATTTCTCTATTGTGTATGTTCTGAAATGTACTGAAGACTGACTTCTGATTAAAAGTCATTGCACATTTGTTCTATTCATTAGTTTTCTTTTCTTCTATGGGAATCAGGTTTGTGATGAACACAGAAGTATGCCTTCCAGGTCAAACACTTTCCACATTTGTAATATTCATAAGGTTTTTCTCTCCTATGTGCATTTTATACTTAGTCATGCGTTCATGATGGATTTTTCATATTCTTATATTCATACGATTTTTATCCTGTGTCTGTGTGGTATCATGCAAACTCAACTATGAGTTCTTCAAAAAAATTTCCCTTTCATTTATTCATAGGATTCTATCCTGTGGGTGTTTAGTGATAAATCTTGACTTGTGCCTTCTGGGGAAAAGACTGAACATTTGCTACATTCATTAAGGGTTTTATCTTGTGTTGGTTCTGTGACACAAGCTGAGTTTCCTTCCACAGACTAAAAAGTCATTCCTATTTATTACATTGCTAAGGCTTCTCATATGTGTGAACTCTCTTACGCTTCCTGAAGGGTGAATACTGCACGAAAGACTTTCAACTTTGGTTATATTCCTAAGGTTTCTAATATGTGTGAATTCTGTTATGCCTCCTGTAATGTGACTTCCATCTGAAGGTCTTACCACATTTGATGCACTCGTACAGTTTCTCTCCTGTGTGTGTTCTCTGATGCAATTTGAGGGAAGACATTTGAAAGACATTCCACATCGGTTACATTCATAAGGTTTTTCTCCTGTTTGAATTGTCTTATGCATGTTGAGGTTTGGCTTCTGTGTGAAGGACTTTCCACATATGTTACACTCATAAGGTGTTTCTCCTGAGTATATTCTCTGATGAACATGGAGTTTTACCTTCCATTTGAAAGACTTTCCGCATTCACTACATGCATAAGTTTTCTCTCCTGTGTGTGTTCTATTATGCCCATCAAGGTATGACATCCACTTGAAGGTCTTTCCACATTTGTTGCACACATAAGGTTTCTCTCCTGTGTGTGTTCTTTGATGCAATTTGAGGGAAGATTTCTGTCGGAAAGACTTTACACATTGGTTACATTCATATGGTTTCACTCCTGTGTGTATTCTCTGATGAACACGAAGTTTTCCCTTCCCTTGGAAAGACTTTCCACATTGATTACACTTATAAGATTTCTCTCCTGTGTGTGTTATTTGATGAACTCGAAGGTGTATCTTCTGGGTGAAAGACTTTTCACATTTGTTACATTCATAAGGTTTCTCTTCTGTGTGTCTTCTCTGGTGCAAAGTGAGGTATGATTTCAGTCTAAAAGTCTTCCCACATTTATCACATTCATAAGATTTCTCTTCTGTGTGAGATCTCTGATGTGTGCTGAGAGCTGAATTCTGGGCAGAAATTTTATTACGTTCCTCATATTCATAAGGTTTGTCTTCTCTTGGAGATCGAGGTTGGAGCGTCAGTTCTGACTTCTCAGAAATTAATTTTCACACTTGATGTATGCATCACATATCTCAGGATATTTGCTCTGAGGTATTGTAAGGCGTATTTCATTACTGAAAGATTTCTCACATTCACTACATGTATGAGGAGTCTCTCCTGTGTACATTTTCAGATGTGTAGTGATGGTCGTTGTTAAGTACAATATTTTTCATCACACAGTACATTTAGCAGTTTTCCTCCCTCCCTGAAGAATTTCTTGGGCAGGGAGAACAGAATTATGATACTGCAGATCTTTTGGACTGTCACAATCATGAATAAAATGCTCTGAATATCCGATGGATTTTTTAAGAACAGGAGACATACGAGATCTATATGCAGCATGCATCTCATCAGGCTTAGGAGACAGAAGCATGTTCTGACCACTTAATGAACTCCTCAGTCCACACCCCTAAGTTGTTACCATTATTACTAATCAGCTCTGGATTATGTGTAGAGCTCAAATTTAAAGTTGTTGCTAATCTCACGTTTTCCTCCACTTCGATACTACTTGCAACTGCTACTTCACAAAGACATTCATGTGGACTTTCCTGGCAGGTCTTGAACACATTTTCCTTTACCTGGACATCTAAAATGAGTCCTAGAAAAAAAGACACAAACATACATGAGATACAAATATTCCTTACTGTAAAGGTAATGACTTTACTTTCCCATCCTAAGTGTTAGATATTTTAAAATATAAAAGTGGAAATTGATTTGTGAGAAATATATGCTTTTCTCCCTAACATATTAAGAAAATGATATTTTACAATGACCAATAATGTTTTTCTGTGTTTTAGTTCTCTTTTTATATCACAGGAAATATTTATTGAAATTACCCAACTATGTATTGCTACAGTTTTAAGCTGAGTACTACCTATACTATACCTGCAGCTGTTTTTTTTCAAATACTGTTTTCTTTATACATTGAGTAATAGCTGCCTTCCTTTTATTTTTGAGAAATAATCTAAATATTGTGCTGTTTTGCATCTTTTAAAACTTTCTTTTCTTTTCTTTTCTTTTCTTTTCTTTTCTTTTTTTGTAGTTCATAGGCCTCGGCCCTGTCCCTGAACAGTTCAGCAGAAGACTATAACCCCTATCCTTGAGCTACAGCCCCACTTCCTCTTTTCTAGAGTTAACTACAGATAAGAGTCTCAGGTCCTGAGTAGCAGATAGGATTCCCTTACCCACTTTCAATGCTGTTTGCTTATTAACCATTAAGTGAGGAACACGAATTTTTTCTAGATTCAGCGGCCACAAGTTTGGTTTATATGTCTGTTTGCCTTTGATCCAAGCAAGAACGATTCTTGAGAGTAAGGACTTACACCTATATCCCTTCAGTTACAACTTCTCACTAAAGTCTCAATTTAGGTATTTGTGGGAATTTTGAAATTTGTTTCTTTCCATTTGAAGTCTTATAAAAATTCCTTTTCTAACACTCCTGTCCCTCAGAACCATGGAAGACCAGAAAATCCCCAGCTCATTGTCTAGTTAATTTTCTTATGTTGATTGAAACTTTGTTGTTGTTTTTTCCTTCCATTCCTGGGTTTGAACTTAGGACCTAACCACTGTCCTTGGGTTTTCTCAAGACTAGAACCCTACCAATGAATTCATTACTTCTGGCTTTTTCTATGTATGTGGTAATAAGGAATCAAACCTGTGTCTTTGTGCATGCTAGGCAAGCACTCTACCACTAGGCTCAATTTCTGGTGGAAAGATCTGGTTCTGAATACCAGTCTCTTCCTACCAGCAAAAAGATATTATCCTTATCAGAGAATAATGCCCTGACTTATTCCTTGTTTGCTCAATCATTTATAGTCTTAGTTTTAAAGAAATGAAATATCATTATTTCTTTCTTTCTTTCTTTTTTTCTTTCTTTCTTTCTTCCTTTCCTTCCTTCCCTCTTTCTTCCCTCTTTCTTCTTTCTTTCTTTCTTTCTTTCTTTCTTTCTTTCTTTCTTTCTTTCTTTCTTTCTTTCTTGTTTTGCGGTCATGAGACTTGAATTCTAGACCTGGCTGTTCTTCCTGAGCTCTTCAGCTCAAGGCTACTGCCCTATGTCTTTAGCCTCAACCCCACTTCTCATTTTCTATTGGTTCATTGGAGAGAAGAGTCTAAGGTGTTTTTATGATAGGTCAGTCTTTGAACCTTGATCCTCAGTTCTCAGCCTCGTAAGTAGCTAGGATTACAGGCATGAGCCACGGGTTCATGGCTTTCTCATTTTATTTTGTTTCAGTGATTTCGACAGAGAAATCTAACTTTAACTCTACTGCCACATAGAATTCATCATATCACCCTATGATTCTTGGTGCCGGGGGTTTGGGCTAGCATGCACAAAGACCTGGTTCAGTTCCTTGGTACTACATACAAAGAAAAAGCCAGAAGTGGTGCTATGACTCAAGAAGTAGAGAGCTAGCCTTGAGAAAACCCAAGGACCATGCTCAGTCCCAGAGTCCAAGCATAGGATTGGGAAAAGAAAATGATTCTTGATTCATTCACAAAGAATTCCATAGGTTCCACACAGGATTTAGGGTAACAAAGAATATTATTGCTCAGTACATCACAACATGAACTTACCAATGGGGCTCAGGCTCCAACATCAATATGAAGATGCATTCACTCACCTGTGATATTCTTGTCAGAGGAATTTCCTATCGAGAGTTCTGCACAGTGCTCTAGCTTGTCAATTAATACAGGTTTGGGAACACAGGGCCCTGTAAATTAGAAACAGTAGAGAATTATTGCTTATGCTGTGTCATCATTGCTTTAAGTTCGCAGACATCGTACTCACAAGTTATCTATTAAATCTTTTTTCTCATTTCTCACTGGCTCCATGGTTGAATTTTCCCCAGCTCTGGATTCATTTTGTATGGCATAAACTTAGCTGTCTTGCTCAAGGCTAGAAAAATACCAGTTTGAGTCCCAGCTACACTTACATGCATAGGTCTTCATGCATGCTAGGCAAGCACTCAACCACAAAGTCAAACTCTTGACACTCCACTAACATTTTTGAGGGGTTACTTGGAGTTATAGAGTTTCATGGCAATTTTTATGCCATTGCTGGCTTCAAATTAGAATTCTTAGATTTCTTCCTCCTGAATATTTTAAGATTACAGGCATGAAACATTGCACCTAGTGCCAGGTTTCCATTATAAACTCACTGTTTAGTGATTTGTAGATCCTATTTCCAATAATGACATATATTCTATTCTGGATTGTTTATCCACTTACAATTACTGTGTAAGTTTGGAATGTCATCTCCATTAGAGGAAACATAATTTAGAACTGTTGTCAAAGTATCCTGACGGTATCCTGAAGAATGAGTACAAAATTACCTTAGGTTTTCTTTAGAAAGTAATGATACTTCCCAGGGCCTGGAATCTTTCATTTAAATAGTATTGAAAGTTTGATAAACATTCACGTATCTGCAAAATAACAAGGCACTTGGCCTTGCAAGTGAATTTGACTTTTGCTCACCTAAGGACACCAGGTTGCTGTAGGTCTCCAGCATTACATCTCTGTACAGGGTCCTCTGAGCATTGTCCAGATGCTGCCACTCCTCCCAGCTGAAATCCACAGCTACATCATCAAATGACACCAGCTTCTGGAATGGCATATTTTCATCAAGTAATTAGCACTGAGTTATAAACACACCATGTCTGGAATTTTATTCTCTTTTTTGTTGGAATTGTATTCCTTTACTTAAATGTTTAGACTTACATGAAATATTGACCTGAAAAGCTTAGGGATGGTGCCTAGGCCCAGAGTTCAAGTCCCAAGACCCACAAAAGAATAAAAAGGCAAGCCAGGTGTTGGTGGCTCACGCCTGTCATCCTAGCTACTCAGGAGACTGAGATCTGAGGACCATGGTTCAAAGCCAGCCTGGCACAAAATTCCATGAGACTCCTTTCCAATTACCCACCATAAAATGTTTAATGGCTTGTGGCATACCATGGTAGAGCAATTGTGGTATCCGCAAAAATAAGTCGGGGGAGTAGATTTAGGTTATAAATGGAATTATTCCATTGAAAAGGAACTACATTATTTGATGACATATGCTGTTTCTGTGAGAATATTGCAAAATCTTAGGGTATCAAGTAATAATACTGTGAAGTACACCCAGAATGTTAATGTTCTATGTCTGGCATAATAATCACTTGGGGAAGAAAATTTTTTTCTTTTTTTTGGCTGGGGGATTTGTAAGGCTTGAACTCTGGGCCTGGGCACTGTTCCTGAGCTCTTCAACTCAAGGCTATCACCCTACCTATGAAGCCACAGTGTCATTTCCCATATTCTAGTGGTTAACTGTAGATGAGAGTCTCATAGACTTTCTAATGCCCAGGCTGGCTTTGAACCAAATCTTTAGATAACAGCCTGATATCTGAGTAGCTAGGATTACAGGTAGAAGTCACTGCACCTGGCAAGAAATTTATTTCTTGCTGTTTTATACTACAAATTTACTGTATGTTTTACTTTTTCAAAAAGACTGAGGATGACCTTTGTTCTGTATATAATGGGAAGAGGTGTAGGGAGCTGTGAGCAGAACAACTGAGGGGCAATACTCAGGGTAGGACAATAGCATTAAACTAAAGAGCTCAGGGCCCAAGGTCCAAGCCCCATGACTTTCCCCACTACCCCACCAAAAGAAGGGAAAAAAATTGGAGATTGGAGAGGATTTGCTAAAAAGAATATATAGAAATAGTAGTTCAAAATGTAGAAAGAAGTTCAATATTAACAGTCATGAGAAAAATTAAAATTACAATGAAATCATTACTTTAAATATGTTAATATAAATATAGTTTTAAACAAAAAGATCCACATACACACGCAAACACACACACACACACACGCATACAAAAAAACAACTTTCAAAGTCTAACTATTACTGGGAAGGTAGTGAGAAGAAGTAGAACTTTGGAATAGTTCTGCAAGGAGTGCTAAAAAAGTACTAAATATAGAATTAAATAGAAATATGGTCCAACACTTCTATTTCTAGATTTGTACCTAACGGAAGAGAAAGCAGAGACTAGAACAAATATGTGGAGAATCCATTCACAACCATTAATAATAATCCAAAGATAGAAATATGCAAAACAATGCATTGAAAAGGAAGAACATTTTACTATATTTTACAGATGAATCTTGATTACAGTAAACTAAAAATACAGCAGTCATAAAGGAAGAGCTAGGGTATGTTTTCCCTTCCAGAGCTTCCAAGGTTCAACAAACCCATAGAGCCTAAAAGCACGATGGTTCCAGAGAATGGAGGAGAGAGGAACAGGAGCTGAATGTTTAATGATTATACATGGAAGATGAAAATTGCTCTAGATGGGTAGAATGAAGAGAGAACTGTACAATAAACAATGGTTATGTAGACACACAGGATGGGACACACCTATACTCCCTGATCTTGGGAAACTCAAGAAGGATTTCTAGCCATCCTGGATGCATGGAAAGATCTATCATAAAAACTAATGTGGAGGGGCTGGGAGTTTGGCATATTTGTAGAGTGCTTGTATGAAGACGAAGGTTCAATTCCGCAGTACCACATACACAGAAAAAACCAGAAGTAGTGCTGTGGCTCAAGTAGAAGATCACTAGGCTTGAGGAAAGCTGAAGGACAGTGCTCAGACCGAGTTCCAGCCAAAGGCTTGTTTAAAAAAAAACAGAGAGCTGAGCATGATGGGGTGGTGGCTCACTTCTATAATCCTAGCTACCCAGGAGGCTGAGATCTGAGGATCAAGGTTTAAAGCCATCCTGGCACAAAAAGACATGAGACTCTTATTTCCAAATTACCTTTAGAAAATGGGAAGTGGGCTTGGCTCCAGGGTAAGGTGGTAGCCTGGAGCTGAAGAGCTCAGGGATAGTGCGCAGGCTGAGTTCAAGATGTATAACCCACCAAAAAAACCCCAAAAAACAAAAAATAATATGGAAAAATTTGGAAATGTACACTACAAATGAAATTAATAATAAACACAAAATATGCAAAAGATACAAATTATCACAATATGGGTATCCTGCTTCTGTATCTTTCACTGACTCCTGTTCAAATAAGTCACATATTCTGAATCATTTCTCCCAGTCAATATATGCCACACATGTTAGCTTGTACTGAACTTCTTGGGAAATCAAAAGCAAATACTAAGCAAATGTGTGTTAGATTTTGTCAACAGTGATATTTCAAATATAAATCACTACTCATTGATTATTTAATATCAATGCCGGAATCTAACTTACACTGGCAGAATCTTCAATCTTTTGAGAATCTTCAAAAGGGTGTGTAAATATTTAGGATCGTTATGTCTTCCTGGAGGAAAGATCCCTTTAGTAGTATGTTGTAACCTTCTTTGTCTTTTGTTACTAATTTTAGTTTGAAGTCTATTGTATGTGATATGAGGATGGCAACTCCAGCCTGTTTATGGGGGCAGTTAGCTTGATAGAGTTTATTCCAACCTGTCACTTTCAAAAGATGATTGTTTGGGGGTAAGATGTGTCTCTAGAAGACAGCAGAACGATGGCTCTTGCTTTTTGATCCAACTAGACAGCCTATGCCGTTTAATTGGAGAGTTAAGTCCATTGATATTGAGAGTTAGGATTGACAGATATTTATTAGTTCCTACCATTTTTAAAAGTTTTTAGTAGGGCCTGTGTCTTGACAGTTCTTGAGGTCCTTAGATGGTATGCTGTTCAGGTGCCATTTCTTTCCCTATAATGCATTTATTTTGGTTTTGTATGTATAGAGCATCGTTGAGAATTCTCTGTAGTGTTGGTTTTGTTTCGACATATTGTTGCAGCTTTTCCCTGGAATGGAATGTTTTATTGATCCCTCAGTTTGAAATAGAGCTTAGCTGGCTACAGTATTCCTGGTTGGTAGTTATTTGATTTAAGGGCATGACATATATGCTTCCAGTCACTTCGTGCTTGCATGGTCTCTGCTGAGAAATCTGGGGTTATTCTGTTTGGTTTGCCTTTGTAGGTTACTGATCCCTTTTCCCTGGCTGCCTTTAGGATCTTTCCTTTCGTTTCTATTGATCCAGTTCGGATCACAATGTGGCGGTGGGATGTTCTTTTCTGGTCAGGTCTGTTTGGGGTTCTAAAAGCTTCTCGTATATGGGTGGGCCTGCCCTTCTGGATATTTGGGAAATTCTCTGAGATGATTCCCTGAAGTATATTTCCAATACCATTGACCTCTTTCTCCACGCCCTCCTTAATACCAACTAGCCTTAAATTAGGCTTCCTAATTGAATCTTGGACCTCCTGAAGCGCTCTCTCATATTTCCTAGATTTGGATTGACTCATTTTCTGTTGTTTATAATACCTAAATTATCTTCAGCCCCGGAAATTCTCTCCTCTGCATTGTCTAACCTGCTATTAAAGCTATCTACTTTATTTTTCATCTCCCTTGCTTCTAATTGCTCACTTTTTATGCCTTGCGTCTCTTGTTTTAGATCATGTATGGATTTCTTTATCTCCTTGATTTCCTTTTGAGTGGTTAGCTCAGTAGCTTTATTTTCTTTGGACATTTGCTGGAGTTTGGTCCCGTTTTTATTTGTGGATTCTATGAATTCATCCATCTTTCTTTGAAAAACCTTTATTATGGCCTCCTTTATGGCTTCGTCTTTTTCACTTATCACCTTGTTTTTGCTTTCCTCTTGTTCAGCTATGGCTTCCTCCATTATCTCTTTCTTTATATTTTCACATTTTCCATTAATGATGATTATCAATTGCATTTGTGTAGCACTTGGAAGACTCTCCTCTAGGTTTGCCAGTGATTGTCTATTTACATTGGTGGGGGATGTTGTTTCTTGATTTGACATTTTTCTTGAGTTCCTTGTTCTGCCCATTTGAAAATGGGAGCAAGATTACTACTAAATACGATTATAGTTTTTCAGATATAACCAACCTAGACCTCTGTAGCTGGCAGACACTAGATGTTCACAAGTTTTGATTGGTATTATCACTCTTTCTTTTTGTGCACTTACAGACCAGTCTAATACAACCACTGATAAGCGATTTGTACCCAAAACAATAAGCCTCTCAATCCAATCTCTATTGTCTTTAAGTCCCTCTGAGCCTAGAGAATAATTAACCACCTACATATACAATATTGCTCAACAGCCATCAAGTGTAGATCCGTGCAGTGTAAAGGTTGAAAGACGAGCAGAGGTCCAGAGATAGAAAAAAAGAATGAGAGAGGTCAGGGGAGCTACAAAAGATTAACATAGGAGTGTAAGAATATTGTAGTCATGAAGAAAAGATATAGCATAAAGATAACTGCCCTAAGTTGGTAAGTAGGTAGCATATTTGAGTACAAAGTTTGGAAAGTATTAGAATAAAACTTATGTGTTGCTGCACGACTAGCTCTTAGCCCAACCAGTGGCCTCACAGTGGACCATGGGATGGATCTGTTTTTCTTGTCTTCGTTGAGGGAAAGGGGTATTTCACAAGATGCAGAAGCGAAGATTTCAGAAGCAAATGCTGTGAGTTCATTAGCTCATAAAAAGCATTTTTATTTTCTTTTATCTTTCTGCCAGTCTTGGGGCTTGAATTCAGGGCCTGAGCACTGTCCTCGGGTTTTCTCAAGTCTAGCCCTCTGCCACTTGAGCCACAGTGCCACATCTAGATTTTCTATCTATGTGATACTGAGCAATCAAACCCAGATCTTCATGGATGCTAGGCAAGCACTCTACCACTATGCCAAACTCTCAACCCTGACATAGTAATTATAAAGTCATCATCATCATCATCATCATCATCATATCCAAATATCTTTTCTCCTACAAAGAATGAACACTTAACTGTGTCTACTGCTTTTTTTTAAATTTCACTAATTCTTCTGTGTTTTTCCCTCTTGCATTTTTTTACACTTGACAGCAAAGCTAATCATCAGGAAAAAATTGATTAGGATACAGAAACCTAATAATATCCTAGTAGATTGACGTCAAAAATATGTGCAAGATGCCCTGTGTGTTTGACCTAATGGTAGAGTACTTGGCTACCAAGCAGTAAGCCTCAGGTTTGATTCCTCATTACCACATACATAGAAAACGCTGCAAGTGGTGCTGTGGCTCGCTGGGACAGCTAAAGCCTAAAGAAAGCCCAAGAACAATGTTCACACTCTGAGGTCAAGTCCCAAGACTAGCAAAAACAAAAAAAAAATTCTACAAGGGGCAAAATGCAGGCAGAGAAGGCACTGTGAAGCAAATGTTTTGTAAAGGATTAGGGCAATATTGACCCTTAAGTCTGGATCTTACCTAAGAAAGGCTCCTTGAGCCTGAGACCAGACTGGTAGTTGGGCCTAGTGGAAGACATTGGGATTGGACAAATAAGGTGTGCTGTTTACTACATCCACATGTATATTGTGAGATTGGAGGAGAGATTCAGCCTCCAGTATGTCTTTGGTGAGGTCTTTTGTGAGCAAGGATCTTTGGTCATTGGGCCCTGAAAGGTGACCATGCCTCCCTCACAATGGAACAGAATATGGAACCCTGGAAACCAAGCCACTGTAACTAACAACCAGCTCAAGCCAGCTCACTTGGCCTGTGGCTCAGGAGGAAGAAAGATGTTGCTGTGCTGTTGCCAAAGGTCAGGAAACTCGAGTCTCAGGCATGGAAGTTGTGGATGTCTTACTCGAAGATGTACATGCTAGATCATTGCCAAGCCACAAATCCAGTATAACAGAACTTTCTCTAAGAAGAAGGCCAGGAAAATCCAGGGCAAGCAGATGAGGTAAATTTCTAAGAAGAAATGTATTTGACCCCATCATCCTCCCTACACACCACTGTTGGGGACCGACTGTGGGGTCAATGACCTTGGACCTGACCTTGGACCTACACAGCTGTATACACAAGGAAGTAACTCTGATCAGGATGACTTTAAGCAAAGTCAATCAGTTCTTATCAGGATGACTTTAAGCAAAGTCAATCAGTTCTTATCAGGATGACTTTAAGCAATGTTAATCCTTTCTCATTTATCCTATATGTGACTTGTTTACTGTTTTGAATGAATGTAGCCTCTGGCAGTTCCCTAGTATTAAGAAGAGTATTTAAGGTCGGAACTTAAAATAAACGGGACAGTCTTAGGCAGCAGTCTGGAGCTCACAGACTTATTGGACTGCTGACTTGGGCTGTAGTCCTCCCAAACTCCATCTGTTTGTCTCTCTTCTATTTTTTCCTAGTCCTTGCCCCTATTTCAGGAATCCCAATCCACGAACCCTGGTTTGCTGCCGGCTGGCTCCGGCAACTGGCGCCCGAACAGGGACCCTGAAAATCTGGGACGAAGTCGGAGGACCCCGCTGTGGTGAGTAACACATCGTAGGACTTTTAAGAGAGTGAGAGAGCGGGAGGCTGTATTATCCAGAGTAAAAATTATGGCTCAAGTTAATAGCTATACGTCATATTTACCGATCTTAACAGGCCTACTTGAAGCCCACGGAACGTGGGTGGACGAAGGGATGCTTCAGAGCTTCCTACAGTTTCTCGAGGAGGCATGCCTGAGGTCTATAGAGGAGGAATTCCAAAAAACCTGGCAACGGATAGGAAAAAGAATTCAAGATTATTATAATGTATATGGCCCCGAAAAGACCCCAGAAGAGGTTATTGATGTATGGAATTTAGTAAGTGAATGCATAGATCCTCAACATGAGAATGCTGAACTTAATCTTGAATTAAGGGAACTTTATGAATTAAAGGACCCTTCTAAAAAACCTGAGGCTGAGCCATATGCCGCAGCCCAAGAGAGTCTAAGTGAGATCTTGAAAATAGAACAACAACCAGTAGATTCTGAGTATCAGAATTCAAATTTGAATATGAGGGAGGAAAGTTATGATGAGCCGATGGAGGACCGGATAGCTACGATAGAAAAGAGGTTAGAAGAAATCCTACATCTACTATCTAAAATGGGGAAAGAGCAGAGAGCCCCCCCGGAAGTAGGAAGGAGATATGACCCTCAGGCCACTATTGTTTCTGATTCTAAATCCTACCTCTCACACCCACCGCCTCAGGCTGCAGCCTTAAGGCCCCAATCGCTTTTTCAACCTTTCAAGCCTAAAAGCCCTAGCAACAAATCCCTTTTAACAGGCACTACAACCAGGCACAGTGCATCACAATTAAACCTGGCTCAGGCTGCTAGAGAGAGGGAAGATATTTCAGAGCCTCGATGCTTCCCTAGTTTAGTTGATCAGGATGAACAAGTATACCATCAACCTGTTACTGTTAAACTATTGCAGGATTTAAAGAGTGCCTGCTCCCAATATGGGCCAACTGCCCCTTTTACTCAAGTAATATTAGAGGCCGCGTGTGCTGGTATTGTATGCCCAAATGACTGGAAGCGGCTTGCCAGAGCATGCCTTAGTGCAGGAGAGTACTTATTATGGGAGACAGAGTTCACTGCACAGTGTCGGGCTAAAATTGAAACAAATAGGTCTAAGAACCTGCCTTACACTTTTGATCAGTTGTTAGGAGAGGGAATCTATAAAAACACCAAAGATCAATTGGGTTATGTCAAGGAAGCCTATTTACAAATAAATGCTGCGGCGAAAGAGGCTTGGAAAAGGTTACATAATTCCAATTGTACAAAAAATTTAGTAGAAGTTAAACAGGGACCGAATGAACCTTATCTAGAATTTTTGTCTCGATTAATGGAGACTGCAGACCACCTAATACAAGATGAGAACGCAAGGAAGATTATAGTTAGACACATAGCCTATGAAAATGCCAACGCCACCTGTCAGGCGGCTATCAGACCCCATAGGAATAAGGGAGGAATCACGGACTTTATTTCACTATGTGCTGATATTGGACCCTCCCATGTACAAGGCCTTACTTCAGCCGCCGCTCCTCAAGGAAAGACTGCTACTGAATTTCTAAAATATAGAGGCCAGAGGCCAGAGGCCCGGGCTGCTAGACCCCCAGGGCGTTGCTTCTCTTGTGGACAAATAGGACATTGGATGACGCAATGCCCACGCCAGGCCAGGTTAAAGAGAGAAAAATTACCTGGCACATGTCCACGCTGTGGTAAAGGGAAGCACTGGGCTAAAGATTGCAGGTCAAGAACAGATCGCAATGGCCGCCCGTTTTCGGGAAACTGGAGAAGGGGCCAGCCTCTGGCCCCGCAAAACCATGGGGCAGTCCCTCCCTCTTCTCGGCCACAAGTAAATCTTCTAACAACCCCCCAAAATCAGTCTCCAGCCTCTTCCGTGCCACCCCAGGCAGCGCAGGATTGGACCTCTCTTCCTCCACCTGCTCAGTATTGACCCCAGAGATGGGGACACAAGCTCTCCCCACGGGGGTCTTCGGTCCCCTTCCCCCGGGAGTGGCTGGATTGCTGTTAGGGCGAAGTAGCTCAGCCCTTAAAGGGATACAGATTACACCTGGCAAAATTGACCAGGATTTCACTGGAGAAATCAAAGTTATGGCCTCTGCCCCGAAACACGTAGTATCAATCGCAGCCGGTCAAAAATTAGCACAACTAATACTTGTCCCTTTATCTCATGGGGAGACTGCTAATTCTTCTGCCCCATGCGGACAGAGAGGATTTGGATCCTCTGATATCTATTGGGTACAAAGCATAAAACAAGAGAGGCCTGAGATGACTATATTTATACAAGAAAAACCCTTTAAAGGAATATTAGACACAGGAGCGGATGTGTCTGTAATATCTAAAAAGCATTGGCCAGCCCAATGGCCCCTGACAACCTCTATGACTTCCCTACAGGGGATTGGGCAAGCAACTGACCCACAGCAGAGCAGTGCGATCCTTGTTTGGAGAGATGAGGAAGGGCACTCTGGTCATTTTCAGCCATTTGTCTTGGATCATCTGCCAATTAATTTATGGGGTCGTGATATCATGGAAAAAATGGGAGTGTATATGTTTAGTCCTAGTGCTGCGGTCACTAAGCAGTTACTTGATCAAGGCCTCCTCCCCTTTAGGGGACTAGGCCGAGCAGCACAGGGGGAGCTAGAGCCACTCCAACCCCAGTCTCACCCCCCGAGACAAGGATTAGGTTATTCTTTAACGGGGGCTGTTGTTTGTCCTGCCCCTCATGCTGATCCCATAAATTGACTCTCGGAAGAACCGGTATGGGTCAAACAGTGGCCTCTTTCTCTAGAAAAGATCATTGTAGTTCAGCAGCTGGTACAGGAACAGATAGATTTGGGACATGTGGCCCCTTCTAACTCTCCATGGAATTCTCCAATTTTTGTTATAAAGAAAAAGTCAGGTAAATGGAGGCTGTTACAGGATCTGACAAAGATAAATGCAACTATGGAACTGATGGGAGCCTTACAGCCCGGCTTGCCTTCCCCCATGGCAATCCCAAAGGGTACTTATAAGATTATTATAGATTTGAAGGATTGTTTCTATACTATACCCCTGGCGCCTCAAGACTGTAAGCGCTTTGCCTTCAGCGTCCCCTCTGTTAATTTTAAAGAACCCATGAAGCGATATCATTGGCTTGTGCTCCCACAGGGCATGGCAAATAGCCCAACTTTATGTCAAAGTTTTGTAGCCAGAGCCATTTCTTCCACCCGTGAAAAATTTTCTTCTGTTTATATTGTTCATTATATGGACGACATCTTGTTGGCTTGTTCTGACCCTATCGTCGTACGACAAGCCTTTGGACAACTAAAGCAAGATCTGAGCCTCTTTGGCCTTATAATAGCAGCTGAAAAGGTTCAGGAACATCCCCCTTTTACGTATTTAGGCCATATATTAGGCCCACACTATTTTAAAAGCCAAAATATACAATTAAAAACTTCACACTTAAGAACTCTTCATGATTTTCAGCAATTTTTAGGAGATATAAATTGGCTTCGGCCTTATTTAAAGCTGTCCACTGGAGAGTTAAAACCCCTCTTTGATCTCTTAAAAGGAGATACCAACCCTATATCCTTGCGCAATTTAAATCCCGACGCCGAGAGGGCCATCCAAATCGTAGAAAAGGCAATTTCCCAGCAACAAGTGAACTATTGTGACTACTCTAAACCATGGGAAGTTTACATTTTAGCTACTTCTCACTCCCCAACTGCTGTATTGTGGCAGGATGGCCCACTTTTATGGCTTTATCTACCATCAACACCCGGCAAAATGCTGACCCCCTACTACGAATTGGTAGCTAATCTGATACATATGTGCCGAGTGGATTCCCGTAAATATTTAGGTCAGGAACCTCATTTTATCTGTGTCCCATATAATTCACAACAACAAGATTGGCTATTCCCCCTTTGCGATTCTTGGGCCATTGCTTGGGCCAATTATACGGGAAAAATTTTGCATCACTACCCATCTAACAAACTCCTCCAATTTGCTGCATGTCATACGTTCCTATTTCCTTCCATAGTACGGGCCTCACCTTTATCTTCTGCCGCTTTAGTATTTACAGACGGATCCTCTAATGGAACGGCTGCTTTGACCATTAATGGGAAAACTCAATCTTGGGTTACGGGTTTTTCCTCCGCCCAAGAGGTAGAGTTAGAGGCTGTTTTACAAGCACTCGTCCTGTTACAAGACGAGCCCTTTAACTTATACTCAGACAGCCAATATGTAATTCGTGCTCTTCAAGTCATAGAAACTGTTCCCTTTATTGGAACTACTAACTCCAATATCCAGACCCAATTTCGCCAAGTACAAACTTTGCTTTGTTGTCGCAACCACCCCTGTTTTTTTGGCTTCATTCGAGCTCACACTAATCTTCCTGGCCCTTTAAGTGAGGGTAACGCAGTTACTGATTCTGCCACCAGAGTTTATTTAACTCAAGTCGAACTTGCTAAGCAGTCACATGCCATCCATCATCAAAACAGCCGAGCCTTGCGCCGACAGTTTAAATTATCTAGAGAAGCTGCACGTCAAATAGTTAAAACTTGCTCCAACTGTGTGCCCTTCTCACCAGCTCCTCATTTAGGTATAAATCCACGAGGACTGCTTTCTAATCACATTTGGCAGATGGATGTCACACATGTTCCATCATTTGGCCGATTAAAATATGTTCATGTTACTGTAGATACTTATTCTAATTTTATCCTAGCCACCCCCCTTGCTGGGGAAGCTACTAAACATTGTATTTCTCACTGCATTCGATGTTTTGCTGTGATGGGGATTCCCTCGCAAATAAAAACAGATAATGGCCCTGGCTATGCAGGCCAAGCATTTCAGTCCTTCTGCCATTCTTATATCACTCATATTACAGGCATTCCTTACAATCCTCAAGGTCAAGGCATCGTGGAGAGAGCTAATGGATTATTAAAACATCAAATTGCTAAAATACAGAAAGGAGAGTCGTATCCCGCTACCCCTGTGAATATACTTAATCATGCTTTATTTGTTTTAAATTTTTTGAATCTGGATTCAAATAATTTATCTGCTGCTCAGCGATTCTGGGAAAAAAGAGAGCAGCGTGCTTTTGCCTTAGTAAAATGGAAGGATCCCCTAACTGGTGCTTGGCACGGACCAGATCCTGTTCTAACCTGGGGTAGAGGGCATGTATGTGTTTTCTCACAGGAAGAAAATGATGCCCGCTTGCTGCCCGAACGCTATGTTCAGATTGTGTAGAGTGACAGTGGTCATCCAAGCAGCGACCCACTGGACCTTCACCCCCAACCCTCCAGTAATGCATCCAGTAATGCGGAAAAGACCTGAATTCATGTTTTTGTGTTAAGTGTAAAAGTCTCTGTTTCTTTGTCTTGTTCATGTTACATATTTTTTCTTGTCCAGTTTTGTCTTTGAAATTGGTACCAGTTTTAAATATGGATCCTTATATTTTTCTAAAGTTTTGTTTTGAACCTGGTTCTCACCTGCAAGAGTAAAATTGGCAAAACTCTATTGACACAAACTTCCGGAAAATGAATGGCCAATATTAATTTTGTGCACTTTAAAATCTTTGAGTATGAATGTGTGTGAATGAGTGAGTGAACATGTTCAAGGTTTAATCAAGAAAATCATTTAGGTTTGAATTATTGCATTGTTTTAAAGAGGGGGAGAATGGAATGTTAGATCAAAAAAAATGAACTTGATGTTCGTATGACAGCTCTTAAGTCCCATTTAGAAGGTCGAATCAGTAGATTGGAGAGAGAACTCCGAGAGCATCAAGGGAGGCACTTGGAGCAGAGAAAAGAGCCTCAAGAACCTACTAGTAAGGTCCCAGAACAGCAGAGACAGATCACGTTGAAAGCTACTGCAGCTTCTGAAGAACGAGGAATTGCCAGCACTTCAGATCCACCAACAGCCAATATCAAGCCAACTGCTGTTGTTTCTACTCCAAGTAAAGTGACAACTGAAGCTATGGCTGGGAACAAATCAACACCTATGGCCAGTAGCCGTCCAATGGTCACATCTGCAACAGTCACCAATCGAACAACTCCGCAGATCTAGGCCCTAGATGGATGAATTCCCCCCCGAGAGGAATCGCAGTCAAGGATGGGATAAGAGGGGACGCTCTCTGACCAACCTAAGACAGGGTCTTCAGCTTGATCTGAAGAAGTTCCCCATGACGGGTAAGGCAGAGTCAGCGATCCACCCAACCCAAGACAAGCAAGTACGCATCTTTTAAAAGAAAGACGGGGGAGATGTTGGGGACCGACTGTGGGGTCAATGACCTTGGACCTGACCTTGGACCTACACAACTGTATACACAAGGAAGTAACTCTGATCAGGATGACTTTAAGCAAAGTCAATCAGTTCTTATCAGGATGACTTTAAGCAATGTTAATCCTTTCTTATTTATCCTATATGTGACTTGTTTATATTTTGTATGAATGTAGCCTCTGGCAGTTCCCTAGTATTAAGAAGAGTATTTACGGTCGGAACTTAAAATAAACGGGACAGTCTTAGGCAGCAGTCTGGAGCTCACAGACTTCTTGGACTGCTGACTTGGGCTGTAGTCCTCCCGAACTCCATCTGTTTGTCTCTCTTCTATTTTTTCCTAGTCCTTGCCCCTATTTCAGGAATCCCAATCCACGAACCCTGGTTTGCTGACGGCTGGCTTCGGCACACTACAACTTTCTTTTTTTTTCATTTTTTTATTGTAATTAGTAAAAGGGTTAGATGATATTTGCCAGATAGAAGGTGCATTAATTCACATAAATTGATACCCTTTCACATGTCTTGGTACCCATTTCCCTCCAACCCCACACCCACCACCCGTCTTGGTTTTCCCCCCTTCCCTATCAAATTTCAAATATCCAAATACAAATAAATACAATATATAAGATAAAGTGAGATACTATACCAATATGGTATAACCAAGGGACAGCAAACGAGATGAGAGACAACATAGTACATTAAGGACAACTATCATTCATTATATGGCTATTGTGTCAATATCCTGGAGGTCCTTTCAATTAGCTTCACATTATATGGGCTTATATATGGCCTTTTGCTCTATTGACAGTCTCTGCTAGTAGAGCCCAAGGTTTCTACTGATTATGACGAATGAGGGAAACCACTGAGAATAAGTTCCTTTGAGTCTGGCTTACTTCACTTAATATGATTTGTTCTAAGTCTTTCCATTTCCTAACAAATGGGGCGATGTCATTCTTTCTGACAGCAGCATAGAATTCCATTGTGTACAAATACCACAACTTGTTGATCCACTCATCAACTGAGGGACATCTGGGTTGGTTCAATATCTTTGCTATAGTGAATAGTGCTGCAAAGAACATTGTTGTGCTAGTGGGTTTAGTATGCCCTTGTTTCTGGATTGTTGGGTAAATGCCAAGTACTGGAATTGCTGGGTCATAGGGGAGTTCTATGTTTAGCCTTTTGAGGCACTGCCACACTGCTTTCCATAGTGGTTGAATGAGTTTGCACTCCCACCAACAGTGTAGTAGTGATCCCTCCTGGACACATCCCCTCCAGCATCTGTTGTCATTCGTTTTCCTGATCCTGGCCATTCTAACTGGAGTAAGGTGGAATCTTAGACTTGTTTTGATTTGCATTTCTTTTATGACCAGAGATGTGGAGCATTTCTTCATGTGTCTATAGGCCATTTTTGTTTCTTCTTCAGAGAAGACTCTCTTTAAGTCTTTGGCCCATTTTTAATGGGATGGGTGTTACTTTGGAGGTTAGTTTTGGAGTGATTCAATTTTTTGAGTTGTTGATATATTTTAGATATGAGGCCTTTGTCCGTTGTTTGGTTGGTGAAGATCTTCTCCCACTCTCTAGGCTTCCTGATTAGTTTACTAGCTATATCCGTTGCCATACAAAAGCTCTGCAGTTTAATGCAGTCCCACTTATCCAGCCTTTCTCTGATTTGTTGTGATTCTTGGTCCTTATTAAGAAAGTTTCGACCTGTGCCAAGGAGGCCTAGTGTATCTCCTATTCCTTCCTGTAAACTTTTCAGTGTGTCAGCTTTTACCTCCAGGTCTTTGATCCATTTGGAGTTAATTCTAGTGCAAGGTGACAAAGAAGGATCCAACTTTAGTTTTGTGCAGGTGTTTAACCAGTTCTGCCAGCACAACTTGTTGAAGAGGCTATCTTTCTTCCATTCTATTTTTTTGGCTCCCTGGTCAAAGATTAGGTGGCCATAGGTCTGTGGTTTAATATCTGGGTCCGCCGTTCTACTCCATTGGACTTCAGGCCTGTTCTTGTGCCAGTACCAAGCTGTTTTGAGAATTATAGCTATGTAATAGAGCCTTAAGTTTGGAATTGAAATTCCTCCAGCGCTTTTCTTTCTGCTAAGAAGTGTTTTTGCTATACGGGGTCTTTTATTATTCCATATGAAATTTTGAATTGCCTCTTCTATGTCTTTAAAGAATGACATTGGGATGTTGATTGGTATTACATTGAATTTGTAGATAGCCCTTGGCAAGATTGTCATTTTCACAATGTTGATTCTTCCAATCCAGGAGCATGGGAGGTTTTTCCATTTCCTTAGTTCTGCTTTAATTTCCCTTTTTAGGGTTTTAAAGTTTTCTTCTAAACGGTCCTTTACATTCTTAGTTAAGCTAATTGCTAGGTACTTTATTTTCTTTGAGGCTATTGTGAAAGGATTTTCTTTCCTGATTATTGCCTCGTTCCTCTCAGTGTTGGCGTAAAGGAAGGCAGTTGATTTGTGAGGGTTGATTTTATGGCCTGCTACCCTTCCAAAGCTTTGAATCAGCTCAAGGAACTTGGGAGTAGAGTCTATAGGATTCTTTAAATACAGAATCATGTCATCTGCAAAGAGGGATAGTTTTATTTCCTCTTTCCCTACTTGGATCCCCTTTATGCTTGCTTCTTGCCTTATTGCACTGCCTAGGAATTCTAGTACTATGTTAAAAAGGAGTGGAGAGAGTGGGCATCCTTGTCTCATTCCTGATTTTAGAGGGAATGGCTTTAGATTTTCACCATTAAGTATAATACTAGCAGTGGGTTTCTTATACACAGCCTTTATTACATGAAGAAATGTTCCATGGATTCCTAGTTTCTCCACATCTTTTAACATAAAGGGGTTTTGGATCTTGTCAAATGCCTTTTCCGCATCTATTGAGACAAAGATGTGATTTTATCCCTGCTCCTGTTGATGTGTTGAATTATATTAATTGATTTTTGTATGTTGAACCAGCTTTGCCTCCCTGTGATGAATCCAGTTTGATCATAGTGTGTAATTTTTTGATGAGTTGTTGTAGACGGTTGGCCAGTATTTTGTTGAGAAGTTTTGCATCGATGATCATCAAAGAAATGGGTCTATAGATCTCTTTCTTTGATGAATCTCTGTCTCGTTTGGGGATGAGGGATATACTGGGTTCACAGAATGAGTTTGGTCAAGAACCTTCATTTTCAATTTCGTTGAAGAGCTTGAGGAGTATTGGTGTGAGCTGTGCTTTGAAGGCCTTATAGAATTCAGCTGTGAATCCATCTGGCCCTGGGCTCTTTTTAAGTGGAAGTTGTCTAATTTCCATTTCTATTTCAGAGCTTGAAATAGGCCTGTTGAGTTGGGTTAGCTCTTCTTGGTTCAGTGTGGGTATGTTAATATTGTCTAGGAATTCATCCATTTCTTCTAGATTCTTAAATTTGTTGGCGTAAAGGTTTGAGAAGTATTCCCTCATGATATTCTGGATCTTGGTATTTTCTGTCGTGATATTACCATTTTCATCTGCGATTTTGTTTATTTCGATATGCTCTCTTCTTTTTTTGGTAAGATTTGCTAAGGGCTTGTCAATTTTGTTAATTCTTTCAAAGAACCAACTCCTTGTTTTGTTCTTGCTTTCTATAGTTTTTTTATTCCAAATCATTTAATTCTGCTTTGATTTTAATAATTTGCTTTCTCCTAATGGGTTTAGGGTTGGTTTTTTGCTCTTTTTCCAGGAGGTTAAAGTGAGACATTAACTAGTTGGTTTGCCATTTTTCCAACTTGCTGTTGTAGGCACTCAGCGCTATAAATTTTCCTCTGAGTACTGCCTTTGTTGTGTCCCTAAGGAGTTGATATTTGTGTGCTCCTTATTGTTAAATTTCATAAACAGTTGGATATCTGTTCTGATCTCTTCGATTACTCATTGTTTTTGATTCAACAATGTGTGGTTCAGTCTCCATGAGTTACAGGGTATTCGTTGGTGGAGATGTGTGTTCAGCTCCAATTTGATGTCTTTATGGTCTGAGAGTTTGCATGGAATAATTTCAGTGTTTCTGAATCTGTCCAGGTTTGCTTTATGGCCTAAGATGTGGTCTATTTTGGAAAATGTTCAATGTGCTGCTGAGAAAAACATATATTGTGTTGTTACTGGGTGGAATATTCTGCAGATGTCTGTTAGATCTAGTTGGTCTATATAGTTGTTAAGTTCTAAGGTTTCTCTTTTGAGTTTTTGCCTTGTTGATCTGTCCATAGGTGAGAGTGGTGTGTTAAACTCACCAACAATCACTGTATTTCGATCTATGTATGGTTTCAGTGTAAGTAAAGTTTGCTTGATGAAGTTTGGAGCTCCGGGATTGGGTGTGTAAATATTTAGGATCGTTATGTCTTCCTGGAGGAAAGATCCCTTTAGTAGTATGTAGTAACCTTCTTTGTCTTTTCTTACTAATTTTAGTTTGAAGTCTATTGTATCTGATATGAGGATGGCAACTCCAGCCTGTTTATGGGGGCAGTTAGCTTGATAGAGTTTATTCCAACCTCTCACTTTCAAAAGATGATTGTTTTTGGGTAAAATGTGTCTCTTGAAGACAGCAGAAAGATGGCTCTTGCTTTTTGATTAAACTAGACAGCCTATGCCGTTTAATTGGAGAGTTAAGTCCATTGATATTGAGAGTTAGGATTGAGAGATATTTATTAGTTCCTACCATTTTTAAAAGCTTTTAGTAGGGCCTGTGTTTTGACAGTTCTTGTGGTCCTTAGATGGTATGCTGTTTCGGTGCCATTTCTTTCCCTATATTGCATTTATTTTGGTTTTCTATGTGTAGAGCATCTTTGAGAATTCTCTGTAGTGTTGGTTTTGTTTCGACATATTGTTACAGCTTTTCCCTGGAATGGAATGTTTTTATTGTTCCCTCAGTTTGAATGAGAGCTTAGCTGGCTACAGTATTCTTGGTTGGTAGTTATTTGATTTAAGGGCATGACATATATGCTTCTAGGCACTTCGTGCTTGCATGATCTCTCTAAGAAATCCGGGGTTATTCTGATTGGTTTGCCTTTATAGGTTACTGATCCCTTTTCCCTGGCTGCCTGTAGGATCTTTTCTTTCGTTTCTATTGATCCAGTTCGGATCACAATGTGACGGTGGGATGTTATTTTCTGGTTAGGTCTGTATGGGGTTCTAAAAGGTTCTCGTATCTGCATGGGCCTGCCCTTCTGGATATTTGGGAAATTCTTTGAGATGATTCCCTGAAGTATATTTCCAATACCATTGACCTCTTTCTCCACGCCCTCCTCAATACCAACTAGCCTTAAATTAGGCTTCCTAATTGTATCTTGGACCTCCTGAAGCGCTCTCTCATATTTCCTAGATTTGGATTGACTCATTTTCTGTTCTTTCTCTATAATACCTAAATTATCTTCAGCCCCGGGAATTCTCTCCTCTGCATTGTCTAACCTGCTATCAAAGCTATCTACTTTATTTTTCATCTCCCTTGCTTCTTATCGCTCACTTTTGATGCATTGCATCTCTTGTTTTAGATCATGTATGGATTTCTTTATCTCCTTGATTTCCTTTTGAGTGGTTAGCTCAGTAGGTTTGTTTTCTTTGGACATTAGCTGGAGTTTGGTCATGTTTTTATTTTTGGATTCTATGAATTCATCCATCTTTCTTTGAAAAATCTTTATTATGGCCTCCTTTATGGCTTCTTCTTTTTCACATATCACCTTGTTTTTGCTTTCCTCTTGTTCAGCTATGGCTTCCTCCATTATCTCTTTCTTTATATTTTCACATTTTCCATTAAGGATGTTTTTCAATTGCATTTGTGTAGCACTTGGAAGACTCTCTTCTAGGTGTGCCAGGGACTGTTCCATTGTCTGTTTACATTGTGTGGGGGATGTTGTTTCTTGATTTGACATTTTTCTTGAGTTTCTTGTTCTGCCCATTTGAAAATGGGAGCAAGATTACTACTAAATACGATTATAGTTTTTCAGGTATAACCAACCTGGACCTCTGTAGCTGGCAGACACTAGATGTTCACAAGTTTTGATTGGTATTATCACTCTTTGTTTTTGTGCACTTACAGACCAGTCTAATACAACCACTGATAAGCGATTTATACCCAAAACAATAAGCCCCTCAATCCAAACTCTATTGTCTTTAAGTCCCTCTGAGCCTAGAGAATAATTAACCACCTACATATACAATATTGCTCAACAGCCATCAAGTGTAGATCCGTGCAGTATAAGGGTTGAAAGATGAGCAGAGGTCCAGGGATAGAAAAAAAAGAATGAGAGAGGTCAGGGGAGGTACAAGAGGATTAACGTAGGAGAGAAAGAATATTGTAGTAATGAAGAAAAGGTATAGCATAATGATAACTGACATAAGTTGGTAAGTAGGTAGCATATTTGAGTACAAAATTTGGAAAGTATTAGAATAAAACTTATGTGTTGCTGCACGACTAGCTCTTAGCCCAACCAGTGGCCTCACAGTGGATCATGGGATGGATCTGTTTTTCTTGTCTACGTTGAGGGAAAGGGGTATTTCACAAGATGCAGAAGCGAAGATTTCAGAAGCAAATGCTGTGAGTGAATTAGCTCGTAAAAAGCATTTTTATTTTCTTTTATCTTTCTGCCAGTCTTGGGGCTTGAATTCTGGGCCTGAGCACTGTCCTCGGGTTTTCTCAAGTCTAGCCCTCCGCCACTTGAACCACAGTGCCACATCTAGATTTTCTATCTATGTGGTTCTGAGCAATCAAACCCAGATCTTCATGGATGCTAGGCAAGCACTCTACCACTATGCCAAACTCTCAACCCTGACATAGTAATTATAAAGTCATCATCATCATATCAAATATCCTTTCTCCTACCAAGCATGAACACTTATCTATGTGTGTAATGCTTTTTTTAAAATTTCACTAATTCTTCTGTGTTTTTCCCTCTTGAATTTTTTACACATGACAGCAAAGCTAATCATCATAAATAATTGATTAGGATACAGAAACCTAATAATATCCTAGTAGATTGACGTCAACAATATGTGCAAGATGCCCTGTGTGTTTGACCTAGTGGTAGAGTCCTTGGCTACAACGCAAAAAGACTCCTGTTTGATTCCTCATTACTACATACATAGAAAACGCTGCAAGTGGTGCTGTGGCTCGGTGGGACAGCTAATGCCTAAAGAAAGCCCAAGAACAATGTTCACACTCTGAGGTCAAGTCCCAAGACTAGCAAAAACAAAAAAAAATCGACAAGGCGCAAAATGCAGGCAGAGAAGGCACTGTGAAGCAAATGTTTTGTAAAGGATGAGGGCAATATTGACCCTTAAGTCTGGATCTTACCTAAGAAAGGCTCCTTCAGCCTGAGACCAGACTGGTAGTTGGGCCTAGTGGAAGACATTGGGATTGGACAAATAAGGTGTGCTGTTTACTACATCCACATGTATATTGTGAGATTGGAGGAGAGATTCAGCCTCCAGTATGTCTTTGGTGAGGTCTTCTGTGAGCAAGGATCTTTGGTCATTGGGCCCTGAAGGGTGACCAAGCCTCCCTCACAATGGAACAGAATATGGAACCCTGGTAACCAAGCCACTGTAACTAAAAACCAACTCAAGCCACCTCACTTGGCTTGTGGCTCAGGAGGAAGAAAGATGTTGCTGTGCTGTTGCCAGAGGTCAGGAAACTCGAGTCTCAGGCATGGAAGTTGTGGATGTCTTACTCGAAGATGTACATGCTAGATCATTGCCAAGCCACAAATCCAGTATAACAGGCCTTTCTCTAAGACGAAGGCCAGGAAAATCCAGGGCAACCAGATGAGGTATATTTCTAAGAAGAAATGTATTTGACCCCATCATCCTCCCCACACACTACAATTTTCTTTTTTTTAATTTTTTCATTGTAATTAGTAAAAGGGTTAGATGATATTTGCCAGATAGAAGGTGCATTAATTCACATACATTGATACCCTTTCACATGTCTTGTTACCCATTTCCCTCCAACCTTACACCACCCACCCGTCTTGGTTTTTCCCCCTTCCCTATCAAATTTCAAATATCCAAATACAAATAAATTCAATATATCAGATAACAAAGTGAGATACTACACCAATATGGGATAACCAAGGGACAGCAAACGAGATGAGAGACAACATAGTACATTAAGGACAGCAATCATTCATTATGTGGCATTTGTTTCAATATCCTGGAGGTCCTTTCAATTAGCTTCACATTATATGGCCTTATATATGGCCTTTTGCTCTATTGCAAATCTCTGCTAGTAGAGACAAAAATTTCTCCTGATTATGGCGAATGAGGGAAACTACAGAGCCTAAGTTCCTTTGAGTCTGGCTTACTTCACTTAATATGATTTGTTCTAAGCCTTTCCATTTCCTAACAAATGGGGCGATGTCATTCTTTCTGACAGCAGCATAGAATTCCATTGTGTACAAATACCACAACTTGTTGATCCACTCATCAACTGAGGGACATCTGGGTTGGTTCCATACCTTTGCTATGGTGAATAGTGCTGCAATAAACATTGTTGTGCTACTGGGTTTAGTATTCCCTTGTTTCTGGATCGTTGGGTAAATGCCAAGTAGTGGAATTGCTAGGTCATAGGGGAGTTCTATGTTTAGCCTTTTGAGGCACTGCCACACTGCTTTCCATAGTGGTTGCATGAGTTTGCACTCCCACCAACAGTGTAGTAGTTATCCCTCCTGGCCACAACCCCTCCAGCATCCGTTGTCATTCCTTTTCCTGATCCTGGCCATTCTAACTGGAGTAGGTGGAATCTTAGAGTTGTTTTGATTTGCATTTCTTTTATGACCAGAGATGTGGAGCATTTCTTCATGTGTCTATAGGCCATTTTTGTTTCTTCTTCAGAGAAGACTCTCTTTAAGGCTTTGGCCCATTTTGTAATGGGATGGGTGTTACTTTGGAGGTTAGTTTTGGAGTGATTCAATTTATTGAGTTGTTGATATATTTTAGATATGAGGCCTTTCTCCGTTGTTTGGTTGGTGAAGATCTTCTCCCACTCTGTATGCTTCCTGGTTAGTTTACTAGCTATATCCATTGCCATACAAAAGCTCTGCAGTTTAATGCAGTCCCACTTATCCAGCCTTTCTCTGATTTGTTGTGATTCTTGGTCCTTATTAAGGAAGTTTCGACCTGTGCCAAGGAGGCCTAGTGTATTTCCTATTCCTTCCTGTAAACTTTTCAGTGTGTCAGCTTTTACCTCCAGGTCTTTGATCCATTTGGAGTTAATTCTAGTGCAAGGTGACAAAGAAGGACCCAACTTAATTTTCTGCAGGTGCTTAACCAGTTCTGCCAGCAAAACTTGTTGAAGAGGCTATCTTTCTTCCATTCTATTTTTTTGGCTCCCTTGTCAAAGATTAGGTGGCCATAGGTCTGTGGTTTAATATCTGGGTCCGCAGTGATATTCCATTGGACTTCAGGCCTGTTCTTGTGCCAGTACCAAGCTGTTTTGAGAATTATAGCTCTGTAATAGAGTCTAAAGTTTGGAATTGAAATTCCTCCAGCGCTTTTCTTTCTGCTAAGAAGTGTTTTTGCTATACGGCTCTTTTATTATTCCATATGAAATTTTGAATTGCCCCTTCTATTTCTTTAAAGAATGACATTGGTATGTTGATGGGTATTGCATTGAATTTGTAGATAGCCCTTGGCAAGATTTTCATTTTCACAATGTTGATTCTTCCAATCCAGGAGCATGGGAGGTTTTTCCATTTCCTTAGTTCTGCTTTAATTTCCTTTTTTAGGGTTTTAAAGTTTTCATCATAACGGTCCTTTACATTCTTAGTTAAGCTAATTCCTAGGTACTTTATTTTCTTTGAGGCTATTGTGAAAGGGGTTTCTTTCCTGATTATTGCCTCGTTCCTCTCACTGTATGCTTGCTTCTTGCCTTATTGCACTGCCTAGGAATTCTAGTACTATGTTAAAAAGGAGTGGAGAGAGTGGGCATCCTGAATGCTACCCCTTACCACTTTTATGCAAAGCTTAGGCCTGTGGCATTTTAAGCACAATTCAACGCTCTGTTTTTTGCTGGTTAATTAGGGGTAAAAATCTTATAGAATTTATTGTATGGCTGATTTTGAACTGGAATCCTCAGGTCTCAGCTATTCTTGAGTAGCTAGGATTACAGTACTTTTACAACCTGTATGCTCATACACATCGATTCTGATCCAAACACTCATTGTTCAATTTAACTAACAAGATGTGAGGAAAGATGATTGACTGTAATTTACTAGATGGGCTTCTAGTGAGTATATATTTCCACTTCCACTCTAAAGCCAGGGAAATGTTTCTGGTACATGTTTCAACTATCTCCCAAAGAGGAAATAATGTGTGAGTACGTTTGCTAGTATTTCAGATAGGAGATGGACTTTGGTGTTTGGAACCTGTTGGGCAGAGTGTATCAGCTGGGCTGTGATAACAGAGATGATGTTTCAGACATGAATATTTTCATCCCAGACAGACTTAATCCAGATCCTTGGATTTCAGGCCTTGAGTAGATAGAATTACAAGTGTGAGCTGCCACCACCACCTGGTTCATTTTGGAAACCTTAATTGCTTCTCATTTGTTCCTTTCCTTTTTTGGAAGATTGATCTAAGCTGGCTGATTGTGCATCATAATGAAGTGATTGGACTCAGGAATTGCAAATATTTGTTTCATAAGCACGGAATGAATGAAAGTTGATCTAAACCCAATAGTATTTTCCTTCTGATAAATAGGGAACTTACTTATATCATTTTTCCTTGCCTTTGCTTTCCCAAAGCAAGCAACATGTTTCTTAAAAACTATACTTCATGAGAATATTATAATTAGAAGCTATCTTCTGCACACTTCAGAATACTCCTTGCATTTATAAACTTATATTACAATATTAGGTAGAAGAATGGTGACTGTTAGTTTCATAACTCTATCATATGTTTTACTCTTTAAGGCTCATTAACTCAAGAAGTGATTAAAGACATTTAGATAATAGTAGATCATAGCTGCTGCTGATTTGATGTGTGTGCAGATGATACACAGATTTATTAGGATTACTCAAAAGTTTTGTTCAAATTTTCAGTAGTAGACTGCTATGCTAACGGGAAGGTAATAGTAATGATGCTGAAATTCTATGAATCAGCTATGAAGCAGAATTTCAGGGGAGAGTATTTGCTAGGGACTTAATTTCTAAGACGCATATCAAGAATATTGAACTATAACACCAAATGATGGAGGACTCAGCGTCACAATTTGTTTGTTTTATGCAAGTCTTGGGACTTAAACCCAGGGCCTGGGAACTGTCCTTAAATGTTTTTTTTTGCTTCAGGCTAGTGTTCTACCACTTGATCCACAGATCCACTTCCAGATTTTTGGTAATGAACTGTAAATCAGAATATCAAGCAATTTGTTTGGGCTGGATTCAAACCTGATTCTGTGTAGATAGGATTCCAAGTCTGAGCGCACAGAGTCTGGCTAGTATCATTCATCATTCAAGTCATGGGACTGCAATTCTGCACCTGGGTCTTGTCACTGAGCTTTTCAGCTCAAGACTACTGCCCTATCCCTTGAGCCATAGGGCCACTTCTGGGTTTCTGGTGGTTAATAGGAGATAAGAGTCACATGGACTTCAGTGCCCAGGCTGACTTTGAACTGCTATCCTTGGATCCCAGCCTCTTGAGTAGCTACATTTACAAGTGTGAGCCACCATACCCAGCTAAATTATTTTTTAAGTTAATTTTTTTTGTTAAGTCAATATATAGTTGGCATACAGTTACATAAGTAATGAACACATTTCTTAAGAAAATTGTTATCCCCTCCCTCCTTTTTCTCTGTTTTCCTACCCTCAGCCCCCTCTCCACCCAGATTGTTCAGTTCATTTCCGTTTAGTGTCTTCCAAGTATCACTGTTCAATTGGTTCACCCTTTTTCCTTTGTTTTTTTTTTTTACCATTTTATTATACCCTCTCCATTCGCCAAATCACATAAACCTATGTACAAGACACAGGGTACCCGAATTCAACACAGTGACTACAGAGAATAAAACTAAAGGGAAAAACAAGAAAAGAGGTAAAAAGCAAAGAAAATGAAAGAACATCATACAGTACCTTAGAAGCAACAACACTGAAAAAACAAAACATAAAACATTGGGCTGAAAATGAAGCTTGCCTACCATGTATGAAACCCTGGATTCCATTCCTCAGCACCACATAAACAAAAACTGGAAGTGCCACTGTGACTCAGCTGGTAGATATCTAACGTTCAGCACAGAGTGTCTCCAAGTGATAAAAATCTGTCACATTTAAGTCAGGCTTCAAAATTTGGTAGGAACCAGTTACGTGATTTGGAAGAAAGTCCAATTTTCAAAAAATCACTAGCCAGGCGCTGTAGGGTCATAATTGTCATTCTACTAGCCAGGGAGAAGGTGATTCAAAGCCTTTGCAAGCAAAAAACGAAAACAAAAAAACTGTAAGATTCTTCTCTCCACTTATCCACCCAAAAACTAAGGGGAGTTGTGGCTAAAACTGGTACAGCATTAGCCTTGAGGAAGAAGAACTAAGAGACCTTGCCCAGGTCCAAAGTTCAAGCTCCCCACCAAGAAAGAAAAAAAAGGAGTCCAGATACCTTAATTTCAAAAGTATATCTGGATATCTTAGTAGATTTTTCTGATCTTTCCTCATTCATCTGATGGAACCACATAATCTTGATCCTGATCTGACTAAGAGCCTGCATTGTGCTTAATAAATTCATTCCACATATTCCAGTAGAATCTGGACAGCTAACAGCCACTTACCAATGCTTTATTCTACGTTTAGGCCAGTATGTCTTCATACCATCTACACAGTCAGCTATATCATTTTTCCAGAAGTATCATTGAGTGTAGAACACTCAGAACTAAAATAATTGCATAAAGATGTAATAAAACCCCTTGATTCATTAAGAAAATTTCTGTACCACTTAGAGCAAGTACATTAGTGGTATTTACCTCTAGCCTCTTTTTAAAAAAAATTTATTAACATTGAATTTTACATCATATTGCAAATGTCATGTTTAACCAACAAGTATTCAAGAAGGGAATCGCTATACAAGCACTGGCACATAGATTTTAGAATACAGTAAATATTAAACTGAGTCTTTGTATGTCATAGATACAGATTAATCTATAATAAAACACATGTCTATAGAGTATATAGTCTATTCTAGATTTTTATGTCTATGTAGTTATGTTTATATCTCCAAAATTATGTCCAGAACTTTGGGTATCAACTATTCAATCATCGCTCTACTACTGTTTGAAACTAATATCTATATATTAAGGATACCATGTAGCTTTTGTTCCTTGGTCTTGACTTATCTCACTCAACAGGATTCACTCTAATTTCATCCACTACCCCAAAAATGCCATTATTATTTTTTTCTGTGCAGATCTTCTTTTTATGTATTTATTTTTATTGTAATTTATAGAAGGGTTACATTATATTCACCAGATAGAAGGTGCATTACTTCTCAAACTTTGATACCCCATGTAATGATATGGTCCCCATTTCCCTTCCCCTACCCCCACTCATGTTCATTTCCCCCCTTCCCTATCCAATTTCAAATAACCAATTAGGCACATATGAAATATATCAGAAAACAAGGTGAAATATTGTAACAATATGATATAACCAAGGGATAGCAAAAGAGATAAGAGATCACATAGTTCATTAAGGACAACAATCACTCATTATATGAGTTTTGTTTCTTTATCTTGGAGGTCCTTACATTTAGTGTCATACTATTTGTCACGAGGTCTCTAGATTTTGTTCTATTGTAAATCTCTGGTAGCAGAGCCCAAGGTTTCTACTGAATTTGACAAATGAGGGAGACTCTTGGGCCTATGTTCCTTTGAGTTTGGCTTACTTCACTTAATATGATTTTTTTCCTTTTCATCCACTTCCCCGAGAATGCCATTATTTTATCTTGTCGTTTGGCTATGTATCATTCCATTGTGTGTGTGTGTGCGTTTGTGTGTGTGTGCGTGTGTGTGTGTGTGTGTGTGTGTGTGTGTGTGTGCGTGTATCACATTTTTTGTAGTAGGGCATCTGGTTGTTTCCATCATCCAGCCTCATTTTCTACAGATATTTTTATAGTCTCTTTTTTATTTTCAGGGTAATGTATAGATGGGTTACGATTACATTTACAGGTAGTGGACTGCATTACTTCTCACACATTTATTCCATTCCACATGTTTTTGTCCCCAGTTCCCTCTCCCCTCCCCTTCCCAATCATCTTGTTTCCCCCCTTCCCTTTCCTATTTGACATAAACAAATAAACATATATACAATATGCCAGGGAAAACATCAGATACAGTAACAATCTGACATTAACCAAAGGGCAAAATAAGAGATGAGAAATAACATAGTAGATTAAGGACAAAAATCACACAAGATTAAGAGCAATGATGACACAAGATATAGCTCTTGTTCCCATATCCTAGAGATCCTTTCATTTAGTCTCATCCTATATGACCTTATATACCTAGGTATTTGAGTTATTGTAATCCTCTGCTAGGAGAGTCCTAGATGTGAACTAATTGTTACAAATGACAGAAACCATTGAGCTTATGTTTCTTTGGGTCTGGCTTGCTTCACTTAATATGAATTTTTCCAAGTCTTTCCATTTCCTTACAAATGGGGCGATGTCTTTCCTTCTGATGGCAGCATAGCATTCCATTGTGTATAAGTACCACATCTTCTTGATTCAGTCATCTACTGAGTGGCATCTGGGTTGGTTTCATACCTTTGCTATGGTAAATAGTGTTGCAATGAGCATCATTGTGCTAGTGGCTTTAGTATGTCCTTTTTTCTGGACATTTGGGTAGATGCCAAGTAGTGGATTTGCTGGATCATAGGGGAGCTCTATGTTCAGTCTTTTGAGGAACCACCACACTGCTTTCCCTAGTGGTTGAACGAGTTTACACTCACACCAACAGTGTAGGTGTGATCCCCCCTGGTCACTTCCCCACCAGTATCTCTTATTAGTTTTTTTGATAATAACCATTCTGACTGGAGTCAGGTGGAATCTCAAAGTTGTTTTGATTTTCATTTCCCTTATTGCTAGACATATGGAGCATTTCTTCATGTGTCTAAAGCCCATTTTAATTTTTTCTTCAGAGAATACTCTTTTAAGTCTTTAGCCCACCTTTTAATAGGATGGTTGTTTCTTTGAAGATTTGTTTGGGAGAGATTCATTTTTTTCAGCTATAGATATATTTTAGATAACTATATATATTTTTGTAGAAAAAAGAATGGAAGCCATCATGCTGGCTCACAACTTAATTTCAGCTACTTAGGAGGCTCAGGGCTTAGGATCACAGGTCAAAGCCAACCAGGGCCCTACAGTGTGTGAGATCAAACTCTGTGAACATACAATGACTGTAAGAGGAATCTCCCTGCCTGGGAATGTAGCCTAATGGTAGAGTGCTCACCTAGAATGCATGAAGACCTAGGTTCTATTCACCGGTACCGCATACTCAGAAAAAAGCTAGAAGTGGCGCTGTGTCTCAAGAGGCAGAGCACTCACCTTGGGCAAGCGAGTCCAATGAAAATGTCTAGGCGCTGAGTCCAAGCCGTAGGACTGGCAAAAAGAAAAAAAAAGAGCAATCTTACTTAAGTAACAAGGAATGTACCCTATATTTATACAGACTGAAAAATTCATTAAGAAATTAAAAAATATGTATAAAGTGCATAATTTCTTTTGTGTGTTGGCACTGGGTCTTCAACTGAGTGCTTCAGCTCTATCCCTGACCTTTTCTGCTCAAGGCTAGCACTCTACAAATGCAGCCCCAAATCAACTATCTTCAATTGAGATATAAGAGATGAATATTTCAGGGTGCTTCATGAAAAACATTTTTATAAATTGAAACTTTCAACACAGTCTTATTTTAGTATGAATGTTGAGATGGGAAGAGACAGAAAAAGTGAAATGTTTCCTGATCCCCATAGAGAAGAGACTCAGCAGAACCACTGTGGTCTGCAGGCTTCTTTGTGAGTTTTGTTTTGTCAATTGTGGGTCTTGAACTCTGGGCCTGGGCACTGTCCCTGAGCTCTTCAGCTCAAGGCTTTAATCTGTGAGCCACAGTGCTACTTCTGGTTTTTCTGGCAGTTAACTGGGTACTTTGGCTGGCTTTAAACTTTGATTCTCAGATCTTAGCCTCCTGAGTAGCTAAGATTATAGGTGTGAGGTACAATCACCAGGCTGCTGCTCTGTTACTATGCAGGTTCTGGATCAAGAACTTCAAGTTCTTACTTCAATTTTTTCTTCTCTTGCCTGATACTCTGCCATTTGAATGAAGCCCCAGTTCCTGGTCTTTGTTGGTTAATGAGAGATATTATGATTTTCTAATATTTAGAGCAACGATTATAAAACCCAGCATTTTACTTACTTGAATAAATTGAGAGACAGGACCTAGTGAGATGGAAAACAAAATTTTTTTTCAAGTTGCTATCCTGTTCTAATGCATAAGTCTGGCTATTTTGCTTACACACAAATATGTATTTTACCAGTTTCTACTCTATTTTTGCTTAGCTTAAAACCACCACTGCCATTTCATAGATTTTGTTGTTGTTGTTTGTGGTGCTTGAACTCTGTGCCTGGGCTGTTCCTCAGATCTTCAGTTCAATGCCAGTGCTCTACTACTTTTGATTTGGCCAGTCCTGGGCATGAACTCAGGGACTGAGTACTGTCCTTATATGTTCTCAAGGCTAGGGCTCTACCATTTCAGCCTCAGTACCACTTCCAGCATTTTTCTGTGTATGTGGTATTGAGGAATTGAACCCAGGTCTTCGTGCATGCTAGGCAAGCACTCTACCACTAGGCCAAACTCCCAGCCCAAAATTATTCATCATTACTATTAGCTATCTTCTTTTTTTATTATTGATTCATCATGGTGCTTGGACTTTGGGCCTGGACACTGTCCCTGAGCTCTTCAGCTCAAGGCTAGCGCTCTTCCTCTACAGCTCCATTTTTGGTTTCTGGTAGTTAATTGGTGATGTAAGTCTCACAAACATATGTGTCCAGGCTGGCTTTGGGCTTTGAACCAAGATCCTCCAATCTCAGCCTCCATAGTAGGTAGAATTACACGCTTCAGCCAGCAGTGCCTGACTGTTTGATGTCTCTGTCTCTGTCTCTCTGTCTCTGTCTGTCTCTGTCGGTCTGCCTCTCTCTCTCTCTCTCTCTCTCTATCTGTCTCTCTCTCTGTCTCTCTGTCTCTCTCTGTCTCTCTGTCTCTCTGTCTCTCTGCCTCTCTGTCTCTCTCTGTCTCTGTCTCTCTCTCTCTCTCTCTCTCTCTCTCTCTCTCTCTCTCTCTCTCTCTCTCTTTTGGTTGTAAGACTTTAATTGTGCACCTGGGCAGTGTCGCTGGGCTCTTCAGCTCAAGGCTACAACCTTAAACACCTTGAGCCACAGTGTCACTTCTGGTTTTCTGGTGCTCAAGTGGAAGTAACAGTTTCATGAACTTTAGTGTCTGGCCTGGCTTTGAACTGTGATCCTCAGAACCCAACCTTCTGAGATCATTTCCAGCTTTTTTTTTTAGTGTAAGTGGTACAGTGTAATTGAACACAGGGCTTTGTGCATACTAGGCAAGCAAACTACCACTAGTTTGCACTCCAGCCTTAGATAAGGGCTTTCTTTTTCTTTTTCATTTTTTCACTCATGGGGCTTGAACTCTGGGCCTGGATGTTTACCTTAAGCTCTTCAGCTCAAGGCAAGAGCTCTACCACTTGAGGCACATTGTCATTTTGAATTTTCTGGATTATTTGGAAATAAGATTCTCACAGATTTTTATGCCTGGGCCGTCTTTGAACCTCGATCCTCCAGGGTAGCTAGGATTACCAGGGTGAGCCACCAGTCACGGGCATTAAATTATTATTTTTTGCATGTCCTATGGCTTCAACTCATGGCCAGAGCACTGTCCTAGGGCTTGCTCAAGGATAGCACTTTACTTCAGCCAGTCAACTCCCGGTCCAAATAGGCCACTCTTGAAGCTAGAATTACAGAGATCTGCCATAATACTGGCATGTCGTTATCTAAGTATATAATTTTTCTTCTATTTTTGATGGCTTTTCCTTAGTGTACATATTTCCTACATATTTTATGGAAAACTTCCTTCCCACTGGGGCCATAAGTTAAGCCTAGTGGAAGAGTTCTTGCCGAGCATGAATGAAGACCTAAGTTCAATTCCTCAGCACAACATTCATAAAAAAAGATAAAAGTGGTGCTGTGGCACATGTGATAGAACTTGCGCCTTAAGTATAAACAAAAACAAAAACAAGGATCGTGCTCAGGTCCTGAGTCTAAGCCCAGTACTGGCAAAAAAAAATTCTGCCCAAAGTAGACATTTAAACTTGTTGTACTTTTCAAAAATGTGTTGTCAAGGTGATATAAAAAGAGATTGCTGTTACATATGTAATGAGTACATTTCTTGTAAACACTGTTACCCCCTTCCCCTTTTCTCTTTCCCATCCCCCAAGTGATAAATTTCATTTACAACAAATATATATGTATTTTCATTCCTGAAAAAAATAGTTTAAAATGTGTTCAAATAAATGATGTAGGTTGATATATTTATCAAAATGCATTACTTGAACTCTAAAATAAACATTCTAGGTAATTTTTCTCATAAAATTGTAGTAATGCTATCACAATAATAAAAAAGGAATTTTAGTTATTAATTTCTTATGTTTTACCTTTAACATTATTACACTAACTATGCTGTTTATGGTATTAATACAGACAGCATGAAATATGATTATGTTAAAAAAATTAAATGATTAAAAATAGTAAGGTTGGGGGCCAGTAGTTTGGCTTGGTGGCACACACCCTGGACTGGCAAAAAAGAAGTAGGGTTAGATAAAACAGATTTATTTCCAAATGTGTGGAAAATGGTATGATTTCTTGTTTGGCTAGTCCTGGGGCTTGAACTGAGGGACCAGGAACTGTCCTTGGCCACATTTGTTCAAGGGTGGCACTCTGACACCTGAGCCACAGTGCCCCATCTGCTTTTTCTGTGTATGCAGTGTTGAGGAATTGAATCAAGGTCTTCTTGTATACTAGGCGAGCACTCTACAACTAGGCCACATTCAAAGCCAAAGTAGATTTTTGATGCTATTGTGGAGTTTTAATTTTCTTAAATATTTGTACAAAGCACAATGGATATATAAACAGACTTGAACTCACAGAACAGAGTCCCACATAATATTACAGTTACTCTGGCACTTCTCCCGATTGACAAAACACATTTCCAGGCATCTGCTCTGTCCTTAAGCTTTGGTAGCTGACTTGTCTTTCCATGGAGGCCTGGCCTGGATTCCTGGTGATTCCATGCACTTCATAGTTCCCTGTATATCCAGTAAGGTTGTCTTCTATGGGACCAGACCTGTCTGGTTTTTGGCCCACCTAGGACCTATGTGTCTGAGGTCTCACATTATAAGTGGAAAATAAAACACAGTATAATAAGCACTGAAGAACTGCACACCATAATATTAACAATGAGAGTTTAATAGTTAGCAAAGTAAATACAATGAATACTTGACAAGAATCATGAGAGCAAGATAAAGAGATGTCTTTTTAGGAAGGGGACAGGGAAGCTCTAAATCCAGACTGGCCTCCAAGTTGCCTTCAGACAGTAATTCTACTTCAGAGTCCTGAGAAGGGTCTCCTTCCTCATGAGAAACAGAATGTCCTTCCTGAGTTAAGAGGGGGATGGATTCTGGTTTGTCGAATGGAGATTGAGTCTCTTTTAGTGAGATGGATGGGTCTGGATATTCTGTGAGGATGGATTCATTTTCCTCCAATGAATCCAGTATTGAGAGTACACTTGCTTCTTCCCATGGGGACATTTTCCATGAGCCCAGCGTGTGCCCCTTCAGCTTGCACAATAAGTGGAGTGTTACTCTGACTCATATGGACTGACTCTGGGAGGAGTGTGAAAGGAAACGGAAGGAAATCTGGCTGCTCTTTTTCTTCCTCCATAGTATCTGCAGGTTCAACTGTGTCACACATGGGGTTCAGAGCAAAACGTTTATCCACAGGACTCTAAACCCGTTTGGTAATTTCTACAGAAGGCCCATGCTTTCTGGAGTGCAGTGATGATTCTCAGTCTCCATCACTCACCAGCTCCATTGGTGGGTTTTTCATCCGGAGTTCAGGATAAGCTCTTCCACGATGACCCAAACCTAAGAATGGAAATAGGTACAGAGTGGACAGAGTGGACTCTGCAAGTTAAAGTGTCACTCAACTTCCATGAGGATCTAATGGAGGAACCTGTAGAACTGGAGTTTGGACTGAAAACTGAGGAGGTGTAGGGTCTTTCTAATGAGTGCTTATTCCCGAGTCCTTTCAGAGGACAGACATTATCTGGCTGACACCACCCAAAAAGGGCATTTTGCCAAGCTCTGTAGAAGTAAGGGCCAACCAATATCTAGACCACATGGGCTTCCTACTCACAGGCTCTGAGGCACCCACACCAGGACTTCTACTTTTTCTTGGTCTTACTGGTCGCACATTCCTCCAGCTGGTCAAAAAGTATGTGTTTAGAAGAGCAGGTCCAAAGCCGGCATGTGGAGCCTCATATAGAGCTTGAGTTGTGTCAGGGTGTGGCAGTTCTTGAACTCGTAGAAATCACTGGGGTAGAAGTCCATTCACATCGTATAGATGGAACACATGATGCTGTGGGCACATTCGGTACAAGGAAAGTGAGAGCCTTCTCTCTCCATCCTGAGCCTTCTACAAAAGCCCCTTTCTTGCAGGACTCTAATGCTGTGGCTGTCCTGCAGAGATGTGCACTTATGTGCTGGGAGGGGGGTAAGAGACACTCGAGAACAGGATGACTTTTACACCCCACTTCCAGAAGCTTCTGAGAGAGGCCTCTATGCATCTGTCCAAAGTAAACGCACCTTAAATTAACTAAGTAAATGCTCTAAATAAATCAATAAGTGAATGCTCTAAATAAAGAATTAAATGCTCATTCCTCTAATCTTAGCCACCCAGCAGGCTGAGCTCTGCAGATCACAGTGGAAAGCCAGTCTAGTCAGTAAAAGTCTAAAGGCACTTGTCTTCAATTAGGCAGCAAAGAGCCAGAACTTGACCTATGACTCAAATGGTACAGTGCTAATTTTTGAACACCAAAGGGATAGCATTTAGACCTGGGTTCAGGTTCAAGTGGCAGCACTGGACCATACACCAAAATGTAAATGCTTTCAGGTTCTAACAGGCAAAGCTATCACAATCCCTCCCTGATGGCTCAAAAGTGATTCAGCCCCCAGCTTTTCCTCTGACTCCAGTATTTCACAGGCCTCCGCCATTAGTACTGACACCTCATTTCTTACTGGGAAATGGGATTTCCTAGGATGTCACCTAGGTGAGGGCTGCAGTTGGGAGCCACTTACTCATGCCTGAAATCCAACTTCTCAGTAAGCACACTGTTGAGACTCCAGTAGCTTGTGAGGGAAATGAAATGGCATGGTGTCCCAGTCATAATAAAGTAGTTTGTGCACTTGTATCATGCTTAGCTCCCCTGTGAACACCCCAGTGAACCAAACAGGCTCAGAGAGGAGCAAAGTATTCCAAGGCTTGGCCAGGAGGGGTGAGCAAACCTGGGTTTGGAGGGGGAACACTTTTTCAAGAGAATTTCCAGCAACTACTACATTGTCCTCCACTATTTGAAATTGTGCAGGAAGTTTCCCACATAAAAGAGATCACCTTTCTGGTAGGCAGGGATCAGCTTTGTCAGCAGCATTTCCAACAGGCCTTCCTCCAGGATCCATAGGTTACAAGGCTCATTCAGAGTCTGAGCTGACTTACCATCACACTATGTTGGCAAAACAGTGGATATTTCAAACGTAGGAATGGGACCACACTTCACACTGAGGAACTGGAATAGAGTAGATTGGAAATGACACACTCTAATCTCAGTAGAGTCACTAGAAAGCACACAAGAAGGTTGTAGTGTGTGGGCAGGATGATGGGTTCAAATAGGTTTCCTCTCAATATACCTCATCTGAGTTGCCCTGGAGTTTCCTGGCTTTCTTCCTAGAGAAATGCCTGATATACTGGAATTTTGGCTTGGCACTGATCCAGCATCTACTTCTTCAAGTGAGACATCCATATCTCTCATGCCTGAGATCCGAGCCTCCTGACCTTTGGCAACAGCACAGCAACATCTTTCTGGTTCCTGAGCCACAGGCCAAGGGAGCTGGCTTGAGCTGGTTGTCACATAAGGTGTCTTGGTTACCAGGGTTCCATATTCTGTTCCATTGTTAGGGAGGTAGGGTCACCTTTCAAGGCCCAATGACCAAAGCTCCTTGCTCACAGAAGACCTCCCCAAAGACATACTGGAGGCTGAATCTCCCTTCCCACCTCACATATGGATGTAGTAAACACCTTTTTGTTCAAATCCCAAGTCATTAACTAGGCGTAAGTGCTAGCCTGGTCTCAGACTCAAGGAGCCTTTCTTAGGTAAGATCCAAACTTAACTGTCACTATTCCCCTTACCCTTCACAAGACATTTTGCTTCACAGTGCCTACTCAGCTTGCATTTTGCCTCTTGCACATTTTTTTGCTAGTCCTGGGACTTGACCTCAGAGCCTGACCATTGTTCTTAGGCTTTCTTTAGGCTGTAGCTGTCCCACCAAGCCACAGCACCACTTCCAGCGTTTTCTATGTATATGGTACTGCAGAATCAAACCGGAGTCTTTTTGTGTGGTAGCCCAGCACTCTACAAATAGATGAAACACCCAGGCCATCTTGCACATATTTTTCACCTCAATCTACTAGGACGTTGTTAGGTTTCTGTATCCTAATCTATTTTTCTTCCTGATGAATATCTGTGCTGTCATCTGTAAAAATGCAAGTGGGAAAATCACAGAAGCATTGGTGACATAAATAAGTCTTACAGACATAGATAAGTGTTCATTCTTTGTAGGAGAAAGGATATTTTGATATGATGATGATGACTATTTATAAATACTTTATCGGGGTTTAGAGTTTGGCCCAGTGGTAGAGTGCTTGCCTAGCATCCATGAAGATCTAGGTTTGAGTCCTTAATATCACACAGATATAAAAATCCATATGGCAATGTGGCTCAAGTGGCAGAGGGCTAGACTTGGGAAAAGCCAAGAGCAGTGCTCAGGCCCTGAGTTCAAGCCCCAGGAATGGCAGAAAAAACAAAAGAAAAGAAAAGAAAAGAAAAGAAATATGCTTTTTACAAGTTATTCACTCACAGCATTTGCCTCTGAATTCTTCGCTTCTGCATCTTGTGAATTATGCCTTTCCCTCAATGTAGACAAGAAAAACAGATTTTATTACTTGCTATCCTGTTGTCCAATCTTTGGATATTAATTCAAAATACAATATTGCCTGAGATATTGTGTGTGTGCATGTGTGTGTATCTGCCAATGTGTGCATGCACACATGTGTACAGGGTTTAGGGCTTACTCATAGGGCCTGTGTGATAACCCTAAGCATCTTTTCCTCAAAGGTATTGGTCTTTCACTTGTAGCTTATTATAGCTAATTGGAGTTGAGAGATTCACTCAATTTCTTGCCCTGTGCATTGGAACCCAGTGCTGGGTTCTCATATTGTTAATTGTAGCTATAGAGAAGGCTGAGGTCTGGGGATCCTCGTTAGAATCCAGCCCCTGAAAGAAAGTCACTGATAGAAATCTTTATCTTCAGTTAAGCACGAATAAATAAGGCAAAAGTGGAACTGTGGCTCAGTTCCTCTTGTACCAGCCATGAGAAAATTAGTAATTGGCAGCACCTGGTCCCTGAGAGAAATCCTTAGCACTGGTTCAAAAAAAGAAAGAAAATAATGAAAAAATTAAAACTTGCTGAGGAATCCATAAGGATAAAGGTGCCTGTGAATAATCTTGTCATTTCAGATTCCCTCAAGAGCTTATGTCTCTATATTTTATCAAGTTTTTTAAAAGATATTTACATATTTTCTATCTTTCTTAAACAGAGATAGCCATCCACAAAACACAAACACAAACTCTCACACAGTATACCACCCACCCATAAGTGTCTGGCTATGTATATATGTATAGTCATATGTATTGATCTGTCTCTCTATACTAATATATAAATGCATAAACATATGTATTTAGACAAACAGGAAACATACATAGATAGGTCTCAGGCATTTCCAGATTTTGTGCAAGTCTTCTGAGTGCAACTTACCATTGTATTGTTTGTCAAGATAGAGTCCCTCTAACTTTTGGCCATCTTCTTCTCCTTTGATACTTTTTTCTGCCAGTCCTGGGTTTTGAACGCTAGGCCTGGATGCTGTCACTGAGCTTGAGCTTCTTGCATTCAGTAGTTTATTGCAGATAAGAGTCTCATGGAGTTTCTGTCCTGGGCTGGCTTTGAATTGTGATCCTCAGATCTCAAACTCCTGAGTAGCTAGGATGACAGTCTTGAGCTACCAGTACCTGGTTCCTTTGCCTCTTTTACCCTTTTTTTTGGGCCCACCACAGCCATGGTATCTACCTTCCTATGTTCTCTCCACCTGCCCCCAGACAGGGGTCTGACAGATGCTTTCCACCCACTTATTCATGTCCTCCTCTGGATTGGCTGACAGCTAAGACATGCACTCACTTGTCTGGATGCCAAACACAAAGCCATGTGATTGTTTCTCAGTCTGGAACATCCTATCAGATTTATAGCACCACAGAGGGTCAGGTTGATGCTCCTCCAGGGCTTTTTAAATTGTTCTCATATTAATCCACAACACGTTTGTCATCACTTGTCCAGCTAATTCATGGATTAAGGCAGCATTCCCTACAAACTTAGATCCCAATACCATGAGGACACTCAAGGGTGCATTAGGAGTGTGACCTGCAGGTGGATGTGAGCCTGTCTAACTTGGAGGGGATTTCTCCACCACAGGAAATGGAATACAAATTTAGAATCTGCTTTCATGAGGTGACAATCTCTGGCAGATGTTCTTATCAAATGTGGCACTGCCTACTTCCAGCTTAAAATATGGGTTGATGACCCAGCATAACAGAGAATGTATTGACCCAGGCCCAACACATAGGCTGGGACCCTGAACTTTCAGGTAACATTTGGCTTTGAAGGTCATGAGATCTTAGTCTACAAATGATGAGCCCCCTCCCGTGAGGCATAGCAAACGGAGCCAAAGTGCAACCCAGTTAAGCACCAGATCAAGCTTCCCTTCTTCAGTAGGGTATGGTTTGAAAACTGTGCATAGCTTCTGTTTGAAGCCAGTCCAGAAAGGAAAGTCCATGGAACTCTCATTTCCAGTTAACTGCCAAGTAAAAGCCAAAGATAGAGATGAAGCTCAAGAGAGCTAGAGAGCCATCTGAAAAGAATGGTTACACCCTGCAACATCCTCATTATCTGATCTTGAAAACATCTCTGCGTGCATCCCAGCATGCAGCCAGCATCTGGGGGTGACAGTGACCCCTGCGCCCATTGGCAATCTGCATGTCTCTGACATCTGTAATGTGAACCTCATTCAGTTGGGTTTGTGAAGTTGTGTCAACACTGCAGAAGGAACCAACTGTGCCCTAACTCCCTCTGTCCCCTGGGGCCCCTAGCATTCCCCCATCTGCACCCCTCCTGTGGCTTCTGATCCTAGGGAGCCCTCCTGCCCTGTCCAACACTCACATGAAGTGCATATTTCTTCTCCTGGGGCAACTTCTCCACAGAGATTACATGACATGCCCACTCTCCAGGCACGGGGAGATCCTGCCCAAGTAGCAAATCAGTGATAAGGACATAAAATGATGAATAGAATTTTAGATCCTGATGGTAGACAGTCTGCAAAATCCAAGGGAGAATGGAATTGGAGGGGACCAGGGATCAGGATGTGGGCATGGAGCTTCCCTGCCAAGGGGGTGGGGGAAGTCACAGGCTGGGGGATGCACAGGATGATCCATGGGCCCTGTGCAGCTACTGGGTCACCCCCTTCTGCATCTCAGCCTTTGGCTTTGAGCTCTGTGATCGTCAAGATGTGCACAGTCTGTACTCTGGCTGGAAGAAGAAAGGACCCTGGGAAGACAATTGTAGACCTTTGTGAGTGTAGGAAGGGGTAGGCTGGACACCCAGTCCAAGAGGAGATAAAACTGGAGTCAAGGGGTGTGCAAGCAGTGGGTGTGAGGGTTGTGGGAAGTCACAGTCATGGCAGAGGTGGCTCTGTCTGTGGGGTGAGTGCCTCCCTGCAGGCACAGCACTGGACATATCAGAGATCCACATGAAAAGGAAAAGCTGGAAATGGCACTATGGTTCAAATGGTAGAGCATCAACCTTGAGCAAAAGAGCTCAGGGACAGTACCCAGGACCTGAGTTCAAGCCTCATGACTGTAAAAGAAAAAGAACCAGGACTATGAGAGGGAACCTGGTACTCTCTTGGTCTAATCAGACACAAGAAGAGGCCAGGATAGGCTGTGGAAAAAGACAGAGAACATCTTCCCACAGCTCATCCTGTCCTGCATGCAGGGACAGCCATGTAACTAGGGATACGGTGAGATCATCTTCACCCCTGTGCTGCCATCTGAATTGTAGGCCTCTGTCCTGGCATGGGGTGTCCTGATGGCTGAGCAGGTGCCCTAACCCTAGATGGAGAGCAGCCACTGACTGTGGTAGCTAAGGAGAGATCTGTTCCATAGCTATCAGGCCACCCAGCATGGGAGCCATAACCACCCCTCACCCAGGTAGAGGCCAATGGTTCTCCAGGTACTACTAACATTGCCCCACCCCTAGCTCTGGGTACACGTGACATTCCCTCCACAAGGACCAGGACTAAGTGAAGGATCAGGAAGCTGCCTATGGGCTTCAGATGATGGCCAGGCTGGCACTACAGATGGCCTCACTCTGTCACCACCTTCCCCTGCCTCCATCATTCCTCCATCATGCCTCTCTACCTCCCACCCATTAACCTTGGAAACCAATGAACTGGGCTCTCATCATTCCTCTCATCTCTTCACCCACCTTGCCATGCGTCCATCCCTCTGTCACTTCCACTCCACACACATCCCACCACCAGCCATCCTGTAGCTTATGATGATCCCAGAGGAAGCTCTTGGTGAAGGGCTTGTGACCACAAAACAGTTACTATCACTCGCTCCGGCCTGATCCACCACAGAATAAGAACAGCCAAGCAGGCACACACCGCAGCAGAGTTGCTCTGCTGCCACCCTGATTTCTTCATGGCCAGGACTTGGCTCTCCTCAGCCTCCCAGCTCAGTAACCAGAACATTGTGCTTTCACAGAGCCATGGCTTCCAGTCCCCATGGACACAATGACATCAAGGTGATGCCAACTTCCCCATCTCTATATACTTCTAACTATGGGATGGGAGCTGAGGTTCTCTTCTGTGACTCCATCCGCTAAGAGGCTCATGCAGATTTCTATCCTTTGCTCATCATGGTGACTCTTTGGTTAACAAGTCACTGCTGGGCTTCCAGTTCACCACATATAGAACCCATACTCCAACACTTTTCTTAGAAGGACTGATGACTTTTAAATTTTCTCTAGTTTTAAATTTCTAGTTCCTTCTCTCTTTCATTTATATATTTCCCTTCCTCACATCCTTCCCTTTTTTTACCTTCCTTCTTTCATTCCTGGCCTTGAACTCAAGACCTGGAGCTTTTCCTTAGCTTTTCTTTGCTCAAGGTAGCACTCTAGCTCTTGAGCCACAGCTCTACTTCAATCTTTGTTCTTGCTCTAAACTGGGAGTATGAGTCTCATGCATTTTTCCCTTTGCTGGGTTGGTTTTAAACCACAATACTAAGATCAGGATCCTGAATATGCCTCGGATTACAGGTATTATCTAATCAAAACAAATTCCTGATTTCTTTTTTAGACATAATTAGTTCTTTCAGGTGAGCCACCAGCCACTCATGCAAGAGCATTGCAGGATCCCAGCATTCATCTTGTCTCCAGTCTTATTCCATCCATCTCACAATGGTCATCTAAAACACCCTGCTGCATGCCTGAAGTCGCAAGGAAGGTTCTCAACGCCATGAGAGGACCCCTTAAGCTCTGCCTCAGACATGCCCAGCCCCCATCCCACTTCCACATGAGCATTTGTTTAGGAGAAATTTCCTGAGTACATCATCATCTTTTCCTCACCATTCAAATTTCATCTTTGGAGTCATTTCTCCCAGACAAAGAGGAACATGATCCATGGTTTGATAGCAGCTCCAGCTTCATAGTCCCAGCCACCAACACCCCCCCCATTACCCTGCCAGACACCTGAGTTCAAGAACAATGTTTTCACTACCCCTGACTCATCAAATGTTTTAACTTATACAGTGCATTAAAATAATTTTACTAAATGGAATAAACACATGGCATCAAGCTTCAGAATCTTTGCACCTGAACTTTTAGTGAATCACAGACACACCAGCATTTCTGTAGCCAACAGAAATCTTAGCTTTGAGATTTCAGCATTCCTGGTATCCAAGTTTGGATGTGCTAACACTGCCCTTAATGGGGCACTTCAATCACACAATCCCACAACAATCAATGTCATTTGACATTCACTGGTAGGTGGTGCTAGGAAAAAGACTGATGTGCCAACACCATGCTGGCTTGACCTATGCCATCTTCAAACCTGGAGCAAGTGGGGCTCCTCTCTCCATGACACCTTTTGTCTACTACCCCAGGTGGACCTTTACCTTGAGACAAAATTATGAAGACTATCTCTACCAGCAAAGATTCCAGTGAGATGTGCCTACATGGATAAAGCTAAAATCTCACTAAAGTGAGGTTGTTGGCAGTGCTGGAGCCTGAACTCGGGACCTGGGCACTAAGCATTTGTACTCAAGACTAGCCCTTTACCACTTGAGCACAAACTCCATTCCCAGGTGTTTTTATTTTTGGTAGTAAGAATCTATCAGACTTTCCTGTTCTAGGTGACATGGAACTTCCATACTCAGATCTCAGCCTCCTGACCAGCCTGGATTAAAAGTGTGCATCAGCCATGCGCCACACCTGAGGACTTCTGCCAGCATATTTTTTTCCCAAAAATTGGAAGAGGAAGATGAGGGAGGGTTGGGCTCATCCTGCCCTGCATATGAAGGAGAGCATCCGCGAGTGAACTTCATTCCCTGTTGTAGGCTGCTGGAGGAAAAGGAAGCAAATAGGCACAGGCTGGCAGCAGATGCCACAGAACAACTTGTGACCAAGACTCCCAGAGCAGACCTCAGAATCGATGACAGAGTTGGATCTACCCAGTAACAGATGCAGTGGTGACACCTGAAACTGCGCGTTTGAGCCTTTGCTGCTAGTAAACAGGGCCACCTATGTCTCAATGAGAAAGGTGAGATTTTGGTGGAGAAGGTGAGATTAAACATTATGTATCATGTAAGAAGACAGACTATAAGGGGTCTTTTATTATTCCAAGTGAAATTTTGGATTTCCTCTTCTGTTTCTTTAAAGAATGACATTGGGATCTTGATGAATCTTGCACTGAATTTGTAGATAGTCCTTATCAAGATTGCCATTTTTAGAATATTACTTCTTCCAAACCAGGAGCATAGGTTTTTGCATTTCCTCAGTTCTGCGTTAATTTCCTTCTCCAGGGTTTATAGTTCCATCATAAAGGTGCTTTACATTCTAAGTTAATTCCTAGGTATTTATTTTCTTTGATAGCAAAATGAGTTGCTATCCTGATTCTTGCCTCATTCCTCTCATTTGTTGGCATATAGGAAGGCAGTTGACATTGAGGGTTAATTTTATACCCTGCTACCTTACCAAAGTTTTATATCAGCTCAAGCAGCTTCGGAGTAGAGTCTATAGGGTTCTTTAAATACAGAATCATGTCATCTGTAAGGAGAGAAAGTTTCAGTTCCTCTTTCCCTTTTCCTCCTCACTCCAGTTAGAATGGCCAAGATCCAGAAATCTAATAACGTATGCTGGAGGGGATGTGGCCAGGAGGGATCACTACTACACTGCTGGTGGGATTGCAAACTCCTTCAACCACTATGGAAAGCACTATGGCAGTATCCCAAAAAGACTAAACGTAGAGCTCCCCTGTGATCCAGCAATTTCACTACTTGCCAATCGTCCAGATAGGACATACTAAATTCACTAGAACAATAACATTTATCACAGCACTATTTACTATAGCAAAGGTATGGAACCAACCCAGATGCCCGTCAGTTGATGAGTAGATCAAATATGGTATTTTTACACAATGGAATTCTGTGCTTCTGTCAGAAAGAATGACATAGACGAATTTGTAAGGAAATAGAAAGACTGTAAAGTTTAGAAATTAGTTTCTGTCTCCTTCTCTCTCTCCTTCTCTATCTCTGTAAAATTTAGAAGTTCCTGTTTCTCTCTCTTTCTCTCTCTTTTCTCTCTCTCTCTCTCTCTCTCTCTCTCTCTCTCTCTCTCTCTCTCTCTCTCTCTCTCTCTCTCTCCAATCCTTAGGCTTGAACTCAGGGCCTGATCTACTTTTGCTCAAGGTTATCACTCTACCATTTGAACCACAGTGCTGCTTCTGGCTTGCACTTTTCACGTAGTATTGAGGAATCTAACCCAGGCCTTCATCCTTGATAGGTTAGCACTCTACCACTAAGCCACTCAGTCAGCTTTTAGAGGTTTCTGACAAAGGTTTTCCTACATGCTATTATTTCTTCTGTGAGTGCTCTTAATGCTTGCTGAAGGTTGACTTTGTTTAGAAGACTTACCCTAATGCTCCCATATACAGAGATTCTATATATAGCTAAATGTTTTTCATTACTCAGAATTTCTCAATTGTGTATGTTCTGAAATGTACTGAAGACTGACTTCTGATTAAAAGTCATTGCACATTTGTTCTATTCATTAGTTTTCTTTTCTTCTATGGGAATCAGGTTTGTGATGAACACAGAAGTATGCCTTCCAGGTCAAACACTTTCCACATTTGTAATATTCATAAGGTTTTTCTCTCCTATGTGCATTTTATACTTAGTCATGCGTTCATGATGGATTTTTCATATTCTTATATTCATACGATTTTTATCCTGTGTCTGTGTGGTATCATGCAAACTCAACTATGAGTTCTTCAAAAAAATTTCCCTTTCATTTATTCATAGGATTCTATCCTGTGGGTGTTTAGTGATAAATCTTGACTTGTGCCTTCTGGGGAAAAGACTGAACATTGGCTACATTCATTAAGGGTTTTATCTTGTGTTGGTTCTGTGACACAAGCTGAGTTTCCTTCCACAGACTAAAAAGTCATTCCTATTTATTACATTGTTAAGGCTTCTCATATGTGTGAACTCTCTTACGCTTCCTGAAGGGTGAATACTGCACGAAAGACTTTCAACTTTGGTTATATTCCTAAGGTTTCTAATATGTGTGAATTCTGTTATGCCTCCTGTAATGTGACTTCCATCTGAAGGTCTTACCACATTTGATGCACTCGTACAGTTTCTCTCCTGTGTGTGTTCTCTGATGCAATTTGAGGGAAGACTTCCATTTGAAAGACATTCCACATCGGTTACATTCATAAGGTTTTTCTCCTGTTTGAATTGTCTTATGCATGTTGAGGTTTGGCTTCTGTGTGAAGGACTTTCCACATATGTTACACTCATAAGGTGTTTCTCCTGAGTATATTCTCTGATGAACATGGAGTTTTACCTTCCATTTGAAAGACTTTCCGCATTCACTACATGCATAAGTTTTCTCTCCTGTGTGTGTTCTATTATGCCCATCAAGGTATGACTTCCACTTGAAGGTCTTTCCACATTTGTTGCACACATAAGGTTTCTCTCCTGTGTGTGTTCTTTGATGCAATTTGAGGGAAGATTTCTGTCGGAAAGACTTTACACATTGGTTACATTCATATGGTTTCACTCCTGTGTGTATTCTCTGATGAACACGAAGTTTTCCCTTCCCTTGGAAAGACTTTCCACATTGATTACACTTATAAGATTTCTCTCCTGTGTGTGTTATTTGATGAACTCGAAGGTGTATCTTCTGGGTGAAAGACTTTTCACATTTGTTACATTCATAAGGTTTCTCTTCTGTGTGTCTTCTCTGGTGCAAAGTGAGGTATGATTTCAGTCTAAAAGTCTTCCCACATTTATCACATTCATAAGATTTCTCTTCTGTGTGAGATCTCTGATGTGTGCTGAGAGCTGAATTCTGGGCAGAAATTTTATTACGTTCCTCATATTCATAAGGTTTGTCTTCTCTTGGAGATCGAGGTTGGAGCGTCAGTTCTGACTTCTCAGAAATTAATTTTCACACTTGATGTATGCATCACATATCTCAGGATATTTGCTCTGAGGTATTGTAAGGCGTATTTCATTACTGAAAGATTTCTCACATTCACTACATGTATGAGGAGTCTCTCCTGTGTACATTTTCGGATGTGTAGTGATGGTCGGTGTTAAGTACAATATTTTTCATCACACAGTACATTTAGCAGTTTTCCTCCCTCCCTGAAGAATTTCTTGGGCAGGGAGAACAGAATTATGATACTGCAGATCTTTTGGACTGTCACAATCATGAATAAAATGCTCTGAATATCCGATGGATTTTTTAAGAACAGGAGACATACGAGATCTATATGCAGCATGCATCTCATCAGGCTTAGGAGACAGAAGCATGTTCTGACCAATAATGAACTCCTCAGTCCTCACCCCTAAGTTGTTACCATTATTACTAATCAGCTCTGGATTATGTGTAGAGCTCAAATTTAAAGTTGTTGCTAATCTCACGTTTTCCTCCACTTCGATACTACTTGCAACTGCTACTTCACAAAGACATTCATGTGGACTTTCCTGGCAGGTCTTGAACACATTTTCCATTACCTGGACATCTAAAATGAGTCCTAGAAAAAAAGACACAAACATACATGAGATACAAATATTCCTTACTGTAAAGGTAATGACTTTACTTTCCCATCCTAAGTGTTAGATATTTTAAAATATAAAAGTGGAAATTGATTTGTGAGAAATATATGCTTTTCTCCCTAACCTATTAAGAAAATGATATTTTACAATGACCAATAATGTTTTTCTGTGTTTTAGTTCTCTTTTTATATCACAGGAAATATTTATTGAAATTACCCAACTATGTATTGCTACAGTTTTAAGCTGAGTACTACCTATACTATACCTGCAGCTGTTTTTTTTCAAATACTGTTTTGTTTATACATTGAGGAATAGCTGCCTTTCTTTTATTTTTGAGAAATAATCTAAATATTGTGCTGTTTTGCATCTTTTAAAACTTTCTTTTCTTTTCTTTTCTTTTCTTTTCTTTTTTTTTGTAGTTCATAGGCCTCTGCCCTGTCCCTGAACACTTCAGCAGAAGACTATAACCCCTATCCTTGAGCTACAGCCCCACTTCCTCTTTTCTAGAGTTAACTACAGATAAGAGTCTCAGGTCCTGAGTAGCAGATAGGATTCCCTTACCCAGTTTCAATGCTGTTTGCTTATTAACCATTAAGTGAGGAACACGAATTTTTTCTAGATTCAAAGGCCACAAGTTTGGTTTATATGTCTGTTTGCCTTTGATCCAAGCAAGAACGATTCTTGAGAGTAAGGACTTACACCTATATCCCTTCAGTTACAACTTCTCACTAAAGTCTCAATTTAGGTATTTGTGGGAATTTTGAAATTTGTTTCTTTCCATTTGAAGTCTTATAAAAATCCCTTTTGTAACACTCCTGTCCCTCAGAACCATGGAAGACCAGAAAATCCCCAGCTCATTGTCTAGTTAATTTTCTTATGTTGATTGAAACTTTGTTGTTTTTTTTTCCTTCCATTCCTGGGTTTGAACTTAGCACCTAACCACTGTCCTTGGGTTTTCTCAAGACTAGAACACTACCAATGAATTCATTACTTCTGGCTTTTTCTATGTATGTGGTAATAAGGAATCAAACCTGTGTCTTTGTGCATGCTAGGCAAGCACTCTACCACTAGGCTCAATTTCTGGTGGAAAGATCTGGTTCTGAATACCAGTCTCTTCCTACCAGCAAAAAGATATTATCCTTATCAGAGAATAATGCCCTGACTTATTCCTTGTTTGCTCAATCATTTATAGTCTTAGTTTTAAAGAAATGAAATATCATTCATTCTTTCTTTCTTTCTTTCTTTCTTTCTTTCTTTCTTTCTTTCTTTCTTCCTTTCCTTCCTTCCCTCTTTCTTCCCTCTTTCTTCTTTCTTTCTTTCTTTCTTTCTTTCTTTCTTTCTTTCTTTCTTTCTTTCTTTCTTTCTTTCTTTCTTGTTTTGCGGTCATAAGACTTGAATTCTAGACCTGGCTGTTCTTCCTGAGCTCTTCAGCTCAAGGCTACTGCCCTATGTCTTTAGCCTCAACCCCACTTCTCATTTTCTATTGGTTCATTGGAGAGAAGAGTCTAAGGTGTTTTTGTGATAGATCAGTCTTTGAACCTTGATCCTCAGTTCTCAGCCTCCTAAGTAGCTAGGATTACAGGCATGAGCCACGGGCTCATGGCTTTCTCATTTTATTTTGTTTCAGTGATTTTGACAGAGAAATCTAACTTTAACTCTACTGTCACATAGAATTCATCATATCACCCTATGATTCTTGGTGCCGGGGGTTTGGGCTAGCATGCACAAAGACCTGGTTCAGTTCCTTGGTACTACATACAAAGAAAAAGCCAGAAGTGGTGCTATGACTCAAGAAGTAGAGAGCTAGCCTTGAGAAAACCCAAGGACCATGCTCAGTCCCAGAGTCCAAGCATAGGATTGGGAAAAGAAAATGATTCTTGATTCATTCACAAAGAATTCCATAGGTTCCACACAGGATTTAGGGTAACTAAGAATATTATTGCTCAGTACATCACAACATGAACTTACCAATGGGGCTCAGGCTCCAACATCAATATGAAGATGCATTCACTCACCTGTGATATTCTTGTCAGAGGAATTTCCTATCGAGAGTTCTGCACAGTGCTCTAGCTTGTCAATTAATACAGGTTTGGGAACACAGGGCCCTGTAAATTAGAAACAGTAGAGAATTATTGCTTATGCTGTGTCATCATTGCTTTAAGTTCGCAGACATCCTACTCACAAGTTATCTATTAAATCTTTTCTCTCATTTCTCACTGGCTCCATGGTTGAATTTTCTCCAGCTCTGGATTCATTTTGTATGGCATAAACTTAGCTGTCTTGCTCAAGGCTAGAAAAATACCAGTTTGAGTCCCAGCTCCACTTACATGCATAGGTCTTCATGCATGCTAGGCAAGCACTCAACCACAAAGTCAAACTCTTGACACTCCACTAACATTTTTGAGGGGTTACTTGGAGTTATAGAGTTTCATGGCAATTTTTATGCCATTGCTGGCTTCACATTAGAATTCTTACATTTCTTCCTCCTGAATATTTTAAGATTACAGGCATGAAACATTGCACCTAGTGCCAGGTTTCCATTATAAACTCACTGTTTAGTGATTTGTAGATCCTATTTCCAATAATGATATATATTCTATTCTGGATGGTTTATCCACTTACAATTACTGTGTAAGTTTGGAATGTCGTCTCCATTAGAGGAAACATAATTTAGAACTGTTGTCAAAGTATCCTGAAGGTATCCTGAAGAATAAGTACAAAATTACCTTAGGTTTTCTTTAGAAAGTAATGATACTTCTCAGGGCCTGGAATCTTTCATTTAAATAGTATTGAAAGTTTGATAAACATTCACGTATCTGCAAAATAACAAGGCACTTTGCCTTGCAAGTGAATTTGACTTTTGCTCACCTAAGGACACCAGGTTGCTGTAGGTCTCCAGCATTACATCTCTGTACAGGGTCCTCTGAGCATTGTCCAGATGCTGCCACTCCTCCCAGCTGAAATCCACAGCTACATCATCAAATGACACCAGCTTCTGGAATGGCATATTTTCATCAAGTAATTAGCACTGAGTTATAAACACACCATGTCTGGAATTTTATTCTCTTTTTTGTTGGAATTGTATTCCTTTACTTAAATCTTTAGACTTACATGAAATATTGACCTGAAAAGCTTAGGGATGGTGCCTAGGCCCAGACGTCAAGTCCCAAGACCCACAAAAAAATAAAAAGGCAAGCCACGTGTTGGTGGCTCACGCCTGTCATCCTATCTACTCAGGAGACTGAGATCTGAGGACCATGGTTCAAAGCCAGCCTGGCACAAAATTCCATGAGACTCCTTTCCAATTACCCACCATAAAATGTTTAATGGCTTGTGGCATATCATGGTAGAGCAATTGTGGTATCGACAGAAATAAGTCGGGGGAGTAGATTTAGGTTATAAATGGAATTATTCCATTGAAAAGGAACTACATTATATGATGACATATGCTGGTTCTGTGAGAATATTGCAAAATCTTAGGGTCTCACGTAATAATACTGTGAAGTACACCCAGAATGTTAATGTTCTATGTCTGGCATAACAATCACTTGGGGAAGAAAATTTTTTTTCTTTTTTTTGGCTGGGGGATTTGTAAGGCTTGAACTCTGGGCCTGGGCACTGTTCCTGAGCTCTTCAACTCAAGGCTATCACCCTACCTATGAAGCCACAGTGCCATTTCCCATATTCTAGTGGTTAACTGTAGATGAGAGTCTCATAGACTTTCTAATGCCCAGGCTGGCTTTGAACCAATTCTTTAGATAACAGCCTGATATCTGAGTAGCTAGGATTACAGGTAGAAGTCACTGCACCTGGCAAGAAATTTATTTCTTGCTGTTTTATACTACAAATTTACAGTATGTTTTACTTTTTCAAAAAGACTGAGGATGACCTTTGTTCTGTATATAATGGGAAGAGATGTAGGGAGCTGTGAGCAGAAGAACTGAGGGGCAATACTCAGGGTAGGACAATAGCCTTAAACTAAAGAGCTCACGGCCCAAGGTCCAAGCCCCATGACTTTCCCCACTACCCCACTAAAAAAAGGGAAAAAAATTGGAGATTGGAGAGGATTTGCTAAAAAGAATATATAGAAATAGTAGTTCAAAATGTAGAAAGAAGTTCAATATTAACAGTCATGAGAAAAATTAAAATTACAATGAAATCATTACTTTAAATATGTTAATATAAATATAGTTTTAAACAAAAAGATCCACATACACACGCAAACACACACGCACACACACGCATACAAAAAAACAACTTTCAAAGTCTAACTATTACTGGGAAGGTAGTGAGAAGAAGTAGAACTTTGGAATAGTTCTGCAAGGAATATAAATCAATTAAAAATTGCGTGGAGAGTGCTACAAAAGTACTAAATATAGAATTACATAGAAATATGGTCCAACACTTCTATTTCTAGATTTGTACCTAACACAAGAGAAAGCAGAGATTGGAACAAATATGTGGAGAATGCATTCACAACTATTAATAATAATCAAAAGATAGAAATATGCAAAACAATGCATTGAAAAGGAAGAACATTTTACTATATTTTACAGATGAGTCTTGATTACAGTAAACTAAAAATACAGCAGTCATAAAGGAAGAGCTAGGGTATGTTTTCCCTTCCAGAGCTTCCAAGGATCAACAAACCCTTAGAGCCAAAAAGCACGATGGTTCCAGAGAATGGAGGAGAGAGGAACAGGAGCTGAATGTTTAATGATTATACATGGAAGATGAAAATTGCTCTAGATGGGTAGAATGAAGAGAGAACTGTACCCTAAACAATGGTTATGTAGCCACACAGGATGGGACACACAAATACTCCCTGATCTTGGGAAACTCAAGAAGGATTTCTAGCCATCCTGGATGCATGGAAAGATCTATCATAAAAACTAATGTGGAGGGGCTGGGAGTTTGGCATAGTTGTAGAGTGCTTGTATGAAGACGAAGGTTCAATTCCGCAGTACCACATACACAAAAAAACCCAGAAGTAGTGCTGTGGCTCAAGTAGAAGATCTCTAGGCTTGAGGAAAGCTGAAGGACAGTGCTCAGACCGAGTTCCAGCAAAGGGGCTCGTTTTAAAAAAAAACAGAAAGCTGAGCATGATGGGGTGGTGGCTCACTTCTATAATCCTAGCTACTCAGGAGGCTGAGATCTGAGGAACAAGGTTTAAAGCCATCCTGGCACAAAAAGACCTGAGATTCTTATCTCCAATTTACTTTTAGAAAATGGGAAGTGGGGCTTGGCTCCAGGGTAAGGTGGTAGCCTGGAGCTGAAGAGCTCAGGGATAGTGCGCAGGCTGAGTTCAAGATCTATGACCCACCAAATAATAATAATAATATGGAAAAATTTGGATTCTGTGAATTTTATCAGGCATATAAATGTCTTTTTTTGCTGTTGAAATAACAAATTGTTTGGAAACATTTTAAAAGTTTTTACCTAGAAATGTACACTACAAATGGAAATAATAACAAACACAAAATATACAAAAGATACAAATTATCACAATATGGGTATCCTGCTTCTGTATCTTTTCACTGACTCCTGTTCAAATGAGTCACATATTCTGAATCATTTCTCCCAGTCGATATATGCCACACATGTTGGCTTGTACTGAACTTCTTGGGATATCAAAAGCAAATACTAAGCATAAGTGTGTTAGATTTTGTCAACAGTGATATTTCAAATATAAATCCCTACTCATTGCATTATTTAATATCAATGCCAGAATCTAACTTACACTGGCAGAGTCTTCAGTCTTTTGAGAATCTTCAAAAGGGTGTGTAAATATTTAGGATCGTTATGTCTTCCTGGAGGAAAGATCCCTTTAGTAGTATGTAGTGACCTTCTTTGTCTTTTCTTACTAATTTTAGTTTGAAGTCTATTGTATCTGATATGAGGATGGCAACTCCAGCCTGTTTATGGGGGCAGTTAGCTTGATAGAGTTTATTCCAACCTCTCACTTTCAAAAGATGATTGTTTTTGGGTAAGATGTGTCTCTTGAAGACAGCAGAACGATGGCTCTTGCTTTTCGATCCAACTAGACAGCCTATGCCATTTAATTGGAGAGTTAAGTCCATTGATATTGAGAGTTAGGATTGAGAGATATTTATTAGTTCCTACCATTTTTAAAAACTTTTAGTAGGGCCTGTGCCTTGACAGTTCTTGTGGTCCTTAGATGGTATGCTGTTTAGGTGCCATTTCTTTCCCTATATTGCATTTATTTTGGTTTTCTATGTATAGAGCATCTTTGAGAATTCTCTGTAGTGTTGGTTTTGTTTCGACATATTGTTGCAGCTTTTCCCTGGAATGGAATGGATTTATTGTTCCCTCAGTTATGAATGAGAGCTTAGCTGGCTACAGTATTCTTGGTTGGTAGTTATTTGATTTAAGGGCATGACATATATGCTTCCAGTCACTTCGTGCTTGCATGGTCTCTGCTGAGAAATCTGGGGTTATTCTGATTGGTTTGCCTTTATAGGTTACTGATCCCTTTTCCCTGGCTGCCTTTAGGATCTTTTCTTTCGTTTCTATTGATCCAATTCGGATCACAATGTGGCGGTGGGATGTTCTTTTCTGCTCAGGTCTGTTTGGGGTTCTAAAAGCTTCTCGTATCTGGATGGGCCTGCCCTTCTGGATATTTGGGAAATTCTCTGAGATGATTCCCTGAAGTATATTTCCAATACCATTGACCTCTTTCTCCACGCCCTCCTCAATACCAACTAGCCTTAAATTAGGCTTCCTAATTGTATCTTGGACATCCTGAAGCGCTCTCTCATATTTCCTAGATTTGGATTGACTCATTTTCTGTTCTTTCTCCATAATAACTAAATTATCTTCAGCCCCGGAAATTCTCTCCTCTGCATTGTCTAACCTGCTATCAAAGCTATCTACTTTATTTTTCCTCTCCCTTGCTTCTTATCGCTCACTTTTGATGCCTTGCATCTCTTGTTTTAGATCATGCATGGATTTCTTTATCTGCTTGATATCCTTTTGAATGGTTAGCTCAGTAGCTTTATTTTCCTCGGACATTTGCTGGAGTTTGATCACGTTTTTATTTCTGGATTCTATGAATTCATCCATCTTTCTTTGAAAAAGCTTTATTATGGCCTCCTTCATGGCTTCTTCTTTTTCACTTGTCACCTTGTTTATGCTTTCCTCTTGTTCAGCTATGCCTTCCTCCATTATCTCTTTCTTTATATTTTCACATTTTCCATTATTGATGTTTATCAATTGCATTTGTGTAGCACTTGGAAGACTCTCCTCTAGGTTTGCCAGTGACTGTTCCATTGTCTGTTTACATTGGGTGGGGGATGTTGTTTCTTCATTTGACATTTTTCTTGAGTTTCTTGCTCTGCCCATTTGAAAATGGGAGCGAGATTACTACTAAATACGATTATAGTTTTTCAGATATAACCAACCTAGACCTCGGTAGCTAGCAGAAATTAGATGTTCACAAGTTTTGATTGGTATTATCACTCTTTCTTTTTGTGCACTTACAGACCAGTGTAATACAACCACTGATAAGCGATTCATACCCAAAACAATAAGCCTCTCAATCCAATCTCTATTGTCTTTAAGTCCCTCTGAGCCTAGAGAATAATTAACCCCCTACATATACAATATTGCTCAATAGCCATCAAGTGTATATCCGTGCAGTATAAGGGTTGAAAGACGAGCAGAGGTCCAGAGATAGAAAAAAAGAATGAGAGAGGTCAGGGGAGGTACAAGAGGATTAACGCAGGAGTGTAAGAATATTGTAGTAATGAAGAAAAGGTATGCATAAGGATAACTGACCTCAGTTGGTAAGTAAGTAGCATATTTGAGTACAAAGTTTGGAAAGTATTAGAATAAAACTTATGTATTGCTGCACGACTAGCTCTTAGCCCAACCAGTGGCCTCACAGTTAACCATGGGATGGATCTGTTTTTCTTGTCTACGTTGAGGGAAAGGGGTTTTTCACAAGATGCAGGAGCGAAGATTTCAGAAGCAAATGCTGTGAGTGAATTAGCTCGTAAAAAGCATTTTTATTTTCTTTTATCTTTCTGCCATTCTTGGGGCTTGAATTCAGGGCATGAGCACTGTCCTCGGGTTTTTGTCAAGTCTAGCCCTCTGCCACTTGAGCCACAGTGCCACATCTAGATTTTCTATCTATGTGATACTGAGCAATCAAACCAAGATCTTCATGGATTCTAGGCAAGCACTATACCACTATGCAAACTCTCAACCCTGACATAGTAATTATAAAGTCATCATCATCATATCAAAATATCCTCTCTCCTACAAAGAATGAACACTTATCTATGTGTGTAATTCTTTTTTTTTAATTTCACTAATTCTTCTGTGTTCTTCCCTCTGCATTTTTACACATGACAGCAAAGCTAATCATCAGGAAAAAATTGATTAGGATACAGAAACCTAATAATATCCTAGTATATCCTAGTAGATTGACGTCAACAATATGTGCAAGATGCCCTGTGTGTTTGACCTAGTGGTAGAGTCCTTGGCTACCACGCAAAAAGACTCTGGTTTGATTCCTCATTACCACATACATAGAAAACGCTCCAAGTGGTGCTGTGGCTCGGTGGGACAGCTAAAGCCTAAAGAAAGCCCAAGAACAATGTTCACACTCTGAGGTCAAGTCCCAAGACTAGCAAAAACAAAAAAAATTCGACAAGGGGCAAAATGAAGGCAGAGAAGGAACTGTGAAGCAAATGTTTTGTAAAGGGTGAGGGCAATATTGACCCTTAAGTTTGGATCTTACCTAAAAAATGCTCCTTGAGCCTGAGACCTGACTGGTAGTTGGGCCTAGTGGAAGACATTGGGATTGGACAAATAAGGTGCGGTGTTTACTACATGCACATGTATATTGTGAGACTGGAGGAGAGATTCAGCCTCCAGTATGTCTTTGGTGAGGTCTTCTGTGAGCAAGGATCTTTGGTCATTGGGCCCTGAAAGGTGACCCTGCCTCCCTCACAATGGAACAGATTATGGAACCCTGGTAACCAAGCCACTGTAACTAACAACCAACTCAAGCCAGCTCACTTGGCCTGTGGCTCAGGAGGAAGAAAGATGTTGCTGTGCTGTTGCCAAAGGTCAGGAAACTCGAGTCTCAGGCATGGAAACTGTGCCTGTCTTACTCGAAGATGTACATGATAGATCATTGCCCAGCCACAAATTCAGTATAACAGGCCTTTCTCTAAGAAGAAGGCCAGGAAAATCCAGGGCAACCAGATGAGTTATATTTCTAAGAAGAAATGTATTTGACCCCATCATCCTCCCCACACACTACAACTTTCTTTTTTTTTAAATTCTTTTTATTGTAATTAGTAAAAGGGTTAGATGATATTTGCCAGATAGAAGGTGCATTAATTCACATACATTGATACCCTTTCACATGTCTTGGTACCCATTTCCCTCCAACCCCACACCCCCACCCGTCTTGGTTTTCCCCCCTTCCCTTTCAAATTTCAAATATACAAATACAAATAAATTCAATATATCAGATAACAAAGTGAGATACCATACCAATATCGGATAACCGAGGGACAGCAAAGGAGGTGAGAGACAACATAGTACATTAAGGACAACAATCATTTATTATGTGGCTTTTGTTTCAATATCCTGGAGGTCCTTTCAATTAACTTCACATTATATGCCTTATATATGGCCTTTTGCTCTATTGACAATCTCTGCTAGTAGAGCCCAAGGTTTCTACTGATTATGAGGAATGAGGGAAACCACTGAGCCTAAGTTCCTTTGAGTCTGGCTTACTTCACTTAATATGATTTGTTCTAAGTCTTTCCATTTCCTAACAAATGGGGCGATGTCATTCTTTCTGACAGCAGCATAGAATTCCATTGTGTACAAATACCACAACTTGTAGATCCACTCATCAACTGAGGGACATCTGGGTTTGTTCCCTATCTTTGCTATGGTGAATAGTGCTGCAATGAACATTGTTGTGCTAGTGGGATTTGTATGCCCTTGCTTCTGGATTGTTGGGTAAATGCCAAGTAGTGGAATTGCTGGGTTATAGGGGAGTTCTATATTTAGCCTTTTGAGGCACTGCCACACTGCTTTCCACAGTGGTTGAACGAGTTTGCACTCCCACCAACAGTGTAGTAATGATCCCTCCTGGCCACATCCCCTCCAGCATCTGTTGTCATTCGTTTTCCTGATTCTGGCCATTCTAACTGGAGTGAGGTTGAATCTTAGAGTTGTTTTGATTGGCATTTCTTTTATGACCAGAGATGTGGAGCATTTCTTCATGTGTCTATAGGCCATTTCTGTTTCTTCTTCAGAGAAGACTCTCTTTAATTCTTTGGCCCATTTTTAATGGGATGGGTGTTACTTTGGAGGTTAGATTTGGAGTGATTCAATTTTTTGAGTTGTTGATATATTTTAGATATGAGGCCTTGGTCCGTTGTTTGGTTGGTGAAGATCTTCTCCCACTCTGTAGGCTTCCTGGTTAGTTTACTAGCTATATCCGTTGCAATACAAAAGCTCTGCAGTTTAATGCAGTCCCACTTATCCAGTCTGTCTCTGATTTGTTGTGACTCTTGGTCCTTATTAAGAAAGATTCGACCTGTGCCAAGGAGGCCTAGTGTATCTCCTATTCTGTCCTGTAAACTTTTCAGTGTGTCAGCTTTTACCTCCAGGTCTTTGATCCATTTGGAGTTAATTCTAGTGCAAGGTGACAAAGAAGGACCCACCTTTAGTTTTCTGCAGGTGTTTAACCAGTTCTGCCAGCACAACTCTTTCTGCCATTCTATTTTTTTGGCTCCCTGGTCAAAGATTAGGTGGCCATAGGTCTGTGGTTTAATATCTGGGTCCGCAGTTCTATTCCATTGGACTTCAGGCCTGTTCTTGTGCCAGTACCAAGCTGTTTTGAGAATTATTGCTCTTTTATAGAGTCTAAAGTTTGGAATTGAAATTCCCCCAGCGCTGTTTTTTCTGCTAAGAAGTGTTTTTGCTATATGGCTCTTTATTAATCCATATGAAATTTTGAATTGCCTCTTCTATTTCTTTAAAGAATGACATTGGGATGTTGATGGGTATTGCACTGAATTGGTAGATAGCCATTGGCAAGATTGTCATTTTCACAAGGTTGATTCTTCCAATCCAGGACTATGGGAGGTATTTCCATTTCCTTAGTTCTGCTTTAATTTCCTTTTTTAGGGTTTTTAACTTTTCATCTAAACAGTTCTTTACATTCTTAGTTAAGCTAATTCCTAGGTACTTTATTTTCTTTGAGACTATTGTGAAAGGAGTTTCTTTCCTGATTATTGCCTCGTCCTCTCACTGTTGGCGTAAAGGAAGGCAGTTGATTTGTGAGGGTTGATTTTATGGCCTGCTACCCTTCCAGAGCTTTGAATCAGCTCAAGAAGCTTGGGAGTAGAGTATATATGATTCTTTAAATACAGAATCATATCATCTGCAAAGAGGGATAATTTTATTTCCTCTTTCCCTACTTGGATCACCTTTATGCTTGCTTCTTGCCTTATTGCACTGCCTAGGAATTCTAGTACTATGTTAAAAAGGAGTGGAGAGAGTGGACATCCTTGTCTCGTTCCTGATTTTAGAGGGAATGGCTTTAGGTTTTCACCATTAAGTATAATTCTAGCAGTGGGTTTCTCATACACAGCCTTTATTACATTGAGAAATGTTCCATGGACTCCTAGTTTCTCCACATCTTTTAACATAAAGGTGTTTTGGATCTTGTCAAATGCCTTTTCCGCATCTATTGAGAAAATCATGTGATTTTTGTCATTGCTCCTGTTGATGTGTTGAATTATATTAATTGATTTGTGTATGTTGAATCAGCTTTGCCTCCCTGTGATGAATCCAGTTTGATCATAGTGTATAATTTTTTTGATGAGTTGTTGAAGACGGTTGGCCAGTATTTTTTTGAGAAGTTTTGCATCGATGTTCATCAAAGAAATGGGTCTATAGTTCTCTTTCTTTGATGAATCTCTGTCTGGTTTGGGGATGAGGGATACACTGGCTTCACAGAATGAGTTTGGTAAAGAACCTTCATTTTCAATTTCGTTGAAGAGCTTGAGGAGTATTGGTGTGAGCTCTGCTTTGAAGACCTTATACAATTCAGCTGTGAATCCATCTGGCCCTGGACTCTTTTTAGGTGGAAGTTGTCTAATTTCCATTTCTATTTCAGAGCGTGAAATAATCCTGTTTAGTTGGGTTAGCTCTTCTGGGTTCACTGTGGGTATGTTAATATTGTCTAGGAATTCATCCATTTCTTCTAGATTCTCAAATTTTTTTATTCCAAATCATTTAATTCTGCTTTGATTTTAATAATGTGCTTTCTCCTAATGGGTTTAGGGTTGGTTTGTTGCTCTTTTTCGAGGAGGTTAAGGTGAGACATTAACTAGTTGGTTTGCCATTTTTCCAACTTGCTGTTGTAGGCACTCAGCGATATAAATTTTCCTCTGAGTTCTGCCTTTGTTGTGTCCCTAAGGAGTTGATATTTGTGTGCTCCTTATTGTTAAATTTCATAAACATTCACACACCTCCATTCTATGAGTTCACACACCTCCAATTTTACTTCACACACCTCCATTCTATGACTTCACACACCTTCATTCTTACTTCAGAAACATCCATTCTCTGACTTCACACACCTCCATTCTATGACTTCACAAACCTCCATTCTGTGACTTCACACACCTCCATTCAGAGTTCACACACCTCCATTCTGTGACTTCACACACCTCCATTCTGCCTTCACACACCTCCATTCTTTGACTTCACACACATCCATTCTATGACTTCACACACCTCCATTCTGTGGTTTCAAACACCTCCATTCTGAGTTCACACACCTCCATTCTGTGACTTCACACACCTCCATTCTGTGACTTCACACACCTCAATTCTATGACTTCACACACCTCGATCCTATGACTTCACACACCTCCATTCTATGAATTCACACAACTCCATTCTGTGATTTCACACAACTCCATTCTGTGACTTCACACACCTCCATTCTGTGACTTCACACACCTCCATTCTGAGTTCACACACCTCCATTCTATGACTTCACAAACCCCCATTCTGAGTTCACAAACCTCCATTCTATGACTTCACACACTTCCATTCTATGACTTCACACACCTCCATTCTATGACTTCACACACCTCCATTCTGTGACTTACACACTTCCATTCTGAGTTCACACACCTCCATTCTATGACTTCACAAACCCCCATTCTGAGTTCACAGACCTCCATTCTATGATTTCACACACTTCCATTCTATGACTACACACACCTCCATTCTATGACTTCACAAACCTCATTTCTCAGTTGACACACCTCCACTCTGTGATTTCACACACCTCCAATCTGAATTCACACACCTCCATTCTATGACTTCACACACCTCCATTCGCTGACATCAAAAACCATCATTCTATGACTTCACACAGCTCCATTGTGACTTCACACACCTCCATTCTATGAGTTCACAAACCTCCATTTTATGACTTCACACACCTCCATTCTATGACTTCACACACCTCCATTCTGTGCCTTCACACAACTCCATTCCATGACTTCATACACCACCATTCTATGAGTTCACACACCACCATTCTATGAGTTCACACACCTCCATTTTGACTTCACACACCTCCATTCTATGACTTCACACACCTTAATTCTTACTATAGAAACATCCATTCTATGACTTCACACACCCCCATTGTATGACTTCACAAACCTCCATTCTGTGACTTCACACACCTCCATTCTGGGTTCACACACCTCAATTCTGTGACTTCACATATGTCCATTCTCACTTCACACACCTCCATTCTATGACTTCACACACTTCCATTGTATGACTTCACACACCTCAATTGTGTGACTTCACACACCTCCATTTTGAGTTCACACACCTCCATTCTGTGACTTCACACACCTCCATTCTATGACTTTACACACCTCCATTCTATGACTTCACACACCTCCATTTTGTGACTTCACCCACCTCCATTCTATGACTTCACACACCTCCATTGTGACTTCACACATCTCCATTCTATGAGTTCACAAACCTCCATTCTGACTTCACACACCTCCATTCTATGACTTCACACACCTCCGTTCTGACTTCACACAGCTCCATTCTGTGACTTCACAAAACTCCGTTCTTTGATTTCACACACCTCCATACTATGACTTCACACACCTCCATCAATGACTTCACACACCTCCATTCTGAGTTCACACACCTCCATTCTGTGACTTCACACACCTCCATTCTGACTTCACACACCTTCATTTTATGACCTCACACACCTCCCTTCTGTGACTTCTCACACCTCCATTCTATGACTTCACACACTTCCATTGTGACGTCACACAACTCCATTCTTTGAGTTCACACATCTCCATTCTATGATTTCACACACATCCATTCTGACTTCACACATCTCCATTCTATGACATCACAGACCTCGAATCTGTGACTTCACTCACCTCCACTCTATGACTTCACACTCCTCCATTCTATGACTTCCCACACCTCCTTTCTATGACTTCACCCACCTCAGTCTATGACTTCACACACCTCCATTCTGACTTCACACACCTCCATTCTGTGACTTCACACACCTCCATTCTATGACTTCACACACCTCAATTCTATGACTTCACTCACCTCCATTCTATGACTTCACACACCTTCATTCTTAATTCACAAACATCCATTCTGTGACTTCACACACCTCCTTTCTGTGACTTCACACACCTTCATTCTGACTTCACACACCTCCATTCTCTGACTTCATACACCTCCACTCTGTGATTTCACACACCTCCATTTTGTGACTTCACACACCTCCATTCTATGACTTCACACACCTCCATTGTGACTTCACACACCTCCATTCTGTGATTTCACACACCTCCATTTTGTGACTTCACACACCTCCATTCTGTGACATCACACACCTCCATTCTGTGACTTCACACACCTTCATTCTGACTTCACACACCTCCATTCTATGACTTCACACACCTCCATTCTGTGATTTCACACACCTCCATTTTGTGACTTCACACACCTCCATTCTATGACTTCACACACCTCCATTGTGACTTCACACACCTCCATTGTATGAGTTCACACACCTCCATTCTGACTTCACACACCTCCATTCTATGACTTCACACACCTCCGTTCTGACTTCACACAGCTCCATTCTGTGACTTCACAAAACTCCATTCTGTGATTTCACACACCACCATACTATGACTTCAAACACCTCCATGTATGACTTCACACACCTCCATTCTGAGTTCACACACCTCCATTCTGTGACTTCACACACCTTCATTCTGACTTCACACACCTTCATTTTATGACTTCACAAACCTCCATTCTGTGACTTGTGACACCTCCATTCTTTGACTTCACACACTTCCATTGTGACGTCACACAACTCCATTCTATGTGTTCACACATCTCCATTCTATGATTTCACACACTACCATTCTGACTTCACACACCTCCATTCTATGACATCACAGACCTCGAATCTGTGACTTCACTCACCTCAACTCTATGACTTCACACTCCTCCATTCTATGATTTCCCACACCTCCTTTCTATGACTTCACCCACCTCAGTCTATGAGTTCAAACACCTCCATTCTGACTTCACACACCTCCATTCTGAGACTCCACACACCTCCATTCTATGACTTCACACACCTCAATTCTATGACTTCACACATCTCCATTCTATGACTTCACACACCTCCATTCTGTGACTTCACACACCTCCATTCGTTGACATCAAAAACCACCATTCTATGACTTCACACAAGTCCATTTTGACTTCACACATCTCCATTCTATGAGTTAACACCCCTCCATTTTATGACTTCACACACCTCCATTCTATGACTTCACACACCTCAATTCTATGACTTCACACACCTCCATTCTATGACTTCACACACCTCCATTCTATGACTTCACACACCTCCATTCGTTGACATCAAAAACCACCATTCTATGACTTCACACAACTCCATTTTGATTTCACACACCTCCATTCTATGAGTTCACACACATCCATTTTATGACTTCACACACCTCCATTCTATGACTTCACACACCTCCATTCTATGACTTCACACACCTCCATTCTGTGACTTCACACAACTCCACTCTATGACTTCAAACACCTTCATTCTTACTTCAGAAACATCCATTCTGTGACTTCACAAACCTCCATTCTGTGACTTCACACACCTTCATTCTGACTTCACACACATCCATTCTGTGACTTCACACACCTCAATTCTGTGACTATACACACCTCCATTCTGACTTCACACACCTCCATTCTATGACTTCACACACCTCCATTCTAGGACTTCACACACCTCCATTTTGTGACTTCACACACCTAAATTCTATGACTTCACACACCTCCATTGTGACTTCACACACCACCATTCTATGAGTTCACAGACCTCCATTCGGACTTCACACACCTCCATTCTATGACTTCACACACCTCCGTTATGACTTCACACAGCTCCATTCTGTGACTTGACAAAACTCCATTCTGTGATTTCACACACCTCCATACTATGACTTCACACACCTCCATCTACGACTTCACACAACTCCATTCTGTGTTCACACACCTCCATTCTGTGACTTCACACACCTCCATTCTGACTTCACACACCTTCATTTTATGACTTCACAAACATCCATTCTGTGACTTCACACACCTCCTTTCTGTGACTTCACACAACTTCATTCTGTCTTCACACACCTCCATTCTCTGACTTCACACACCTCAATTCTGTGACTTGACATACCTCCATTCTGACTTCACACACCTCCATTCTATGATTTCACACACCTCCATTCTACGACTTCACACACCTCCATTCTGTGACTTCACACACCTCCATTCACTTCACACCACTCCATTCTGATTTCACAGACCTCCATTCTGACTTCACACAGCTCCATTCTATAAATTCACACAACTCCATTCTGTGACTTCACACACCACCTTTTTGACTTCACTCACATCCATTCTGTGACTTCACACACCTCCATTCTGTGACTTCACACACCTCCGTTTTGACTTCACACACTTCCAATCTTTGACTTCACACACCTCCATTCTGTGACTTCACACACCTCTATTGTTTCACTTCACACACCTCCATTCTTTGACTTCACACACCGCCATTCCATGACTTCACAAACCTCCATTCTATGAGTTCACACACCTCCATTCTATGAGTTCACACACCTCCAATTTGACTTCACACACCTCCATTCTATGACTTCACACACCTTCATTCTTACTTCAGAAACATCCATTCTCTGACTTCACACACCTCCATTCTATGACTTCACACACCTCAATTCTGTGACTTCACACACCTCCATTCTATGATTTCACACACTTCCATTCTATGACTTCACACACCTCCATTCTATGACTTCACACACCTCATTTATGAGTTGACACACCTCCATTCTGTGATTTCACACACCTCCAATATGACTTCAGACACCTGCATTCTATGACTTCACAGACCTCCATTCGTTGACATCAAAAACCACCATTCTATGACTTCACACAACTCCATTTTGACTTCACACACCTCCGTTCTATGAGTTCACACACCTCCATTCTATGACTTCACACACCTCCATTCTATGACTTCACACACCTCCATTCTGTGACTTCACACAACTCCACTCTATGACTTCAAACACCTTCATTCTTCCTTCACAAACATCCATTCTGTGATTTCACACACCTCCATTCTGTGACTTCACACACCTTCATTCTGACTTCACACACCTCCATTCTGTGACTTCACACACCTCAATTCTGTGACTTCACACACCTCCATTCTGACTTCACACACCTCCATTCTATGATTTCACACACCTCCATTCTATGACTTCACACACCTCCATTCTGTGACTTCACACACCACCTTTTTGACTTCACACACCTCCATTCTGTGACGTCACACACCTCCATTCTGTGACTTAACACACCTCCGTTTTGACTTCACACACTTCCATTCTATGACTTCACACACCTCCATTCTGTGACTTCACACACCTCAATTCTGTGACTTCACACACCTCCATTCAGTGACTTCACACACCTCCATTCTATGACTTCACAAACCTCCATTCTGAGTTCACAGACCTCCATTCTATGACTTCACACACCTCCATTCTATGACTTCACACACCTCCATTCTATGACTTCACACACCACCATTCTGTGACTTCACACACCACCTTTTTGACGTCACACACCTCCATTCTGTGACTTCACACACCTCCATTCTGTGACTTCAAACACCTCTATTGTTTCACTTCACACACCTCCATTCTTTGACTTCACTTACCTCCATTCCATGACTTCACACACCTCCATTCTATGACTTCACACACCTCCATTCTGTGACTTCACACACCTCCATTCTATGACTTCACAAACCTCCATTCTGAGTTCACAGTCCTTCATTCTATGACTTCACACACCTCCATTCTATGACTTCACACACCTACATTCTGTGTCTTCACACACCTCCATTCTATGACTTCACACACCTCCATTCTGTGACTTCACACACATCCATTCTATGACTTCACACACCTGCAATTTTACTTCACACACCTTCATTCCATGAGTTCACACACCTGCATTGTGACTTCACACACCTCCATTCTATGATTTCACACACCTCCAATCTGTCTTCACACACCTGCATTCTATGACTTCACAGACCTCCATTCGTTGACATCAAAAACCACCATTCTATGACTTCACACAACTCCATTTTGACTTCACACACCTCCATTCTATGAGTTCACACACCTCCATTCTATGACTTCACACACCTCCATTCTGTGACTTCACACACCTCCACTCTATGACTTCAAACACCTCCATTCTATGACTTCACACACCTCCATTCTGTGACTTCACAAACCTCCACTCTATGACTTCAAACGCCTTCATTCTTACTTCACAAACATCCATTCTGTGATTTCACACACCTCCGTGCTGTGACTTCAACACCTTCATTCTGACTTCACACACCTCCATTCTGTGACTTCACACACCTCAATTCTGTGACTTCACACACATCCATTCTGACTTCACACACCTCCATTCTATGATTTTACACACCTCCATTCTATGACGTCACACACCTCCATTCTGTGACTTCACACACCACCTTTTTGACTTCACACACCTCCATTCTGTGACGTCACACACCTCCATTCTGTGACTTCACCCATCTCCATTCTGAGTTCACATACTTCCATTCTGTGATTCACACACCTTCATTCTGTGACTTCACGCACCTCCATTCTGACTTCACACAGCTCCATTGTGTGACTTCACAAAAATCCATTCTATGATTTCACACACCTCCATACTATGACTTCACACACCTCCATCTATGACTTCACACACCTCCATTCTGAGTTCACACACCTCCATTCTGTGACTTCACACACCTCCATTCTGACTTCACTCACCTCCATTGTATGACTTCACACACCTCCATTCTTACTTCACACACCTCCATTTTATGACTTCACACACTTCAATTGTGACGTCACACACCTCCATTCTATGAATTCACAAATCTCCATTCTATGACTTCACACACCTCAATTCTGACTTTACACACCTCCATTCTATGATTTCACAGACCTCGAAACTGTGTCTTCAGTCACCTCCACTGTATGACTTCACACTCCTCCATTCTACGACTTCCCACACCTCCTTTCTATGACTTCACCCACCTCCCTTCTATGACCGCACACCTCCAATCGAGACTTCACACACCTCCATTGTGTGACTTCACACACCTCCATTCTGTGACTTCACACACCTCCATTCTTTGACTTCACACACCTCTATTCTATGACTTCACACACCTTCATTCTTACTTCACAAACATCCATTCTATGACTTCACACACCTCCATTCTATGATTTCACACACCTCCATTCTGTGATTCACACACCTGCATTCTGTGTTCACACACCTCAATTCTGTGACTTCACACACCTCCATTCTGACTTCACACACCTCCATTCTATGACTTCACACACCTCCATTCTATGACTTCACACAAATCCATTCTGTGACTTCACACACCTCCATTCTGAGTTGACACACCTCCATTCTGTGACTTCACACACCTCCATTCTGACTTCACACAGCTCCATTCTATGACTTCACACAGCTCCATTCTGTGACGTCACACACCTCCATTCTATGACTTCACACACCTTCATTCTTATTTCACAAAAATCCATTCTATGACTTCACACACCTCAATTCTATGACTTCACACACCTCCATTCTATAACTTCACACACCTCCATTCTGTGACGTCACACACCTCCATTCTATAATTTCAAACACCTTCATTCTTACTTCACAAACATCCATTCTGTGACTTCACACACCTCCATTCTGACTTCACACACCTCCATTCTATGTTTTCACACACCTCCATTCTATGACTTCACACACCTCCATTCTCTGACTTCACACACCTCCATTCTGACTTCACACACCTCCATTCTGACTTCACACACCTCAATTCTGTGTCTTCACAGACCTGCATTCTGTGACTTCACACACCTCCATTTTGACTTCACACACTTCAATTCTGTGACTTCACACAAATCCTGTCGTGAGCCAGAGTGGAATCAATCTGTACCTTGGCTTGCATCAGACGATGTGTTTATTGTCTTATTGCTTTCTGGCCCTATTCTATGTAAATGACCTGAGAATTACCATATGAATGTAACACCTGGAGGTTCCTGGGTGAGGAGGAGGGAAGAAGGGGGAGTGGAAAATAAACAGGCAGTCTCGGCAGTCTTTACCTGGACTGCGGACATCCCGGACACGCTTTGTCTGTCTCTCTTCTCTTTCTTGCTAGTCCTTGCCCCCGATTTCAGGAACCCCAATCTGTGAACCCTGGTTTGCCGCCGGTTGGCCCCGGCACCCTCCATTCTGTGAGTTCACACACCTCCATTCTTTGACTTCACACACATCCATTCTTGGACTTCACACACCTCCATTCCATGACTTCACACACCTCAATTCTATGAGTTCACACACCTCAATTCTATGAGTTCACACACCTCCATTTTGACTTCACACACCTCCATTCTATGACTTCACACACCTTCATTCTTACTTTAGAAGCATCCATTCTATGACTTCACACACCTCCATTGTATGACTTCACAAACCTCCATTCTGTGACTTCACACACCTCCATTCTGGGTTCACACACCTCAATTCTGTGACTTCACACATGTCCATTCTGACTTCACACACCTCCATTCTATGAGTTCACACACTTCCATTCTATGACTTCACACACCTCCATTCTTTGACTTCGAACACCTCCATTTGGAGTACACAAACCTCCATTCTGTGACTTCACACACCTCCATTCTATGAATTCACACACCTCCATTCTATGACTTCACACACCTCCATTCTATGACTTCACACACCTCCATTCTATGAATTCACACACCTCCATTCTGTGACTTCACACACCTCCATTCTATGACTTCACACACCTCCAGTCTGTGACTTCACCCACCTCCATTCTGAGTTCACATACCTCCATTCTGTGATTCACACACCTTCATTCTATGACTTCACACACCTCCATTCTGACTTCACACAGCTCCATTGTGTGACTTCACAAAACTCCATTCTATGATTTCACACACCTCCATTCTACGACTTCACACACCTCCATTGTGAATTCACACACCTTGATTCTATGATTTCACATACCTCCATTCTGACTTCACACACCTCCATTCTATGACTTCACACACCTCCATTCTGACTTCACACAGCTCCCTTGTGTGACTTCACAAAAATCCATTCTATGATTTCACACACCTCCATACTATGACTTCACACACCTCCAAATATGACTTCACACACCTCCATTCTGAGTTCACACACCTCCATTCTGTGACTTCACACACCTCCATTCTGACTTCACTCACCTCCATTGTATGACTTCATACACCTCCATTCTGTGACTTCACACACCTCCATTTTATGACTTCACACACTTCAATTGTGACGTCACACACCTCCATTCTATGAATTCACAAATCTCCATTCTATGACTTCACACACCTCCATTCTGACTTTACACACCTACATTCTATGACTTCACAGACCTCGAATCTGTGTCTTCAGTCACCTCCACTGTATGACTTCACACTCCTCCATTCTATGACTTCCCCCACCTCCTTTCTATGAGTTCACCCACCTCCCTTCTATGACCGCACACCTCCATTCGAGACTTCACACACCTCCATTGTGTGACTTCACACACCTCCATTCTATGACTTCACACACCTTCATTCTTACTTCACAAACATCCAATCTATGACTTCACACACCTCCATTCTATGATTTCACACACGTCCATTCTGTGATTCACACACCTGCATTCTGTGTTCACACACCTCAATTCTGTGACTTCACACGCCTCCATTGTGACTTCACACACCTCCATTCTATGACTTCACACACCTCCATTATATGACTTCACACACATCCATTCTGTGACTTCACACACCTCCATTCTGAGTTGACACACCTCCATTCTGTGACTTCACACACCTCCATTCTAACTTCACACAGCTCCATTCTATGACTTCACACAACTCCATTCTGTGACGTCACACACCTCCATTCTATGACTACACACACCTTCATTCTTATTTCACAAATATCCATTTTATGACTTCACACACCTCCATTCTATGACTTCACACACCTCCATTTTTTGACTTCACACACCTCCATTCTAAGATTTCACACACCTCCATTGTGACTTCACACACCTCCATTCTATGAGTTCACACAACTCCATTCTGACTTCACACAGCTCCATTCTGTGACTGCACAAAACTCCATTCTATGATTCCACACACCTCCATATTATGTCTTCACACACCTCCATCTATGACTTCACACACCTCCATTCTGAGTTCACACACCTTCATTCTGTGACTTCACACACCTCCATTCTGACTTCACACACCTTCATTGTATGACTTCACACACCTCAAATCTATGACTTCACACACCTCCATTCTATAACTTCACACACCTCCATTCTGTGAGGTCACACACCTCCATTCTGTGATTTCAAACACCTTCATTTTTACTTCACAAACATCCATTCTGTCACTTCACACACCTCCCGTCTGTGACTTCACACCTGCATTCTGACTTCACACACCTCTATTCTGTGAATTCACACACCTCAATTCTGTGACTTCACACACCTCCATTCTGACTTCACACACCTCCATTCTATGTTTTCACACACCTCCATTCTATGACTTCACACACCTACTTTCTCTGACTTCACACACCTCCATTCTGACTTCACACACCTCCATTCTGACTTCACACACCTCAATTCTGTGTCTTCACAGACCTCCATTCTGTGACTTCACACACCTCCATTTTGACTTCACACACTTCAATTCTGTGACTTCACACACCTCCTGTTGTGAGCCAGAGTGGAATCAATCTGTACCTTGGCTTGCATCAGACGATGGCTTTATTGTCTTATTGCTTTCTGGCCCTATTCTATGTAAATGACCTGAGAATTACCATATGAATGTAACACCTGGAGGTTCCTGGGTCAGGAGGAGGGAAGAAGGGGGAGTGGAAAATAAACAGGCAGTCTCGGCAGTCTTTACCTGGACTGCGGACATCCCGGACCCGCTGTGTCTGTCTGTCTTCTCTTTCTTGCTAGTCCTTGGCCCCGATTTCAGGAACCCCAATCTGTGAACCCTGGTTTGCCGCCGGTTGGCCCCGGCACCCTCCATTCTGTGAGTTCACACACCTCCATTCTTTGACTTCACACACCTCCATTCTTGGACTTCACACACCTCCATTCCATGACTTCACACACCTCAATTCTATGAGTTCACAGACCTCCATTCTATGAGTTCACACACCTCCATTTTGATTTCACACACCTCCATTCTATGACTTCACACACCTTAATTGTTTGACTTCACAAACCTCCATTCTGTGACTTCACACACCTCCATTCTGGGTTCACACACCTCAATTCTGTGACTTCACACATGTCCATTCTGACTTCACACACCTCCATTTTATGACTTCACACACTTCCATTCTATGACTTCACACACCTCCATTCTTTGACTTCGAACACCTCCATTTGGAGTACACAAACCTCCATTCTGTGACTTCACACAACTCCATTCTATGACTTCACACACCTCCATTCTGTGACTTCACCCACCTCCATTCTGAGTTCACATACCTCCATTCTGTGATTCACACATCTTCATTCTGTGACTTCACACACCTCCATTCTGACTTCATACAGCTCCATTGTGTGACTTCACAAAACTCCATTCTATGATTTCACACACCTCCATTCTATGACTTCACACACCTCCATTGTGACTTCACACACCTTGATTCTATGATTTCACATACCTCCATTCTGACTTCACACACCTCCATTCTATGACTTCACACACCTCCATTCTGACTTCACACAGCTCCATTGTGTGACTTCACAAAAATCCATTCTATGATTTCACACACCTCCATACTATGACTTCACACACCTCCATCTATGACTTCACACACCTCCATTCTGAGTTCACACACCTCCATTCTGTGACTTCACACACCTCCATTCTGACTTCACTCACCTCCATTGTATGACTTCACACACCTCCATTCTGTGTCTTCACACACCTCCATTTTATGACTTCACACACTTCAATTGTGACATCACACACCTCCATTCTATGAATTCACAAATCTCCATTCTATGACTTCACACACCTCCATGCTGACTTTACACACCTCCATTCTATGACTTCACAGACCTCGAATCTGTGTCTTCAGTCACCTCCACTGTATGACTTCACACTCCTCCATTCTACGACTTCCCACACCTCCTTTCTATGACTTCACCCACCTCCCTTCTATGACCGCACACCTCCATTCGAGACTTCACACACCTCCATTGTGTGACTTCACACACCTCCATTCTGTGACTTCACACACCTCCATTCTTTGACTTCACACACCTCTATTCTATGACTTCACACACCTTCATTCTTACTTCACAAACATCCATTCTATGACTTCACACACCTCCATTCTATGATTTCACACACCTCCATACTGTGATTCTCACACCTGCATTCTGTGTTCACACACCTCAATTCTGTGACTTCACACACCTCCATTCTGACTTCACACACCTCCATTCTATGACTTCACACACCTCCATTCTATGACTTCACAAACATTCATTCTGTGACTTCACACACCTCCATTCTGAGTTGACACACTCCATTCTGTGACTTCACACACCCCCATTCTGACTTCACACAGCTCCATTCTATGACTTCACACAACTCCATTCTGTGACGTCACACACCTCCATTCTATGACTTCACACACCTTCATTCTTATTTCACAAAAATCCATTCTATGACTTCACACACCTCCATTCTATGACTTCACACACCTCCATTTTTTGACTTCACACACCTCCATTCTAAGATTTCACACACCTCCATTGTGACTTCACACAGCTCCATTTTGTGACTTCACAAAACTCCATTCTATGATTCCACACACCTCCATACTATGTGTTAACACACCTCCATCTATGACTTCACACACCTCCATTCTGAGTTCACACACCTCCATTCTGTGACTTCACACACCTCCATTCTGACTTCACACACCTTCATTGTATGACTTCACACACCTCAATTCTATGACTTCACACACCTCCATTCTATAACTTCACACTCCTCCATTCTGTTACGTCACACACCTCCATTCTATGATTTCAAACACCTTCATTCTTACTTCACAAACATCCATTCTGTGACTTCACAGACCTCCCTTCTGTGACTTCACACCTGCATTCTGTCTTCACAGACCTCTATTCTGTGAATTCACACACCTCAATTCTGTGACTGCACACACCTCCATTCTGACTTCACACACCTCCATTCTATGTTTTCACACACCTCCATTCTATGACTTCACACACCTCCATTCTGTGACTTCACATACCTCCATTCTGACTTCACACACCTCAATTCTGACTTCACACATGTCCATTCTGACTTCACACACCTCCATTTTATGACTTCACACACTTCCATTCTATGACTTCACACACCTCCATTCTTTGACTTCGAACACCTCCATTTGGAGTACACAAACCTGCATTCTGTGACTTCACACAACTCCATTCTATGACTTCACACACCTCCATTCTGTGACTTCACCCACCTCCATTCTGAGTTCACATACCTCTATTCTGTGATTCACACACCTTCATTCTGTGACTTCACACACCTCCATTCTGACTTCACACAGCTCCATTGTGTGACTTCAAAAAACTCCATTCTATGATTTCACACACCTCCATTCTATGACTTCACACACCTCCATTGTGACTTCACACACCTTGATTCTATGATTTCACATACCTCCATTCTGACTTCACACACCTCCATTCTATGACTTCACACACCTCCATTCTGACTTCACACAGCTCCATTGTGTGACTTCACAAAAATCCATTCTATGATTTCACACACCTCCATACTATGACTTCACACACCTCCATCTATGACTTCACACACCTCCATTCTGAGTTCACACACCTCCATTCTGTGACTTCACACACCTCCATTCTGACTTCACTCACCTCCATTGTATGACTTCACACACCTCCATTCTGTGTCTTCACACACCTCCATTTTATGACTTCACACACTTCAATTGTGACATCACACACCTCCATTCTATGAATTCACAAATCTCCATTCTATGACTTCACACACCTCCATGCTGACTTTACACACCTCCATTCTATGACTTCACAGACCTCGAATCTGTGTCTTCAGTCACCTCCACTGTATGACTTCACACTCCTCCATTCTACGACTTCCCACACCTCCTTTCTATGACTTCACCCACCTCCCTTCTATGACCGCACACCTCCATTCGAGACTTCACACACCTCCATTGTGTGACTTCACACACCTCCATTCTGTGACTTCACACACCTCCATTCTTTGACTTCACACACCTCTATTCTATGACTTCACACACCTTCATTCTTACTTCACAAACATCCATTCTATGAATTCACACACCTCCATTCTATGATTTCACACACCTCCATACTGTGATTCTCACACCTGCATTCTGTGTTCACACACCTCAATTCTGTGACTTCACACACCTCCATTCTGACTTCACACACCTCCATTCTATGACTTCACACACCTCCATTCTATGACTTCACACACATCCATTCTGTGACTTCACACACCTCCATTCTGAGTTGACACACTCCATTCTGTGACTTCACACACCCCCATTCTGATTTCACACAGCTCCATTCTATGACTTCACACAACTCCATTCTGTGACGTCACACACCTCCATTCTATGACTTCACACACCTTCATTCTTATTTCACAAAAATCCATTCTATGACTTCACACACCTCCATTCTATGACTTCACACACCTCCATTTTTTGACTTCACACACCTCCATTCTAAGATTTCACACACCTCCATTGTGACTTCACACAGCTCCATTCTGTGACTTCACAAAACTCCATTCTATGATTCCACACACCTCCATACTATGTGTTAACACACCTGCATCTATGACTTCACACACCTCCATTCTGAGTTCACACACCTCCATTCTGTGACTTCACACACCTCCATTGTATGACTTCACACACCTCAATTCTATGACTTCACACACTCCATTCTATAACTTCATACTCCTCCATTCTGTTACGTCACACACCTACATTCTATGATTTCAAACACCTTCATTCTTACTTCACAAACATCCGTTCTGTGACTTCACAGACCTCCCTTCTGTGACTTCACACCTGCATTCTGTCTTCACAGACCTCTATTCTGTGAATTCACACACCTCAATTCTGTGACTGCACACACCTCCATTCTGACTTCACACACCTCCATTCTATGTTTTCACACACCTCCATTCTATGACTTCACACACCTCCATTCTGTGACTTCACATACCTCCATTCTGACTTCACACACCTCAATTCTGACTTCACACAGCTCCAATCTATGACTTCACACACCTCCATTCTGTGACTTCACACACCTCCATTCTATGACTTCACACACCTCCACTGTGATTTCACACACCTCCATTCTATTAGTTCACACACCTCCATTGTGACTTCACACACCTTAATTCTATGACTTCACACACCTCCATTCTGACTTCACACACGTCCATTCTGTGACTTCAAACACTTCCATTTTATGATTTCACACACCTCCATTCTATGAATTCACACACCTCCATTCTGTGACTTCACACCTCCATTCTGAATTCACACACCTCCATCCTGTGACTTCACACACCTCCCTTCTATGACTTCACACACCTCCATTCTTTGACTTCACACACCTTCATACTTACTTCACAAACATCCATTCTCTGACTACACACACCTCCATTCTATGACTTCACAAAACTCCATTCTGTGACCTCACACACCTCCATACTGAGTTCACACACCTCCTTTCTATGACTTCACACACGTCCATTCTATGACTTCACACACCTCCTTTCTGTGGCTTCACACACCTACATTCTGAGTTCACACACCTCCATTCTGTGACTTCACACACCTCCATTCTGTGACTTCACACACCTCCATTCTGTGACTTCACACACCTGGATCCTATGACTTCACACCTTCATTCTATGAATTCACACACCTCCATTCTGTGATTTCACAAACCTCCATTCTATGAGTTCACACACCTCCATTCTGTGACTTCACACACCTCCATTCTGTGACTTCACACACCTCCATTCTGTGACTTCACACACCTGGATCCTATGACTTCACACCTCCATTCTATGAATTCACACACCTCCATTCTGTGATTTCACAAACCTCCATTCTATGAGTTCACACACCTCCATTCTGTGACTTCACACACCTCCATTCTGAGTTCACACACCTCCATTTTATGACTTCACAAACCTCCATTCTGAGTTCACAGACCTCCATTCTATGACTTCACACATCTCCATTGTATGACTTCACTCACCTCCATTCTGACTTCACACACCTCCATTCTGACTTCACACACCTCAATTCTATGACTTCCCACACCTCCATTCTATTATTTCACACACTTCCATTCTATGACTTCACACACCTCCATTCTATGACTTCACACACCTCATTTCTGAGTTGACACACCTCCATTCTGTGATTTCACCCACCTCCAATCTGACTTCACACACCTCCATTCTATGACTTCACACACCTCCATTCGTTGACATCAAAAACCACCATTCTATGACTTCACACAATTCCATTTAGACTTCACACACCTCCATTCTATGAGTTCACACACCTCCATTTTATGACTTCACACACCTCCATTCTATGACTTCACACACCTCAATTCTATGACTTCACACACCTCCATTCTGTGACTTCACACACCTCCACTCTGTGACTTCAAACACCTTCATTCTTACTTCACAAACATCCATTCTGTTACTTCACACACCTCCATTCTGTGATTACACACACCTTCATTCTTACTTCACACACCTCCATTTTGTGACTTCACACACCTCAATTCTGTGACTTCACACACCTTCATTCTGACTTCACACACCTCCATTCTCTGACTTCACACACCTCCATTCTATGACTTCACAAACCTCCATTCGGTGACTTCACACACCTCCATTCTGAGTTCACACACCTCCTTTCTATGACTTCACACACTTCCATTCTATGACTTCACACACCTCCATTATGTGGCTTCCCACATCTACATTCTGAGTTCACACACCTCCATTCTGTGACTTCACACACCTCCATTCTGTGACTTCACACACCTCCATTCTGTGACTTCACACACCTCGATCCTATGACTTCACAAACCTCCATTCTGAGTTCACAGACCTCCATTCTATGACTTCACACACCTCCATTCTATGACTTCACTCACCTCCATTCTGACTTCACACACCTCCATTCTGACTTCACACACCTCAATTCTGTGACTTCAACACACCACCATTCTATGATTTCACACACTTCCATTCTATGACTTCACACACCTCCATTCTGTGGCTTCACACACCTACATTCTGAGTTCACACACCTCCATTCTGTGACTTCACACACCTCCATTCTCTGACTTCACACACCTCCATTCTGTGACTTCACACACCTGGATCCTATGACTTCACACCTCCATTCTATGAATTCACACACCTCCATTCTGTGATTTCACAAACCTCCATTCTATGACTTCACACACCTCCATTCTGTGACTTCACACACCTCCATTCTGAGTTCTGAGTTCTGTGTCTTCAGTCACCTCCACTGTATGACTTCACACTCCTCCATTCTACGACTTCCCACACCTCCTTTCTATGACTTCACCCACCTCCCTTCTATGACCGCACACCTCCATTCGAGACTTCACACACCTCCAGTGTGTGACTTCACACACCTCCATTGTGTGACTTCACACACCTTCATTCTTTGACTTCACACACCTCTATTCTATGACTTCACACACCTTCATTCTTACTTCACAAACATCCATTCTATGACTTCACACACCTCCATTCTATGATTTCACACACCTCCATACTGTGATTCTCACACCTGCATTCTGTGTTCACACACCTCAATTCTGTGACTTCACACACCTCCATTCTGACTTCACACACCTCCATTCTATGTTTTCACACACCTCCATTCTATGACTTCACACACCTCCATTCTGTGACTTCACATACCTCCATTCTGACTTCACACACCTCATTTCTGACTTCACACAGCTCCAATCTATGACTTCACACACCTCCATTCTGTGACTTCACACACCTCCATTCTATGACTTCACACACCTCCACTGTGATTTCACACACCTCCATTCTATTAGTTCACACACCTCCATTGTGACTTCACACACCTTAATTCTATGACTTCACACACCTCCATTCTGACTTCACACACGTCCATTCTGTGACTTCAAACACTTCCATTTTATGATTTCACACACCTCCATTCTATGAATTCACACACCTCCATTCTGTGACTTCACACCTCCATTCTGAATTCACACACCTCCATCCTGTGACTTCACACACCTCCCTTCTATGACTTCACACACCTCCATTCTTTGACTTCACACACCTTCATACTTACTTCACAAACATCCATTCTCTGACTACACACACCTCCATTCTATGACTTCACAAAACTCCATTCTGTGACTTCACACACCTCCATACTGAGTTCACACACCTCCTTTCTATGACTTCACACACGTCCATTCTATGACTTCACACACCTCCTTTCTGTGGCTTCACACACCTACATTCTGAGTTCACACACCTCCATTCTGTGACTTCACACACCTCCATTCTGTGACTTCACACACCTCCATTCTGTGACTTCACACACCTGGATCCTATGACTTCACACCTCCATTCTATGAATTCACACACCTCCATTCTGTGATTTCACAAACCTCCATTCTATGAGTTCACACACCTCCATTCTGTGACTTCACACACCTCCATTCTGAGTTCACACACCTCCATTTTATGACTTCACAAACCTCCATTCTGAGTTCACAGTCCTCCATTCTATGACTTCACACATCTCCATTGTATGACTTCACTCACCTCCATTCTGACTTCACACACCTCCATTCTGACTTCACACACCTCAATTCTATGACTTCCCACACCTCCATTCTATTATTTCACACACTTCCATTCTATGACTTCACACACCTCCATTCTATGACTTCACACACCTCATTTCTGAGTTGACACACCTCCATTCTGTGATTTCACCCACCTCCAATCTGACTTCACACACCTCCATTCTATGACTTCACACACCTCCATTCGTTGACATCAAAAACCACCATTCTATGACTTCACACAATTCCATTTAGACTTCACACACCTCCATTCTATGAGTTCACACACCTCCATTTTATGACTTCACACACCTCCATTCTATGACTTCACACACCTCAATTCTATGACTTCACACACCTCCATTCTGTGACTTCACACACCTCCACTCTATGACTTCAAACACCTTCATTCTTACTTCACAAACATCCATTCTGTTACTTCACACACCTCCATTCTGTGATTACACACACCTTCATTCTTACTTCACACACCTCCATTTTGTGACTTCACACACCTCAATTCTGTGACTTCACACACCTTCATTCTGACTTCACACACCTCCATTCTCTGACTTCACACACCTCCATTCTATGACTTCACAAACCTCCATTCGGTGACTTCACACACCTCCATTCTGAGTTCACACACCTCCTTTCTATGACTTCACACACTTCCATTCTATGACTTCACACACCTCCATTATGTGGCTTCCCACATCTACATTCTGAGTTCACACACCTCCATTCTGTGACTTCACACACCTCCATTCTGTGACTTCACACACCTCCATTCTGTGACTTCACACACCTCGATCCTATGACTTCACAAACCTCCATTCTGAGTTCACAGACCTCCATTCTATGACTTCACACACCTCCATTCTATGACTTCACTCACCTCCATTCTGACTTCACACACCTCCATTCTGACTTCACACACCTCAATTCTGTGACTTCAACACACCACCATTCTATGATTTCACACACTTCCATTCTATGACTTCACACACCTCCATTCTGTGGCTTCACACACCTACATTCTGAGTTCACACACCTCCATTCTGTGACTTCACACACCTCCATTCTGTGACTTCACACACCTCCATTCTGTGACTTCACACACCTGGATCCTATGACTTCACACCTCCATTCTATGAATTCACACACCTCCATTCTGTGATTTCACAAACCTCCATTCTATGACTTCACACACCTCCATTCTGTGACTTCACACACCTCCATTCTGAGTTCACACACCTCCATTCTATGACTTCACAAACCTCCATTTTGAGTTCACAGACCTCCATTCTATGACTTCACACACCTTCATTGTATGACTTCACTCACCTCAAATCTATGACTTCACACACCTCCATTCTATAACTTCACACACCTCCAATCTGTGAGGTCACACACCTCCATTCTGTGATTTCAAACACCTTCATTCTTACTTCACAAACATCCATTCTGTCACTTCACACACCTCCCGTCTGTGACTTCACACCTGCATTCTGACTTCACACACCTCTATTCTGTGAATTCACACACCTCAATTCTGTGACTTCACACACCTCCATTCTGACTTCACACACCTCCATTCTGACTTCACACACCTCAATTCTGTGTCTTCACAGACCTCCATTCTGTGACTTCACACACCTCCATTTTGACTTCACACACTTCAATTCTGTGACTTCACACACCTCCTGTTGTGAGCCAGAGTGGAATCAATCTGTACCTTGGCTTGCATCAGACGATGGCTTTATTGTCTTATTGCTTTCTGGCCCTATTCTATGTAAATGACCTGAGAATTACCATATGAATGTAACACCTGGAGGTTCCTGGGTCAGGAGGAGGGAAGAAGGGGGAGTGGAAAATAAACAGGCAGTCTCGGCAGTCTTTACCTGGACTGCGGACATCCCGGACCCGCTGTGTCTGTCTGTCTTCTCTTTCTTGCTAGTCCTTGGCCCCGATTTCAGGAACCCCAATCTGTGAACCCTGGTTTGCCGCCGGTTGGCCCCGGCACCCTCCATTCTGTGAGTTCACACACCTCCATTCTTTGACTTCACACACCTCCATTCTTGGACTTCACACACCTCCATTCCATGACTTCACACACCTCAATTCTATGAGTTCACAGACCTCCATTCTATGAGTTCACACACCTCCATTTTGATTTCACACACCTCCATTCTATGACTTCACACACCTTAATTGTTTGACTTCACAAACCTCCATTCTGTGACTTCACACACCTCCATTCTGGGTTCACACACCTCAATTCTGTGACTTCACACATGTCCATTCTGACTTCACACACCTCCATTTTATGACTTCACACACTTCCATTCTATGACTTCACACACCTCCATTCTTTGACTTCGAACACCTCCATTTGGAGTACACAAACCTCCATTCTGTGACTTCACACAACTCCATTCTATGACTTCACACACCTCCATTCTGTGACTTCACCCACCTCCATTCTGAGTTCACATACCTCCATTCTGTGATTCACACACCTTCATTCTGTGACTTCACACACCTCCATTCTGACTTCACACAGCTCCATTGTGTGACTTCACAAAACGCCATTCTATGATTTCACACACCTCCATTCTATGACTTCACACACCTCCATTGTGACTTCACACACCTTGATTCTATGATTTCACATACCTCCATTCTGACTTCACACACCTCCATTCTATGACTTCACACACCTTAATTGTATGACTTCACAAACCTCCATTCTGTGACTTCACACACCTCCATTCTGGGTTCACACACCTCAATTCTGTGACTTCACACATGTCCATTCTGACTTCACACACCTCCATTTTATGACTTCACACACTTCCATTCTATGACTTCACACACCTCCATTCTTTGACTTCGAACACCTCCATTTGGAGTACACAAACCTCCATTCTGTGACGTCACACACCTCCATTCTATGAATTCACACACCTCCATTCTATGACTTCACCCACCTCCATTCTATGACTTCACACACCTCCATTCTATGAATTCACACACCTCCATTCTGTGACTTCACACAACTCCATTCTATGACTTCACACACCTCCATTCTGTGACTTCACCCAACTCCATTCTGAGTTCACATACCTCCATTCTGTGATTCACACACCTTCATTCTGTGACTTCACACACCTCCATTCTGACTTCACACAGCTCCATTGTGTGACTTCACAAAACTCCATTCTATGATTTCACACACCTCCATTCTATGACTTCACACACCTCCATTGTGACTTCACACACCTTGATTCTATGATTTCACATACCTCCATTCTGACTTCACACACCTCCATTCTATGACTTCACACACCTCCATTCTGACTTCACACAGCTCCATTGTGTGACTTCACAAAAATCCATTCTATGATTTCACACACCTCCATACTATGACTTCACACACCTCCATCTATGACTTCACACACCTCCATTCTGAGTTCACACACCTCCATTCTGTGACTTCACACACCTCCATTCTGACTTCACTCACCTCCATTGTATGACTTCACACACCTCCATTCTGTGACTTCACACACCTCCATTTTATGACTTCACACACTTCAATTGTGACATCACACACCTCCATTCTATGAATTCACAAATCTCCATTCTATGACTTCACACACCTCCATGCTGACTTTACACACCTCCATTCTATGACTTCACAGACCTCGAATCTGTGTCTTCAGTCACCTCCACTGTATGACTTCACACTCCTCCATTCTACGACTTCCCACACCTCCTTTCTATGACTTCACCCACCTCCCTTCTATGACCGCACACCTCCATTCGAGACTTCACACACCTCCATTGTGTGACTTCACACACCTCCATTCTGTGACTTCACACACCTCCATTCTTTGACTTCACACACCTCTATTCTATGACTTCACACACCTTCATTCTTACTTCACAAACATCCATTCTATGACTTCACACACCTCCATTCTATGATTTCACACACCTCCATACTGTGATTCTCACACCTGCATTCTGTGTTCACACACCTCAATTCTGTGACTTCACACACCTCCATTCTGACTTCACACACCTCCATTCTATGACTTCACACACCTCCATTCTATGACTTCACAAACATTCATTCTGTGACTTCACACACCTCCATTCTGAGTTGACACACTCCATTCTGTGACTTCACACACCCCCATTCTGACTTCACACAGCTCCATTCTATGACTTCACACAACTCCATTCTGTGACGTCACACACCTCCATTCTATGACTTCACACACCTTCATTCTTATTTCACAAAAATCCATTCTATGACTTCACACACCTCCATTCTATGACTTCACACACCTCCATTTTTTGACTTCACACACCTCCATTCTAAGATTTCACACACCTCCATTGTGACTTCACACAGCTCCATTTTGTGACTTCACAAAACTCCATTCTATGATTCCACACACCTCCATACTATGTGTTAACACACCTCCATCTATGACTTCACACACCTCCATTCTGAGTTCACACACCTCCATTCTGTGACTTCACACACCTCCATTCTGACTTCACACACCTTCATTGTATGACTTCACACACCTCAATTCTATGACTTCACACACCTCCATTCTATAACTTCACACTCCTCCATTCTGTTACGTCACACACCTCCATTCTATGATTTCAAACACCTTCATTCTTACTTCACAAACATCCATTCTGTGACTTCACAGACCTCCCTTCTGTGACTTCACACCTGCATTCTGTCTTCACAGACCTCTATTCTGTGAATTCACACACCTCAATTCTGTGACTGCACACACCTCCATTCTGACTTCACACACCTCCATTCTATGTTTTCACACACCTCCATTCTATGACTTCACACACCTCCATTCTGTGACTTCATACCTCCATTCTGACTTCACACACCTCAATTCTGACTTCACACAGCTCCAATCTATGACTTCACACACCTCCATTCTGTGACTTCACACACCTCCATTCTATGACTTCACACACCTCCACTGTGATTTCACACACCTCCATTCTATTAGTTCACACACCTCCATTGTGACTTCACACACCTTAATTCTATGACTTCACACACCTCCATTCTGACTTCACACACGTCCATTCTGTGACTTCAAACACTTCCATTTTATGATTTCACACACCTCCATTCTATGAATTCACACACCTCCATTCTGTGACTTCACACGTCCATTCTGAATTCACACACCTCCATCCTGTGACTTCACACACCTCCCTTCTATGACTTCACACACCTCCATTCTTTGACTTCACACACCTTCATACTTACTTCACAAACATCCATTCTCTGACTACACACACCTCCATTCTATGACTTCACAAAACTCCATTCTGTGACTTCACACACCTCCATACTGAGTTCACACACCTCCTTTCTATGACTTCACACACGTCCATTCTATGACTTCACACACCTCCTTTCTGTGGCTTCACACACCTACATTCTGAGTTCACACACCTCCATTCTGTGACTTCACACACCTCCATTCTGTGACTTCACACACCTCCATTCTGTGACTTCACACACCTGGATCCTATGACTTCACACCTCCATTCTATGAATTCACACACCTCCATTCTGTGATTTCACAAACCTCCATTCTATGAGTTCACACACCTCCATTCTGTGACTTCACACACCTCCATTCTGAGTTCACACACCTCCATTTTATGACTTCACAAACCTCCATTCTGAGTTCACAGACCTCCATTCTATGACTTCACACATCTCCATTGTATGACTTCACTCACCTCCATTCTGACTTCACACACCTCCATTCTGACTTCACACACTTCAATTCTATGACTTCCCACACCTCCATTCTATTATTTCACACACTTCCATTCTATGACTTCACACACCTCCATTCTATGACTTCACACACCTCATTTCTGAGTTGACACACCTCCATTCTGTGATTTCACCCACCTCCAATCTGACTTCACACACCTCCATTCTATGACTTCACACACCTCCATTCGTTGACATCAAAAACCACCATTCTATGACTTTAGACAATTCCATTTAGACTTCACACACCTCCATTCTATGAGTTCACACACCTCCATTTTATGACTTCACACACCTCCATTCTATGACTTCACACACCTCAATTCTATGACTTCACACACCTCCATTCTGTGACTTCACACACCTCCACTCTATGACTTCAAACACCTTCATTCTTACTTCACAAACATCCATTCTGTTACTTCACACACCTCCATTCTGTGATTACACACACCTTCATTCTGACTTCACACACCTCCATTTTGTGACTTCACACACCTCAATTCTGTGACTTCACACACCTTCATTCTGACTTCACACACCTCCATTCTCTGACTTCACACACCTCCATTCTATGACTTCACAAACCTCCATTCGGTGACTTCACACACCTCCATTCTGAGTTCACACACCTCCTTTCTATGACTTCACACACTTCCATTCTATGACTTCACACACCTCCATTATGTGGCTTCCCACATCTACATTCTGAGTTCACACACCTCCATTCTGTGACTTCACACACCTCCATTCTGTGACTTCACACACCTCCATTCTGTGACTTCACACACCTCGATCCTATGACTTCACAAACCTCCATTCTGAGTTCACAGACCTCCATTCTATGACTTCACACACCTCCATTCTATGACTTCACTCACCTCCATTCTGACTTCACACACCTCCATTCTGACTTCACACACCTCAATTCTGTGACTTCAACACACCACCATTCTATGATTTCACACACTTCCATTCTATGACTTCACACACCTCCATTCTGTGGCTTCACACACCTACATTCTGAGTTCACACACCTCCATTCTGTGACTTCACACACCTCCATTCTGTGACTTCACACACCTCCATTCTGTGACTTCACACACCTGGATCCTATGACTTCACACCTCCATTCTATGAATTCACACACCTCCATTCTGTGATTTCACAAACCTCCATTCTATGACTTCACACACCTCCATTCTGTGACTTCACACACCTCCATTCTGAGTTCACACACCTTCATTCTATGACTTCACAAACCTCCATTTTGAGTTCACAGACCTCCATTCTATGACTTCACACACCTTCATTGTATGACTTCACACACCTCAAATCTATGACTTCACACACCTCCATTCTATAACTTCACACACCTCCATTCTGTGAGGTCACACACCTCCATTCTGTGATTTCAAACACCTTCATTCTTACTTCACAAACATCCATTCTGTCACTTCACACACCTCCCGTCTGTGACTTCACACCTGCATTCTGACTTCACACACCTCTATTCTGTGAATTCACACACCTCAATTCTGTGACTTCACACACCTCCATTCTGACTTCACACACCTCCATTCTATGACTTCACACACCTCAATTCTGTGACTTCACACACCTCCATTCTGACTTCACACACCTCCATTCTGACTTCACACACCTCAATTCTGTGTCTTCACAGACCTCCATTCTGTGGCTTCACACACCTCCATTTTGACTTCACACACTTCAATTCTGTGACTTCACACACCTCCTGTTGTGAGCCAGAGTGGAATCAATCTGTACCTTGGCTTGCATCAGACGATGGCTTTATTGTCTTATTGCTTTCTGGCCCTATTCTATGTAAATGACCTGAGAATTACCATATGAATGTAACACCTGGAGGTTCCTGGGTCAGGAGGAGGGAAGAAGGGGGAGTGGAAAATAAACAGGCAGTCTCGGCAGTCTTTACCTGGACTGCGGACATCCCGGACCCGCTGTGTCTGTCTGTCTTCTCTTTCTTGCTACTCCTTGCCCCCGATTTCAGGAACCCCAATCTGCGAACCCTGGTTTGCCGCCGGTTGGCCCCGGCAACCTCCATTCTGTGAGTTCACACACCTCCATTCTTTGACTTCACACACCTCCATTCTTGGACTTCACACACCTCCATTCCATGACTTCACACACCTCAATTCTATGAGTTCACACACCTCCATTCTATGAGTTCACACACCTCCATTTTGATTTCACACACCTCCATTCTATGACTTCACACACCTTAATTGTATGACTTCACAAACCTCCATTCTGTGACTTCACACACCTCCATTCTGGGTTCACACACCTCAATTCTGTGACTTCACACATGTCCATTCTGACTTCACACACCTCCATTTTATGACTTCACACACTTCCATTCTATGACTTCACATACCTCCATTCTTTGACTTCGAACACCTCCATTTGGAGTACACAAACCTCCATTCTGTGACGTCACACACCTCCATTCTATGAATTCACACACCTCCATTCTATGACTTCACCCACCTCCATTCTATGACTTCACACACCTCCATTCTATGAATTCACACACCTCCATTCTGTGACTTCACACAACTCCATTCTATGACTTCACACACCTCCATTCTGTGACTTCACCCACCTCCATTCTGAGTTCACATACCTCCATTCTGTGATTCACACACCTTCATTCTGTGACTTCACACACCTCCATTCTGACTTCACACAGCTCCATTGTGTGACTTCACAAAACTCCATTCTATGATTTCACACACCTCCATTCTATGACTTCACATACCTCCATTGTGACTTCACACACCTTGATTCTATGATTTCACATACCTCCATTCTGACTTCACACACCTCCATTCTATGACTTCACACACCTCCATTCTGACTTCACACAGCTCCATTGTGTGACTTCACAAAAATCCATTCTATGATTTCACACACCTCCATACTATGACTTCACACACCTCCATCTATGACTTCACACACCTCCATTCTGAGTTCACACACCTCCATTCTGTGACTTCACACACCTCCATTCTGACTTCACTCACCTCCATTGTATGACTTCACACACCTCCATTCTGTGACTTCACACACCTCCATTTTATGACTTCACACACTTCAATTGTGACATCACACACCTCCATTCTATGAATTCACAAATCTCCATTCTATGACTTCACACACCTCCATGCTGACTTTACACACCTCCATTCTATGACTTCACAGACCTCGAATCTGTGTCTTCAGTCACCTCCACTGTATGACTTCACACTCCTCCATTCTACGACTTCCCACACCTCCTTTCTATGACTTCACCCACCTCCCTTCTATGACCGCACACCTCCATTCGAGACTTCACACACCTCCATTGTGTGACTTCACACACCTCCATTCTGTGACTTCACACACCTCCATTCTTTGACTTCACACACCTCTATTCTATGACTTTACACACCTTCATTCTTACTTCACAAACATCCATTCTATGACTTCACACACCTCCATTCTATGATTTCACACACCTCCATACTGTGATTCTCACACCTGCATTCTGTGTTCACACACCTCAATTCTGTGACTTCACACACCTCCATTCTGACTTCACACACCTCCATTCTATGACTTCACACACCTCCATTCTATGACTTCACAAACATTCATTCTGTGACTTCACACACCTCCATTCTGAGTTGACACACTCCATTCTGTGACTTCACACACCCCCATTCTGACTTCACACAGCTCCATTCTATGACTTCACACAACTCCATTCTGTGACGTCACACACCTCCATTCTATGACTTCACACACCTTCATTCTTATTTCACAAAAATCCATTCTATGACTTCACACACCTCCATTCTATGACTTCACACACCTCCATTTTTTGACTTCACACACCTCCATTCTAAGATTTCACACACCTCCATTGTGACTTCACACAGCTCCATTTTTTGACTTCACAAAACTCCATTCTATGATTCCACACACCTCCATACTATGTGTTAACACACCTCCATCTATGACTTCACACACCTCCATTCTGAGTTCACACACCTCCATTCTGTGACTTCACACACCTCCATTCTGACTTCACACACCTTCATTGTATGACTTCACACACCTCAATTCTATGACTTCACACACCTCCATTCTATAACTTCACACTCCTCCATTCTGTTACGTCACACACCTCCATTCTATGATTTCAAACACCTTCATTCTTACTTCACAAACATCCATTCTGTGACTTCACAGACCTCCCTTCTGTGACTTCACACCTGCATTCTGTCTTCACAGACCTCTATTCTGTGAATTCACACACCTCAATTCTGTGACTGCACACACCTCCATTCTGACTTCACACACCTCCATTCTATGTTTTCACACACCTCCATTCTATGACTTCACACACCTCCATTCTGTGACTTCACATACCTCCATTCTGACTTCACACACCTCAATTCTGACTTCACACAGCTCCAATCTATGACTTCACACACCTCCATTCTGTGACTTCACACACCTCCATTCTATGACTTCACACACCTCCACTGTGATTTCACACACCTCCATTCTATTAGTTCACACACCTCCATTGTGACTTCACACACCTTAATTCTATGACTTCACACACCTCCATTCTGACTTCACACACGTCCATTCTGTGACTTCAAACACTTCCATTTTATGATTTCACACACCTCCATTCTATGAATTCACACACCTCCATTCTGTGACTTCACACGTCCATTCTGAATTCACACACCTCCATCCTGTGACTTCACACACCTCCCTTCTATGACTTCACACACCTCCATTCTTTGACTTCACACACCTTCATACTTACTTCACAAACATCCATTCTCTGACTACACACACCTCCATTCTATGACTTCACAAAACTCCATTCTGTGACTTCACACACCTCCATACTGAGTTCACACACCTCCTTTCTATGACTTCACACACGTCCATTCTATGACTTCACACACCTCCTTTCTGTGGCTTCACACACCTACATTCTGAGTTCACACACCTCCATTCTGTGACTTCACACACCTCCATTCTGTGACTTCACACACCTCCATTCTGTGACTTCACACACCTGGATCCTATGACTTCACACCTCCATTCTATGAATTCACACACCTCCATTCTGTGATTTCACAAACCTCCATTCTATGAGTTCACACACCTCCATTCTGTGACTTCACACACCTCCATTCTGAGTTCACACACCTCCATTTTATGACTTCACAAACCTCCATTCTGAGTTCACAGACCTCCATTCTATGACTTCACACATCTCCATTGTATGACTTCACTCACCTCCATTCTGACTTCACACACCTCCATTCTGACTTCACACACCTCAATTCTATGACTTCCCACACCTCCATTCTATTATTTCACACACTTCCATTCTATGACTTCACACACCTCCATTCTATGACTTCACACACCTCATTTCTGAGTTGACACACCTCCATTCTGTGATTTCACCCACCTCCAATCTGACTTCACACACCTCCATTCTATGACTTCACACACCTCCATTCGTTGACATCAAAAACCACCATTCTATGACTTCACACAATTCCATTTAGACTTCACACACCTCCATTCTATGAGTTCACACACCTCCATTTTATGACTTCACACACCTCCATTCTATGACTTCACACACCTCCATTTTGTGACTTCACACATCTCAATTCTGTGACTTCACACACCTTCATTCTGACTTCACACACCTCCATTCTCTGACTTCACACACCTCCATTCTATGACTTCACAAACCTCCATTCGGTGACTTCACACACCTCCATTCTGAGTTCACACACCTCCTTTCTATGACTTCACACACTTCCATTCTATGACTTCACACACCTCCATTATGTGGCTTCCCACATCTACATTCTGAGTTCACACACCTCCATTCTGTGACTTCACACACCTCCATTCTGTGACTTCACACACCTCCATTCTGTGACTTCACACACCTCGATCCTATGACTTCACAAACCTCCATTCTGAGTTCACAGACCTCCATTCTATGACTTCACACACCTCCATTCTATGACTTCACTCACCTCCATTCTGACTTCACACACCTCCATTCTGACTTCACACACCTCAATTCTGTGACTTCAACACACCACCATTCTATGATTTCACACACTTCCATTCTATGACTTCACACACCTCCATTCTGTGGCTTCACACACCTACATTCTGAGTTCACACACCTCCATTCTGTGACTTCACACACCTCCATTCTGTGACTTCACACACCTCCATTCTGTGACTTCACACACCTGGATCCTATGACTTCACACCTCCATTCTATGAATTCACACACCTCCATTCTGTGATTTCACAAACCTCCATTCTATGACTTCACACACCTCCATTCTATGACTTCACACACCTCCATTCTGTGACTTCACACACCTCCATTCTATGACTTCACAAACCTCCATTTTAAGTTCACAGACCTCCATTCTATGACTTCACACACCTTCATTGTATGACTTCACACACCTCAAATCTATGACTTCACACACCTCCATTCTATAACTTCACACACCTCCATTCTGTGAGGTCACACACCTCCATTCTGTGATTTCAAACACCTTCATTCTTACTTCACAAATATCCATTCTGTCACTTCACACACCTCCCGTCTGTGACTTCACACCTGCATTCTGACTTCACACACCTCTATTCTGTGAATTCACACACCTCAATTCTGTGACTTCACACACCTCCATTCTGACTTCACACACCTCCATTCTATGTTTTCACACACCTCCATTCTTTGACTTCACACACCTACATTCTCTGACTTCACACACCTCCATTCTGACTTCACACACCTCCATTCTGACTTCACACACCTCAATTCTGTGTCTTCACAGACCTCCATTCTGTGACTTCACACACCTCCATTTTGACTTCACACACTTCAATTCTGTGACTTCACACACCTCCTGTTGTGAGCCAGAGTGGAATCAATCTGTACCTTGGCTTGCATCAGACGATGGCTTTATTGTCTTATTGCTTTCTGGCCCTATTCTATGTAAATGACCTGAGAATTACCATATGAATGTAACACCTGGAGGTTCCTGAGTCAGGAGGAGGGAAGAAGGGGGAGTGGAAAATAAACAGGCAGTCTCGGCAGTCTTTACCTGGACTGCGGACATCCCGGACCCGCTGTGTCTGTCTGTCTTCTCTTTCTTGCTAGTCCTTGCCCCCGATTTCAGGAACCCCAATCTGCGAACCCTGGTTTGCCGCCGGTTGGCCCCGGCAACCTCCATTCTGTGAGTTCACACACCTCCATTCTTTGACTTCACACACCTCCATTCTTGGACTTCACACACCTCCATTCCATGACTTCACACACCTCAATTCTATGAGTTCACACACCTCCATTCTATGAGTTCACACACCTCCATTTTGATTTCACACACCTCCATTCTATGACTTCACACACCTTAATTGTATGACTTCACAAACCTCCATTCTGTGACTTCACACACCTCCATTCTGGGTTCACACACCTCAATTCTGTGACTTCACACATGTCCATTCTGACTTCACACACCTCCATTTTATGACTTCACACACTTCCATTCTATGACTTCACACACCTCCATTCTTTGACTTCGAACACCTCCATTTGGAGTACACAAACCTCCATTCTGTGACTTCACACACCTCCATTCTATGAATTCACACACCTCCATTCTATGACTTCACACACCTCCATTCTATGACTTCACACACCTCCATTTTTTGACTTCACACACCTCCATTCTAAGATTTCACACACCTCCATTGTGACTTCACACAGCTCCATTCTGTGACTTCACAATACTCCATTCTATGATTCCACACACCTCCATACTATGTGTTAACACACCTCCATCTATGACTTCACACACCTCCATTCTGAGTTCACACACCTCCATTCTGTGACTTCACACACCTCCATTCTGACTTCACACACCTTCATTGTATGACTTCACACACCTCAATTCTATGACTTCACACACCTCCATTCTATAACTTCACACTCCTCCATTCTGTTACGTTACACACCTCCATTCTATGATTTCAAACACCTTCATTCTTACTTCACAAACATCCATTCTGTGACTTCACAGACCTCCCTTCTGTGACTTCACAACTGCATTCTGTCTTCACAGACCTCTATTCTGTGAATTCACACACCTCAATTCTGTGACTGCACACACATCCATTCTGACTTCACACACCTCCATTCTATGTTTTCACACACCTCCATTCTATGACTTCACACACCTCCATTCTGTGACTTCACATACCTCCATTCTGACTTCACACACCTCAATTCTGACTTCACACAGCTCCAATCTATGACTTCACAAACCTCCATTCTGTGACTTCACACACCTTCATTCTATGACTTCACACACCTCCACTGTGATTTCACACACCTCCATTCTATTAGTTCACACACCTCCATTCTGTGAGGTCACACACCTCCATTCTGTGATTTCAAACACCTTCATTCTTACTTCACAAACATCCATTCTGTCACTTCACACACCTCCCGTCTGTGACTTCACACCTGCATTCTGACTTCACACACCTCTATTCTGTGAATTCACACACCTCCATTCTGTGACTTCACACACCTCCATTCTGACTTCACACACCTCCATTCTATGTTTTCACACACCTCCATTCTATGACTTCACACACCTACATTCTCTGACTTCACACACCTCCATTCTGACTTCACACACCTCCATTCTGACTTCACACACCTCAATTCTGTGTCTTCACAGACCTCCATTCTGTGACTTCACACACCTCCATTTTGACTTCACACACTTCAATTCTGTGACTTCACACACCTCCTGTTGTGAGCCAGAGTGGAATCAATCTGTACCTTGGCTTGCATCAGACGATGGCTTTATTGTCTTATTGCTTTCTGGCCCTATTCTATGTAAATGACCTGAGAATTACCATATGAATGTAACACCTGGAGGTTCCTGAGTCAGGAGGAGGGAAGAAGGGGGAGTGGAAAATAAACAGGCAGTCTCGGCAGTCTTTACCTGGACTGCGGACATCCCGGACCCGCTGTGTCTGTCTGTCTTCTCTTTCTTGCTAGTCCTTGCCCCCGATTTCAGGAACCCCAATCTGCGAACCCTGGTTTGCCGCCGGTTGGCCCCGGCAACCTCCATTCTGTGAGTTCACACACCTCCATTCTTTGACTTCACACACCTCCATTCTTGGACTTCACACACCTCCATTCCATGACTTCACACACCTCAATTCTATGAGTTCACACACCTCCATTCTATGAGTTCACACACCTCCATTTTGATTTCACACACCTCCATTCTATGACTTCACACACCTTAATTGTATGACTTCACAAACCTCCATTCTGTGACTTCACACACCTCCATTCTGGGTTCACACACGTCAATTCTGTGACTTCACACATGTCCATTCTGACTTCACACACCTCCATTTTATGACTTCACACACTTCCATTCTATGACTTCACACACCTCCATTCTTTGACTTCGAACACCTCCATTTGGAGTACACAAACCTCCATTCTGTGACTTCACACACCTCCATTCTATGAATTCACACACCTCCATTCTATGACTTCACACACCTCCATTCTATGACTTCACACACCTCCATTTTTTGACTTCACACACCTCCATTCTAAGATTTCACACACCTCCATTGTGACTTCACACAGCTCCATTCTGTGACTTCACAATACTCCATTCTATGATTCCACACACCTCCATACTATGTGTTAACACACCTCCATCTATGACTTCACACACCTCCATTCTGAGTTCACACACCTCCATTCTGTGACTTCACACACCTCCATTCTGACTTCACACACCTTCATTGTATGACTTCACACACCTCAATTCTATGACTTCACACACCTCCATTCTATAACTTCACACTCCTCCATTCTGTTACGTTACACACCTCCATTCTATGATTTCAAACACCTTCATTCTTACTTCACAAACATCCATTCTGTGACTTCACAGACCTCCCTTCTGTGACTTCACAACTGCATTCTGTCTTCACAGACCTCTATTCTGTGAATTCACACACCTCAATTCTGTGACTGCACACACATCCATTCTGACTTCACACACCTCCATTCTATGTTTTCACACACCTCCATTCTATGACTTCACACACCTCCATTCTGTGACTTCACATACCTCCATTCTGACTTCACACACCTCAATTCTGACTTCACACAGCTCCAATCTATGACTTCACAAACCTCCATTCTGTGACTTCACACACCTCCATTCTATGACTTCACACACCTCCACTGTGATTTCACACACCTCCATTCTATTAGTTCACACACCTCCATTGTGACTTCACACACCTTAATTCTATGACTTCACACCCCTCCATTCTGACTTCACACACGTCCATTCTGTGACTTCAAACACTTCCATTTTATGATTTCACACACCTCCATTCTATGAATTCACACACCTCCATTCTGTGACTTCCCACCTCCATTCTGAATTCACACACCTCCATCCTGTGACTTCACACACCTCCCTTCTATGACTTCACACACCTCCATTCTTTGATTTCACACACCTTCATACTTACTTCACAAACATCCATTCTCTGACTACACACACCTCCATTCTATGACTTCACAAAACTCCATTCTGTGACTTCACACACCTCCATACTGAGTTCACACACCTCCTTTCTATGACTTCACACACGTCCATTCTATGACTTCACACACCTCCTTTCTGTGGCTTCACACACCTACATTCTGAGTTCACACACCTCCATTCTGTGACTTCACACACCTCCATTCTGTGACTTCACACACCTCCATTCTGTGATTTCACACACCTAGATCCTATGACTTCACACCTCCATTCTATGAATTCACACACCTCCATTCTGTGATTTCACAAACCTCCATTCTATGATTCACACACCTCCATTCTGTGACTTCACACACCTCCATTCTGAGTTCACACACCTCCATTTTATGACTTCACAAACCTCCATTCTGAGTTCACAGACCTCCATTCTATGACTTCACACATCTCCATTGTATGACTTCACTCACCTCCATTCTGACTTCACACACCTCCATTCTGACTTCACACACCTCAATTCTATGACTTCCCACACCTCCATTCTATTATTTCACACACTTCCATTCTATGACTTCACACACCTCCATTCTATGACTTCACACACCTCATTTCTGAGTTGACACACCGCCATTCTGTGATTTCACCCACCTCCAATCTGACTTCACACACCTCCATTCTATGACTTCACACACCTCCATTCGTTGACATCAAAAACCACCATTTTATGACTTCACACAATTCCATTTAGACTTCACACACCTCCATTCTATGAGTTCACACACCTCCATTTTATGACTTCACACACCTCCATTCTATGACTTCACACACCTCAATTCTATGACTTCACACACCTCTATTCTATGACTTCACACACCTCCATTCTGTGACTTCACACACCTCCACTCTATGACTTCAAACACCTTCATTCTTACTTCACAAACATCCATTCTGTGACTTCACACACCTCTATTCTGTGATTACACACACCTTCATTCTGACTTCACACACCTCCATTTTGTGACTTCACACACCTCAATTCTGTGACTTCACACACCTTCATTCTGACTTCACACACCTCCATTCTCTGACTTCACACACCTCCATTCTATGACTTCACAAACCTCCATTCGGTGACTTCACACACCTCCATTCTGAGTTCACACACCTCCTTTCTATGACTTCACACACTTCCATTCTATGACTTCACACACCTCCATGATGTGGCTTCCCACATCTACATTCTGAGTTCACACACCTCCATTCTGTGACTTCACACACCTCCATTCTGTGACTTCACACACCTCGATCCTATGACTTCACAAACCTCCATTCTGAGTTCACAGACCTCCATTCTATGACTTCTCACACCTCCATTCTATGACTTCACTCACCTCCATTCTGACTTCACACACCTCCATTCTGACTTCACACACCTCAATTCTGTGACTTCACACACCACCATTCTATGATTTCACACACTTCCATTCTATGACTTCACACACCTCCATTCTGTGGCTTCACACACCTACATTCTGAGTTCACACACCTCCATTCTGTGACTTCACACGCCTCCATTCTCTGACTTCACACACCTCCATTCTGTGACTTCACACACCTGGATCCTTTGACTTCACACCTCCATTCTATGAATTCACACACCTCCATTCTGTGATTTCACAAACCTCCATTCTATGACTTCACACACCTCCATTCTGTGACTTCACACACCTCCATTCTGAGTTCACACACCTCCATTCTATGACTTCACAAACCTCCATTTTGAGTTCACAGACCTCCATTCTATGACTTCACACATCTACATTGTATGACTTCACTCACCTCCATTCTGACTTCACACACCTCCATTCTGACTTCACACACCTCAATTCTGTGACTTCCCACACCTCCATTCTATTATTTCACACACTTCCATTCTATGACTTCACACACCTCCATTCTATGACTTCACACACCTCATTTCTGAGTTGACACACCTCCATTCTGTGATTTCACCCACCTCCAATCTGACTTCACACACCTCCATTCTATGACTTCACACACCTCCATTCGTTGACATCAAAAACCACCATTCTATGACTTCACACAACTCCATTTAGACTTCACACACCTCCATTCTATGAGTTCACACACCTCCATTTTTTGACTTCACACACCTCCATTCTTTGACTTCACACACCTCAATTCTATGACTTCACACACCTCCATTCTATGACTTCAGACACCTCCATTCTGTGACTTCACACACCTCCACTCTATGACTTCAAACACCTTCATTCTTACTTCACAAACATCCATTCTGTGACTTCACACACCTCCATTCTGTGATTACACACACCTTCCTTCTGACTTCACACACCTCCATTTTGTTACTTCACACACCTCTATTCTGTGACTTCACACACCTCCATTCTATGACTTCACAAACCTCCCTTCTGTGACTTCACACACCTCCATTCTGAGTTCACACACCTCCTTTCTATGACTTCACACACTTCCATTCTATGACTTCACACACCTCCATTATGTGGCTTCCCACATCTACATTCTGAGTTCACACACCTCCATTCTGTGACTTCACACACCTCCAGTCTGTGACTTCACACACCTCCATTCTGTGACTTCACACACCTCGATCCTATGACTTCACAAACCTCCATTCTGAGTTCACAGACCTCCATTCTATGACTTCACACACCTCCATTCTATGACTTCACTCACCTCCATTCTGACTTCACACGCCTCCATTCTGACTTCACACACCTCAATTCTGTGACTTCACACACCACCATTCTATGATTTCACACACTTCCATTCTATGACTTCACATACCTCCATTCTGTGGCTTCACACACCTACATTCTGAGTTTACACACCTCCATTCTGTGACTTCACACACCTCCATTCTGTGATTTCACACACCTCCAATCTGACTTCACACACCTCCATTCTATGACTTCACACATCTCCATTCGTTGACATCAAAAAACACCATTCTATGACTTCACACAACTCCATTTTGACTTCACACACCTCCATTCTATGAGTTCACACACCTCCATTTTATGACTTCACACACCTCCATTCTATGACTTCACACACCTCCATTCTGTGATTTCACACACCTCCAATCTGACTTCATACACCTCCATTCTGTGACTTCACACACCTCCACTCTATGACTTCAAACACCTTCATTCTTACTTCACAAACATCCATTCTGTGACTTCACACACCTCCATTCTGTGACTTCACACCCCTTCATTCTGACTTCACACACCTCCATTCTGTGACTTCACACACCTCAATTCTGTGATTTCACACACCTCCATTCTGACTTCACACACCTCCATTCTCTGACTTCACACACCTCCATTTTATGACTTCACACACCTCAATTCTGTGACTTCACACACCACCTTTTTGACTTCACACACCTCCATTCTATGACTTCACACACCTCCATTCTGTGACTTCACACACCTCCGTTTTGACTTCACACACTTCCATTCTGTGACTTCACACACCTCCATTCTGTGACTTCACACACCTCTATTGTTTCACTTCACACACCTCCATTCTTTGACTTCACACACCTCCATTCTATGACTTCACACACCTTCATTCTTACTTCAGAAACATCCATTCTCTGACTTCACACACCTCCATTCCATGACTTCACAAACCTCCATTCTGTGACTTCACACACCTCCATTCTGAGTTCAGACTCCTCCATTCTGTGACTTCACACACCTCCATTCTATGACTTCACACACTTCCATTCTATGACTTCACACACCTCCATTCTGTGGCTTCACACACCTCCATTCTGAGTTCACACACCTCCAGTCTGTGACTTCACACACCTCCATTCTGTAACTTCACACACCTCCATTCTGTGACTTCACACACCTCGATCCTATGACTTCACACACCTCCATTCTAAGAATTCACACACCTCCATTCTGTGATTTAACACACCTCAATTCTATGACTTCACACACCTCCATTCTGTGACTTCACACACCTCCATTCTGAGTTCACACACCTCAATTCTATGACTTCACAAACCCCCTTTCTGAGTTCACAGACCTCCATTCTATGACTTCACACACTTCCATTCTATGACTTCACACACCTCCATTCTGACTTCACACACCTCCATTCTGACTTCACACACCTCAATTCTTTGACTTCACACACCTCCATTCTATGATTTCACACACTCCATTATATGACTTCACACACCTCCATTCTATGACTTCACAAACCTCATTTCTGAGTTGACACACCTCCATTCTGTGATTTCACACACCTCCAATCTGACTTCACACACCTCCATTCTATGACTTCACACACCTCCATTCGTTGACATCAAAAACAACCATTCTATGACTTCAAACAACTCCATTGTGACTTCACGCACCTCAATTCTATGAATTCACACACCTCCATTTTATGACTTCACACACCTCCATTCTATGACTTCACACACCTCCATTCTGTGACTTCACACACCTCCATTCTATGACATCACAAACCTCCATTCTGAGTTCACAGACCTCCATTCTATGACTTCACACACCTCCATTCTATGACTTCACTCACCTCCATTCTGACTTCACACACCTCCATTCTGACTTCACACACCTCCATTCGTTGACATCAAAAAACACCATTCTATGACTTCACACAACTCCATTTTGACTTCACACACCTCCATTCGATGAGTTCACACACCTCCATTTTATGACTTCACACACCTCCATTCTATGACTTCACACACCTCAATTCTATAACTTCCACACCTCCATTCTATGACTTCACACCCCTCCATTCTGTGACTTCACACACCTCCACTCTATGACTTCAAACACCTTCATTCTTACTTCACAAACATCCATTCTGTGACTTCACACACCTCCATTCCGTGACTTAACACAACTTCATTCTGACTTCACACACCTCCATTCTGTGACTTCACACACCTCAATTCTGTGACTTCACACACCTCCATTCTGACTTCACATACCTCCATTCTGATTTCACACACCTCAATTCTGTGACTTCACACACCTCCATTCTGACTTCACATACCTCCATTCTATGATTTCACACACCTCAATTCTATGACTTCACACACCACCATTCTATAACTTCACACACCACCTTTTTGACTTCACACACCTCCATTCTGTGACTTCACACACCTCCATTCCGTGACTTAACACAACTTCATTCTGACTTCACAAACCTCCATTCTGTGACTTCACACACCTCAATTCTGTGACTTCACACACCTCCATTCTGACTTCACATACCTCCATTCTGATTTCACACACCTCAATTCTGTGACTTCACACACCTCCATTCTGATTTCACATACCTCCATTCTATGATTTCACACACCTCAATTCTATGACTTCACTCACCACCATTCTATAACTTCACACACCACCTTTTTGACTTCACACACCTCCATTCTGTGACTTCACACACCTCCATTCTGTGACTTCACACACCTCCGTTTTGACTTCACTCACTTCCAATCTGTGACTTCACACACCTCCATTCTGTGACTTCACACACCTCTATTGTTTCACTACACACACCTCCATTCTTTGACTTCACACACCTCCATTCCATGACTTCACACACCTCAATTCTATGAGTTCACACACCTCCATTCTTTGAGTTCACACACCTCCAATTTGACTTCACACACCTCCATTCTATGACTTCACACACCTTCATTCTTACTTCAGAAACATCCATTCTCTGACTTCCCACACCTCCATTCTATGACTTCACAAACCTCCATTCTGTGACTTCACACACCTCCATTCTGAGTTCACACACCTCTATTCTGTGACTTCACACACCTCCATTCCTTGACATCAAAAACCACCATTCTATGACTTCACACAACTCCATTTTAACTTCACACAGCTCCATTCTATGACTTCACACACCTCCATTTTATGACTTCGCACACCTCCATTCTATGACTTCACACACCTCAATTCTATGACTTCACACACCTCTATTCTTTGACTTCACACACCTCCATTCTGTGACTTCACACACCTCCACTCTATGACTTCAAACACCTTCATTCTTACTTCACAAACATCCATTCTGTGACTTCACACACCTCCATTCTGTGATTTCACAAACCTTCATTCCGACTTCACACACCTCCATTCTGTGACTTCACACACCTCAGTTCTGTGACTTCACACCTCCATTCTGACTTCACACACCTCCATTCTATGACTTCACTCACCTCCATTCTATGACTTCACACACCTCCATTTTGTGACTTCACACACCTAAATTCTATGACTTCACACACCTCCATTGTGACTTCACACACCTCCATTCTATGAGTTCACACACCACCATTCTGACTTCACACACCTCCATTCTATGACTTCACACACCTCCGTTCTGACTTCACACAGCTCCATTCTGTGACTTCACAAAACTCCATTCTATGATTTCACACACCTCCATACTATGACTTCACACACCTCCATCTATGACTTCATACACCTCCATTCTGAGTTCACACACCTCCATTCTATGACATCACCGACCTCGAATCTGTGACTTCACTCACCTCTACTCTATGACTTCACACTCCTCCATTCTATGACTTCCCACACCTCCTTTCTATGACTTCACCCACCTCAGTCTATGATGTCACACACCTCCATTCTGACTTCACACACCTCCATTCTGTGACTTCACACTCCTCCATTCTATGACTTCACACACCTCAATTCTATGACTTCACACACCTCCATTCTATGACTTCACACACCTCCATTCTGTGACTTCACACACCTCCATTCCATGACTTCAAACACCTTCATTCTGACTCCACAGACCTCCATTCTCTGACTTCACAGACCTCAATTCTGTGACGTGACACACCTCCATTCTGACTTCACACACCTTCATTCTATGATTTCACACACCTCCATTCTATGACTTCACACACCTCCATTCTGTGACTTCACACACCTCCTTTCTGACTTCACACCCCTCCATTCTGACTTCACACACCTCCATTCTCACTTCACACAGCTCCATTCTATGAATTCCCACACCTCCATTCTGTGACTTCACACACCACCTTTTTGACTTCACATACCTGCATTCTGTGACTTCACACACCTCCATTCTGTGACTTCACACACCTCCGTTTTGACTTCACTCACTTCCAATCTGTGACTTCACACACCTCCATTTTGTGACTTCACACACCTCTATTGTTTCACTTCACACACCTCCATTCTTTGACTTCACACACCGCCATTCCATGACTTCACACACCTCCATTCTATGAGTTCACACACATCCATTCTATGAGTTCACACACCTCCAATTTGACTTCACACATCTCCATTCTATGACTTCACACACCTTCATTCTTACTTCAGAAACATCCATTCTCTAACTTCACACACCTCCATTCTGTGACTTCACAAACGTCCATTCTGTGACTTCACACACCTCCATTCTGAGTTCACACACCTCCTTTCTATGATTTCACACACTTCCATTCTATGACTTCACACACCTCCATTCTGTGGCTTCACACACCTACATTCTGAGTTCACACACCTCCATTCTGTGACTTCACACACCTCCATTCTTTGACTTCTCACACCTCCATTCTGTGACTTCACACACCTCGATCCTATGACTTCACACACCTCCATTCAATGAATTAACACACCTCCATTCTGTGATTTCACAAACCTCCATTCTATGACTTCACACACCTCCATTCTGTGACTTCACACACCCCATTCTGAGTTCACACACCTCCATTCTATGACTTCACAAACCTCCATTCTGAGTTCACAGACCTCCATTCTATGACTTCACACACCTCCATTCTATGACTTAACTCACCTCCATTCTGACTTCACACACCTCCATTCTGACTTCACACACCTTAATTCTGTGACTTCACACACCTCCATTCTGTGACTTCACACACCTCCCCTCTATGTCTTCAAACACCTTCATTCTTACTTCACAAACATCCATTCTGTGACTTCACACACCTCCATTCTGTGATTTCACAAACCTACATTCCGACTTCACACACCTCCATTCTGTGACTTCACACACCTCAATTCTGTGACTTCACACACCTCCATTCTGACTTCACACACCTCCATTCTATGACTTCACTCACCTCCATTCTATGATTTCACACACCTCCATTTTGTGACTTCACACACCTAAATTCTATGACTTCACACACCTCCATTGTGACTTCACACACCTCCATTCTATGAGTTCACACACCACCATTCTGACTTCACACACCTCCATTCTATGACTTCACACACCTCCGTTCTGACTTCACACAGCTCCATTCTGTGACTTCACAAAACTCCATTCTGTGATTTCACACACCTCCATACTATGACTTCACACACCTCCATCTATGACTTCATACACCTCCATTCTGAGTTCACACACCTCCATTCTATGACATCACAGACCTCGAATCTGTGATTTCACTCACCTCCACTCTATGACTTCACACTCCTCCATTCTATGACTTCCCACACCTCCTTTCTATGACTTCACCCACCTCAGTCTATGACTTCACACACCTCCATTCTGACTTCACACACCTCCATTCTGTGACTTCACACTCCTCCATTCTATGACTTCACACACCTCAATTCTATGACTTCACACACCTCCATTCTATGACTTCACACACCTCCATTCTGTGACTTCACACACCTCCATTCCATGACTTCAAACACCTTCATTCTGACTTCACAAACCTCCATTCTCTGACTTCACACACCTCCATTCTGACTTCACACCCCTCCATTCTGACTTCACACACCTCCATTCTGACTTCACACAGCTCCATTCTATGAATTCACACACCTCCATTCTGTGACTTCACACACCACCTTTTTGACTTCACACACCTGCATTCTGTGACTTCACACACCTCCATTCTGTGACTTCACACACCTCCGTTTTGACTTCACACACTTCCAATCTGTGACTTCACACACCTCCATTTTGTGACTTCACACACCTCTATTGTTTCACTTCACACACCTCCATTCTTTGACTTCACACACCGCCATTCCATGACTTCACAAACCTCCATTCTATGAGTTCACACACCTCCATTCTATGACTTTACACACCTTCATTCTTACTTCAGAAACATCCATTCTCTAACTTCACACACCTCCATTCTATGACTTCACAAACCTCCATTCTATGACTTCACACACATCCATTCTGAGTTCACACACCTCCTTTCTATGACTTCACACTCTTCCATTCTATGACTTCAAACACCTCCATTCTGTGGCTTCACACACTTACATTCTGAGTTCACACACCTCCATTCTGTGACTTCACACACCTCCATTCTTTGACTCCTTACACCTCCATTCTGTGACTTCACACACCTCGATCCTATGACTTCACACACCTCCATTCAATGAATTAACACACCTCCATTCTGTGACTTCACACACCTCCATTCTGAGTTCACACACCTCCATTCTATGACTTCACAAACCTCCATTCTTACTTCACACACCTCCATTCTGACTTCACACACCTCCATTCTGACTTCACACACCTCCATTCGTTGACATCAAAAAACACCATTCTATGACTTCACACAACTCCATTTTGACTTCACACACCTCCATTCTATGACTTCACACACCTCCATTCTATGACTTCACAAACCTCCATTCTGAGTTCACAGACCTCCATTCTATGACTTCACACACCTCCATTCTATGACTTCACACACCTCCATTCTATGACTTCACTCACCTCCATTCTGACTTCACACACCTCCATTCTGACTTCACACACCTCCATTCGTTGACATCAAAAAACACTATTCTATGACTTCACACAACACCATTTTGACTTCACACACCTCCATTCTATGAGTTCACACTCCTCCATTTTATGACTTCACAGACCTCCATTCTATGACTTCACACACCTCAATTCTATAACTTCCACACCTCCATTCTATGACTTCACACACCTCCATTTGTGTCTTCACACACCTCCACTCTATGACTTCAAACACCTACATTTTTACTTCACAAACATCCATTCTGTGACTTCACACACCTCCATTCTGTGACTTCACACACCTTCATTCTGACTTCACACACCTCCATTCTGTGACTTCACACACCTCAATTCTGTGACTTCACACACCTCCATTCTGACTTCACATACCTCCATTCTATGATTTCACACACCTCAATTCTGTGACTTCACAAACCTCCATTCTGACTTCACATACCTCCATTCTATGATTTCACACACCTCAATTCTATGACTTCACACACCTCCATTCTGTGACTTCACACACCACCTTTTTGACTTCACACACCTCCATTCTGTGACTTCACACACCTCCATTCTGTGACTTCACACACCTCCGTTTTGACTTCACACACTTCCACTCTATGACTTCACACACCTCCATTCTGTGACTTCACACACCTCTATTGTTTCACTACACACACCTCCATTCTGTGACTTCACACACCTCCATTCCATGACTTCACACACCTCCATTCTATGAGTTCACACACCTCCATTCTATGAGTTCACACACCTCCAATTTGACTTCACACACCTCCATTCTATGACTTCACACACCTTCCTTCTTACTTCAGAAACATCCATTCTCTGACTTCCCACACCTCCATTCTATGACTTCACAAACCTCCATTCTGTGACTTCACACACCTCCATTCTGAGTTCACACACCTCCATTCTGTGACTTCACACACCTCCATTCGTTGACATCAAAAACCACCATTCTATGACTTCACACAACTCCATTTAACTTCACACAGCTCCATTCTATGACTTCACACACCTCAATTCTATGACTTCACACACCTCTATTCTATGACTTCACACACCTCCATTCTGTGACTTCACACACCTCCACTCTATGTCTTCAAACACCTTCATTCTTACTTCACAAACATCCATTCTGTGACTTCACACACCTCCATTCTGTGATTTCACAAACCTACATTCCGACTTCACACACCTCCATTCTGTGACTTCACACACCTCAATTCTGTGACTTCACACACCTCCATTCTGACTTCACACACCTCCATTCTATGTCTTCACTCACCTCCATTCTATGATTTCACACACCTCCATTTTGTGACTTCACACACCTAAATTCTATGACTTCACACACATCCATTCTATGAGTTCACACACCACCATTCTGACTTCACACACCTCCATTCTATGACTTCACACACCTCAGTTCTGACTTCACACAGCTCCATTCTGTGACTTCACAAAACTCCATTCTGTGATTTCACACACCTCCATACTATGACTTCACACACCTCCATCTATGACTTCATACACCTCCATTCTGAGTTCACACACCTCCATTCTATGACATCACAGACCTCGAATCTGTGACTTCACTCACCTCCACTCTATGACTTCACACTCCTCCATTCTATGACTTCCCACACCTCCTTTCTATGACTTCACCCACCTCAGTCTATGACTTCACACACCTCCATTCTGACTTCACACCCCTCCATTCTGTGACTTCACACTCCTCCATTCTATGACTTCACACACCTCAATTCTATGACTTCACACACCTCCATTCTATGACTTCACACACCTCCATTCTGTGACTTCACACACCTCCATTCCATGACTTCAAACACCTTCATTCTGACTTCACACACCTCCATTCTCTGACTTCACAGACCTCAATTCTGTGACGTGACACACCTCCATTCTGACTTCACACACCTTCATTCTATGATTTCACACACCTCCATTCTATGACTTCACACACCTCCATTCTGTGACTTCACACACCTCCATTCTGACTTCACACCCCTCCATTCTGAATTCACACACCTCCATTCTGACTTCACACAGCTCCATTCTATGAATTCACACACCTCCATTCTGTGACTTCACACACCACCTTTTTGACTTCACACACCTGCATTCTGTGACTTCACACACCTCCATTCTGTGACTTCACACACCTCCGTTTTGACTTCACACACTTCCAATCTGTGACTTCACACACCTCCATTTTGTGACTTCACACACCTCTATTGTTTCACTTCACACACCTCCATTCTTTGACTTCACACACCGCCATTCTATGACTTCACAAACCTCCATTCTATGAGTTCACACACCTCCATTCTATGAGTTCACACACCTCCAATTTGACTTCACACATCTCCATTCTATGACTTCACACACCTTCATTCTTACTTCAGAAACATCCATTCTCTAACTTCACACACCTCCATTCTATGACTTCACAAACCTCCATTCTGTGACTTCACACACATCCATTCTGAGTTCACACACCTCCTTTCTATGACTTCACACTCTTCCATTCTATGACTTCAAACACCTCCATTCTGTGGCTTCACACACCTACATTCTGAGTTCACACACCTCCATTCTGTGACTTCACACACCTCCATTCTTTGACTCCTTACACCTCCATTCTGTGACTTCACACACCTCGATCCTATGACTTCACACACCTCCATTCAATGAATTAACACACCTCCATTCTGTGACTTCACACACCTCCATTCTGAGTTCACACACCTCCATTCTATGACTTCACAAACCTCCATTCTGAGTTCACAGACCTCCATTCTATGACTTCACACACCTCCATTCTATGACTTCACTCACCTCCATTCTGACTTCACACACCTCCATTCTGACTTCACACACCTCCATTATGACTTCACACACCTCCATTCGTTGACATCAAAAAACACCATTCTATGACTTCACACAACTCCATTTTGACTTCACACACCTCCATTCTATGACTTCACACACCTCCATTCTATGACTTCACACACCTCCATTCTATGACTTCACTCACCTCCATTCTGACTTCACACACCTCCATTCTGACTTCACACACCTCCATTCGTTGACATCAAAAAACACTATTCTATGACTTCACACAACTCCATTTTGACTTCACACACCTCCATTCTATGAGTTCACACTCCTCCATTTTATGACTTCACAGACCTCCATTCTATGACTTCACACACCTCAATTCTATAACTTCCACACCTCCATTCTATGACTTCACACACCTCCATTTGTGACTTCACACACCTCCACTCTATGACTTCAAACACCTACATTCTTACTTCACAAACATCCATTCTGTGACTTCACACACCTCCATTCTGTGACTTCACACACCTTCATTCTGACTTCACACACCTCCATTCTGTGACTTCACACACCTCAATTCTGTGACTTCACACACCTCCATTCTGACTTCACATACCTCCATTCTATGATTTCACACACCTCAATTCTGTGACTTCACACACCTCCATTCTGACTTCACATACCTCCATTCTATGATTTCACACACCTCAATTCTATGACTTCACACACCTCCATTCTGTGACTTCACACACCACCTTTTTGACTTCACACACCTCCATTCTGTGACTTCACACACCTCCATTCTGTGACTTCACACACCTCCGTTTTGACTTCACACACTTCCACTCTGTGACTTCACACACCTCCATTCTGTGACTTCACACACCTCTATTGTTTCACTACACACACCTCCATTCTTTGACTTCACACACCTCCATTCCATGACTTCACACACCTCCATTCTATGAGTTCACACACCTCCATTTTATGAGTTCACACACCTCCAATTTGACTTCACACACCTCCATTCTATGACTTCACACACCTTCCTTCTTACTTCAGAAACATCCATTCTCTGACTTCCCACACCTCCATTCTATGACTTCACAAACCTCCATTCTGTGACTTCACACACCTCCATTCTGAGTTCACACACCTCCATTCTGTGACTTCACACACCTCCATTCGTTGACATCAAAAACCACCATTCTATGACTTCACACAACTCCATTTAACTTCACACAGCTCCATTCTATGACTTCACACACCTCCATTTTATGACTTCACACACCTCTATTCTATGACTTCACACACCTCAATTCTATGACTTCACACACCTCTATTCTATGACCTCACACACCTCCATTCTGTGACTTCACACACCTCCACTCTATGTCTTCAAACACCTTCATTCGTACTTCACAAACATCCATTCTGTGACTTCACACACCTCCATTCTGTGATTTCACAAACCTAAATTCCGACTTCACACACCTCCATTCTGTGACTTCACACACCTCAATTCTGTGACTTCACACACCTCCATTCTGACTTCACACACCTCCATTCTATGTCTTCACTCTCCTCCATTCTATGATTTCACACACCTCCATTTTGTGACTTCACACACCTAAATTCTATGACTTCACACACCTCCATTCTATGAGTTCACACACCACCATTCTGACTTCACACACCTCCATTCTATGACTTCACACACCTCCGTTCTGACTTCACACAGCTCCATTCTGTGACTTCACAAAACTCCATTCTGTGATTTCACACACCTCCATACTATGACTTCACACACCTCCATCTATGACTTCATACACCTCCATTCTGAGTTCACACACCTCCATTTTATGACATCACAGACCTCGAATCTGTGACTTCACTCACCTGCACTCTATGACTTCACACTCCTCCATTCTATGACTTCCCACACCTCCTTTCTATGACTTCACCCACCTCAGTCTATGACTTCACACACCTCCATTCTGACTTCACACACCTCCATTCTGTGACTTCACACTCCTCCATTCTATGACTTCACACACCTCAATTCTATGACTTCACACACCTCCATTCTATGACTTCACACACCTCCATTCTGTGACTTCACACACCTCCATTCCATGACTTCAAACACCTTCATTCTGACTTCACACACCTCCATTCTCTGACTTCACAGACCTCAATTCTGTGACGTGACACACCTCCATTCTGACTTCACACACCTTCATTCTATGATTTCACACACCTCCATTCTATGACTTCACACACCTCCATTCTGTGACTTCACACACCTCCATTCTGACTTCACACCCCTCCATTCTGACTTCACACACCTCCATTCTGACTTCACACAGCTCCATTCTATGAATTCACACACCTCCATTCTGTGACTTCACACACCACCTTTTTGACTTCACACACCTGCATTCTGTGACTTCACACACCTCCATTCTGTGACTTCACACACCTCCGTTTTGACTTCACACACTTCCAATCTGTGACTTCACACACCTACATTTTGTGACTTCACACACCTCTATTGTTTCACTTCACACACCTCCATTCTTTGACTTCACATACCGCCATTCCATGACTTCACAAACCTCCATTCTATGAGTTCACACACCTCCATTCTATGAGTTCACACACCTCCAATTTGACTTCACACATCTCCATTCTATGACTTCACACACCTTCATTCTTACTTCAGAAACATCCATTCTCTAACTTCACACACCTCCATTCTATGACTTCACAAACCTCCATTCTGTGACTTCACACACATCCATTCTGAGTTCACACACCTCCTTTCTATGACTTCACACTCTTCCATTCTATGACTTCAAACACCTCCATTCTGTGGCTTCACACACCTACATTCTGAGTTCACACACCTCCATTCTGTGACTTCACACACCTCCATTCTTTGACTCCTTACACCTCCATTCTGTGACTTCACACACCTCGATCCTATGACTTCACACACCTCCATTCAATGAATTAACACACCTCCATTCTGTGACTTCACACACCTCCATTCTGAGTTCACACACCTCCATTCTATGACTTCACAAACCTCCATTCTGAGTTCACAGACCTCCATTCTATGACTTCACACACCTCCATTCTATGACTTCACTCACCTCCATTCTGACTTCACACACCTCCATTCTGACTTCACACACCTCCATTCTGACTTCACACACCTCCATTCGTTGACATCAAAAAACACCATTCTATGACTTCACAAAACTCCATTTTGACTTCACACACCTCCATTTTATGACTTCACACACCTCCATTCTATGACTTCACAAACCTCCATTCTGAGTTCACAGACCTCCATTCTATGACTTCACACACCTCCATTCTATGACTTCACACACCTCCATTCTATGACTTCACTCACCTCCATTCTGACTTCACACACCTCCATTCTGACTTCACACACCTCCATTCGTTGACATCAAAAAACACCATTCTATGACTTCACACAACTCCATTTTGACTTCACACACCTCCATTCTATGAGTTCACACACCTCCATTTTATGACTTCACAGACCTCCATTCTATGACTTCACACACCTCAATTCTATAACTTCCACACCTCCATTCTATGACTTCACACACCTCCATTTGTGAATTCACACACCTCCACTCTATGACTTCAAACATCTACATTCTTACTTCACAAACATCCATTCTGTGACTTCACACACCTCCATTCTGTGACTTCACACACCTTCATTCTGACTTCACACACCTCCATTCTATGACTTCACACACCTCAATTCTGTGACTTCACACACCTCCATTCTGACTTCACATACCTCCATTCTATGATTTCACACACCTCAATTCTGTGACTTCACACACCTCCATTCTGACTTCACATACCTCCATTCTATGATTTCACACACCTCAATTCTATGACTTCACACACCTCCATTCTGTGACTTCACACACCACCTTTTTGACTTCACACACCTCCATTCTGTGACTTCACACACCTCCATTCTGTGACTTCACACACCTCCGTTTTGACTTCACACACTTTCACTCTATGACTTCACACACCTCCATTCTGTGACTTCACACACCTCTATTGTTTCACTACACACACCTCCATTCTTTGACTTCACACACCTCCATTCCATGACTTCACACACCTCCATTCTATGAGTTCACACACCTCCATTCTATGAGTTCACACACCTCCAATTTGACTTCACACACCTCCATTCTATGACTTCACACACCTTCATTCTTACTTCAGAAACATCCATTCTCTGACTTCCCACACCTCCATTCTATGACTTCACAAACCTCCATTCTGTGACTTCACACACCTCCATTCTGAGTTCACACACCTCCATTCTGTGACTTCACACACCTCCATTCGTTGACATCAAAAACCACCATTCTATGACTTCACACAACTCCATTTTAACTTCACACAGCTCCATTCTATGACTTCACACACCTCCATTTTATGACTTCACACACCTCCATTCTATGACTTCACACACCTCAATTCTATGACTTCACACACCTCTATTCTATGACCTCACACACCTCCATTCTGTGACTTCACACACCTCCACTCTATGTCTTCAAACACCTTCATTCTTACTTCACAAACATCCATTCTGTGACCTCACACACCTCCATTCTGTGATTTCACAAACCTACATTCCGACTTCACACACCTCCATTCTGTGACTTCACACACCTCAATTCTGTGACTTCACACACCTCCATTCTGACTTCACACACCTCCATTCTATGTCTTCACTCACCTCCATTCTATGATTTCACACACCTCCATTTTGTGACTTCACACACCTAAATTCTATGACTTCACACACCTCCATTCTATGAGTTCACACACCACCATTCTGACTTCACACACCTCCATTCTATGACTTCACACACCTCCGTTCTGACTTCACACAGCTCCATTCTGTGACTTCACAAAACTCCATTCTATGATTTCACACACCTCCATACTATGACTACACACACCTCCATCTATGACTTCATACACCTCCATTCTGAGTTCACACACCTCCATTCTATGACATCACAGACCTCGAATCTGTGACTTCACTCACCTCCACTCTATGACTTCACACTCCTCCATTCTATGACTTCCCACACCTCCTTTCTATGACTTCACCCACCTCAGTCTATGACTTCACACACCTCCATTCTGACTTCACACCCCTCCATTCTGTGACTTCACACTCCTCCATTCTATGACTTCACACACCTCAATTCTATGACTTCACACACCTCCATTCTATGACTTCACACACCTCCATTCTGTGACTTCACACACCTCCATTCCATGACTTCAAACACCTTCATTCTGACTTCACACACCTCCATTCTCTGACTTCACAGACCTCAATTCTGTGACGTGACACACCTCCATTCTGACTTCACACACCTTCATTCTATGATTTCACACACCTCCATTCTATGACTTCACACACCTCCATTCTGTGACTTCACACACCTCCATTCTGACTTCACACCACTCCATTCTGACTTCACACACCTCCATTCTGACTTCACACAGCTCCATTCTATGAATTCACACACCTCCATTCTGTGACTTCACACACCACCTTTTTGACTTCACACACCTGCATTCTGTGACTTCACACACCTCCATTCTGTGACTTCACACACCTCCGTTTTGACTTCACACACTTCCAATCTGTGACTTCACACACCTCCATTTTGTGACTTCACACACCTCTATTGTTTCACTTCACACACCTCCATTCTTTGACTTCACACACCGCCATTCCATGACTTCTCACACCTCCATTCTATGAGTTCACACACCTCCATTCTATGAGTTCACACACCTCCAATTTGACTTCACACATCTCCATTCTATGACTTCACACACCTTCATTCTTACTTCAGAAACATCCATTCTCTAACTTCACACACCTCCATTCTATGACTTCACAAACCTCCATTCTGTGACTTCACACACATCCATTCTGAGTTCACACACCTCCTTTCTATGACTTCACAATCTTCCATTCTATGACTTCAAACACCTCCATTCTGTGGCTTCACACACCTACATTCTGAGTTCACACACCTCCATTCTGTGACTTCACACACCTCCATTCTTTGACTCCTTACACCTCCATTCTGTGACTTCACACACCTCGATCCTATGACTTCACACACCTCCATTCAATGAATTAACACACCTCCATTCTGTGACTTCACACACCTCCATTCTGAGTTCACACACCTCCATTCTATGACTTCACACACCTCCATTCTATGACTTCACTCACCTCCATTCTGACTTCACACACCTCCATTCTGACTTCACACACCTCCATTCTGACTTCACACACCTCCATTCGTTGACATCAAAAAACACCATTCTATGACTTCACACAACTCCATTTTGACTTCACACACCTCCATTTTATGACTTCACACACCTCCATTCTATGTCTTCACAAACCTCCATTCTGAGTTCACAGACCTCCATTCTATGACTTCACACACCTCCATTCTATGACTTCACACACCTCCATTCTATGACTTCACTCACCTCCATTCTGACTTCACACACCTCCATTCTGACTTCACACACCTCCATTCGTTGACATCAAAAAACACCATTCTATGACTTCACACAACTCCATTTTGACTTCACACACCTCCATTCTATGAGTTCACACACCTCCATTTTATGACTTCACAGACCTCCATTCTATGACTTCACACACCTCAATTCTATAACTTCCACACCTCCATTCTATGACTTCACACACCTCCATTTGTGACTTCACACACCTCCACTCTATGACTTCAAACACCTTCATTCTTACTTCACAAACATCCATTCTGTGACTTCACACACCTTCATTCTGACTTCACACACCTCCATTCTGTGACTTCACACACCTCAATTCTGTGACTTCACACACCTCCATTCTGACTTCACATACCTCCATTCTATGATTTCACACACCTCAATTCTGTGACTTCACACACCTCCATTCTGACTTCACATACCTCCATTCTATGATTTCACACACCTCAATTCTATGACTTCACACACCTCCATTCTGTGACTTCACACACCACCTTTTTGACTTCACACACCTCCATTCTGTGACTTCACACACCTCCATTCTGTGACTTCACACTCCTCCCTTTTGACTTCACACACTTCCACTCTGTGACTTCACACACCTCCATTCTGTGACTTCACACACCTCTATTGTTTCACTACACACACCTCCATTCTTTGACTTCACACACCTCCATTCCATGACTTCACACACCTCCATTCTATGAGTTCACCCACCTACATTCTATGAGTTCACACACCTCCAATTTGACTTCACACACCTCCATTCTATGACTTCACACACCTTCATTCTTACTTCAGAAACATCCATTCTCTGACTTCCCACACCTCCATTCTATGACTTCAAACACCTTCATTCTTACTTCACAAACATCCATTCTGTGAATTCACACACCTCCATTCTTTGACTTCACACACCTTCATTCTGACTTCACACACCTCCATTCTGTGACTTCACACACCTACATTCTATGACTTCACACACCTCCATTCTGTGACTTCACACACCACCTTTTTGACTTCACACACCTCCATTCTGTGACTTCACACACCTCCATTCTGTGACTTCACACACCTCCGTTTTGACTTCACACACTTCCCTTCTGTGACTTCACACACCTCCATTCTGTGACTTCACACACCACCTTTTTGACTTCACACACCTCCATTCTGTGACTTCACACACCTCCATTCTGTGACTTCACACACCTCCAATTTGACTTCACACACCTCCATTCTATGAATTCACACACCTTCATTCTTACTTCAGAAACATCCATTCTCTGACTTCCCACACCTCCATTCTATGACTTCACAAACCTCCATTCTGTGACTTCACACACCTCCATTCTGATTTCACACACCTCCATTCTGTGACTTCACACACCTCCATTCGTTGACATCAAATACCACCATTCTATGACTTCACACAACTCCATTTTAACTTCACACAGCTCCATTCTATGACTTCACCACCTCCATTTTATGACTTCACACACCTCCATTCTATGACTTCACACACCTCAATTCTATGACTTCACACACCTCTATTCTATGACTTCACACACCTCCATTCTGTGACTTCACACACCTCCACTCTATGACTTCAAACACCTTCATTCTTACTTCACAAACATCCATTCTGTGACTTCACACACCTCCATTCTGTGATTTCACAAACCTTCATTCCGACTTCACACACCGCCATTCTGTGACTTCACACACCTCAATTCTGTGACTTCACACACCTCCATTCTGACTTCACACACCTCTATTCTATGACTTCACTCACCTCCATTCTCTGACTTCACACACCTCCATTTTGTGACTTCACACACCTAAATTCTATGACTTCACACACCTCCATTGTGACTTCACACATCTCCATTCTATGAGTTCACACACCTCCATTTTATGACTTCACAAACCTCCATTCTATGACTTCACACACCTCAATTCTATAACTTCCACACCTCCATTCTATGACTTCACACACCTCCATTTGTGACTTCACACACCTCCACTCTATGACTTCAAACACCTTCATTCTTACTTCACAAACATCCATTCTGTGACTTCACACACCTCCATTCTGTGACTTCACACACCTTCATTCTGACTTCACACACCTCCATTCTGTGACTTCACACACCTCAATTCTGTGACTTCACACACCTCCATTCTGACTTCACATACCTCCATTCTATGATTTCACACACCTCAATTCTGTGACTTCACACACCTCCATTCTGACTTCACATACCTCCATTCTATGACTTCACTCACCTCCATTCTGACTTCACACACCTCCATTCTGACTTCACACACCTCCATTCTGACTTCACACACCTCCATTCGTTGACATCAAAAAACACCATTCTATGACTTCACACAACTCCATTTTGACTTCACACACCTCCATTTTATGACTTCACACACCTCCATTCTATGACTTCACAAACCTCCATTCTGAGTTCACAGACCTCCATTCTATGACTTCACACACCTCCATTCTATGACTTCACACAACTCCATTCTATGACTTCACTCACCTCCATTCTGACTTCACACACCTCCATTCTGACTTCACACACCTCCATTCGTTGACATCAAAAAACAGCATTCTATGACTTCACACAACTCCATTTTGACTTCACACACCTCCATTCTATGAGTTCACACACCTCCATTTTATGACTTCACAGACCTCCATTCTATGACCTCACACACCTCAATTCTATAACTTCCACACCTCCATTCTATGACTTCACACACCTCCATTTGTGACTTCACACACCTCCACTCTATGACTTCAAACACCTTCATTCTTACTTCACAAACATCCATTCTGTGACTTCACACACCTCCATTCTGTGACTTCACACACCTTCATTCTGACTTCACACACCTCCATTCTGTGACTTCACACACGTCAATTCTGTGACTTCACACACCTCCATTCTGACTTCACATACCTCCATTCTATGATTTCACACACCTCAATTCTGTGACTTCACACACCTCCATTCTGACTTCACATACCTCCATTCTATGATTTCACACACCTCAATTCTATGACTTCACACACCTCCATTCTGTGACTTCACACACCACCTTTTTGACTTCACACACCTCCATTCTGTGACTTCACACACCTCCATTCTGTGACTTCACACTCCTCCGTTATGACTTCACACACTTCCACTCTGTGACTTCACACACCTCCATTCTGTGACTTCACACACCTCTATTGTTTCACTACACACACCTCCATTCTTTGACTTCACACACCTCCATTCCATGACTTCACACACCTCCATTCTATGAGTTCACCCACCTACATTCTATGAGTTCACACACCTCCAATTTGACTTCACACACCTCCATTCTATGACTTCACACACCTTCATTCTTACTTCAGAAACATCCATTCTCTGACTTCCCACACCTCCATTCTATGACTTCAAACACCTTCATTCTTACTTCACAAACATCCATTCTGTGAATTCACACACCTCCATTCTTTGACTTCACACACCTTCATTCTGACTTCACACACCTCCATTCTGTGACTTCACACACCTACATTCTATGACTTCACACACCTCCATTCTGTGACTTCACACACCACCTTTTTGACTTCACACACCTCCATTCTGTGACTTCACACACCTCCATTCTGTGACTTCACACACCTCCGTTTTGACTTCACACACTTCCCTTCTGTGACTTCACACACCTCCATTCTGTGACTTCACACACCACCTTTTTGACTTCACACACCTCCATTCTGTGACTTCACACACCTCCTTTCTGTGACTTCACACACCTCCAATTTGACTTCACACACCTCCATTCTATGAATTCACACACCTTCATTCTTACTTCAGAAACATCCATTCTCTGACTTCCCACACCTCCATTCTATGACTTCACAAACCTCCATTCTGTGACTTCACACACCTCCATTCTGATTTCACACACCTCCATTCTGTGACTTCACACACCTCCATTCGTTGACATCAAAAACCACCATTCTATGACTTCACACAACTCCATTTTAACTTCACACAGCTCCATTCTATGACTTCACCCACCTCCATTTTATGACTTCACACACCTCCATTCTATGACTTCACACACCTCAATTCTATGACTTCACACACCTCTATTCTATGACTTCACACACCTCCATTCTGTGACTTCACACACCTCCACTCTATGACTTCAAACACCTTCATTCTTACTTCACAAACATCCATTCTGTGACTTCACACACCTCCATTCTCTGATTTCACAAACCTTCATTCCGACTTCACACACCGCCATTCTGTGACTTCACACACCTCCATTCTGACTTCACACACCTCTATTCTATGACTTCACTCACCTCCATTCTCTGACTTCACACACCTCCATTTTGTGACTTCACACACCTAAATTCTATGACTTCACACACCTCCATTGTGACTTCACACATCTCCATTCTATGAGTTCACACACCTCCATTTTATGACTTCACAGACCTCCATTCTATGACTTCACACACCTCAATTCTATAACTTCCACACCTCCATTCTATGACTTCACACCCCTCCATTTGTGACTTCACACACCTCCACTCTATGACTTCAAACACCTTCATTCTTACTTCACAAACATCCATTCTGTGACTTCACACACCTCCATTCTGTGACTTCACACACCTTCATTCTGACTTCACACACCTCCATTCTGTGACTTCACACACCTCAATTCTGTGACTTCACACACCTCCATTCTGACTTCACATACCTCCATTCTATGATTTCACACACCTCAATTCTGTGACTTCACACACCTCCATTCTGACTTCACATACCTCCATTCTATGATTTCACACACCTCAATTCTATGACTTCACACACCTCCATTCTGTGACTTCACACACCACCTTTTTGACTTCACACACCTCCATTCTGTGACTTCACACACCTCCATTCTGTGACTTCACACTCCTCCGTTTTGACTTCACACACTTCTACTCTGTGACTTCACACACCTCCATTCTATGACTTCACAAACCTCCATTCTGTGAGTTCATACACCTCCATTCTAGGACTTCACACACCTCCATTCTGTGGCTTCACACACCTCCATTCTGAGTTCACACACCTCCATTCTGTGACTTCACACACCTCCATTCTGTGACTTCACACACCTCCATTCTGTGACTTCACACACCTCTATTCCATGACTTCAAACACCTTCATTCTGACTTCACACACCTCCATTCTCTGACTTCACAGACCTCAATTCTGTGACGTGACACACCTCCATTCTGACTTCACACACCTTCATTCTATGATTTCACACACCTCCATTCTATGACTTCACACACCTCCATTCTGTGACTTCACACACCTCCATTCTGACTTCACACCCCTCCATTCTGATTTCACACACCTCCATTCTCACTTCACACAGCTCCATTCTATGAATTCACACACCTCCATTCTGACTTCACACACCTCCATTCTGACTTCACACACCTTCATTCTTACTTCAGAAACATCCATTCTCTGACTTCCCACACCTCCATTCTATGACTTCAAACACCTTCATTCTTACTTCACAAACATCCATTCTGTGAATTCACACACCTCCATTCTTTGACTTCACACACCTTCATTCTGACTTCACACACCTCCATTCTGTGACTTCACACACCTACATTCTATGACTTCACACACCTCCATTCTGTGACTTCACACACCACCTTTTTGACTTCACACACCTCCATTCTGTGACTTCACACACCTCCATTCTGTGACTTCACACACCTCCGTTTTGACTTCACACACTTCCCTTCTGTGACTTCACACACCTCCATTCTGTGACTTCACACACCACCTTTTTGACTTCACACACCTCCATTCTGTGACTTCACACACCTCCATTCTGTGACTTCACACACCTCCAATTTGACTTCACACACCTCCATTCTATGAATTCACACACCTTCATTCTTACTTCAGAAACATCCATTCTCTGACTTCCCACACCTCCATTCTATGACTTCACAAACCTCCATTCTGTGACTTCACACACCTCCATTCTGATTTCACACACCTCCATTCTGTGACTTCACACACCTCCATTCGTTGACATCAAAAACCACCATTCTATGACTTCACACAACTCCATTTTAACTTCACACAGCTCCATTCTATGACTTCACCCACCTCCATTTTATGACTTCACACACCTCCATTCTATGACTTCACACACCTCAATTCTATGACTTCACACACCTCTATTCTATGACTTCACACACCTCCATTCTGTGACTTCACACACCTCCACTCTATGACTTCAAACACCTTCATTCTTACTTCACAAACATCCATTCTGTGACTTCACACACCTCCATTCTGTGATTTCACAAACCTTCATTCCGACTTCACACACCGCCATTCTGTGACTTCACACACCTCAATTCTGTGACTTCACACACCTCCATTCTGACTTCACACACCTCTATTCTATGACTTCACTCACCTCCATTCTCTGACTTCACACACCTCCATTTTGTGACTTCACACACCTAAATTCTATGACTTCACACACCTCCATTGTGACTTCACACATCTCCATTCTATGAGTTCACACACCTCCATTTTATGACTTCACAGACCTCCATTCTATGACTTCACACACCTCAATTCTATAACTTCCACACCTCCATTCTATGACTTCACACACCTCCATTTGTGACTTCACACACCTCCACTCTATGACTTCAAACACCTTCATTCTTACTTCACAAACATCCATTCTGTGACTTCACACACCTCCATTCTGTGACTTCACACACCTTCATTCTGACTTCACACACCTCCATTCTGTGACTTCACACACCTCAATTCTGTGACTTCACACACCTCCATTCTGACTTCACATACCTCCATTCTATGATTTCACACACCTCAATTCTGTGACTTCACACACCTCCATTCTGACTTCACATACCTCCATTCTATGACTTCACTCACCTCCATTCTGACTTCACACACCTCCATTCTGACTTCACACACCTCCATTCTGACTTCACACACCTCCATTCGTTGACATCAAAAAACACCATTCTATGACTTCACACAACTCCATTTTGACTTCACACACCTCCATTTTATGACTTCACACACCTCCATTCTATGACTTCACAAACCTCCATTCTGAGTTCACAGACCTCCATTCTATGACTTCACACACCTCCATTCTATGACTTCACACACCTCCATTCTATGACTTCACTCACCTCCATTCTGACTTCACACACCTCCATTCTGACTTCACACACCTCCATTCGTTGACATCAAAAAACAGCATTCTATGACTTCACACAACTCCATTTTGACTTCACACACCTCCATTCTATGAGTTCACACACCTCCATTTTATGACTTCACAGACCTCCATTCTATGACCTCACACACCTCAATTCTATAACTTCCACACCTCCATTCTATGACTTCACACACCTCCATTTGTGACTTCACACACCTCCACTCTATGACTTCAAACACCTTCATTCTTACTTCACAAACATCCATTCTGTGACTTCACACACCTCCATTCTGTGACTTCACACACCTTCATTCTGACTTCACACACCTCCATTCTGTGACTTCACACACCTCAATTCTGTGACTTCACACACCTCCATTCTGACTTCACATACCTCCATTCTATGATTTCACACACCTCAATTCTGTGACTTCACACACCTCCATTCTGACTTCACATACCTCCATTCTATGATTTCACACACCTCAATTCTATGACTTCACACACCTCCATTCTGTGACTTCACACACCACCTTTTTGACTTCACACACCTCCATTCTGTGACTTCACACACCTCCATTCTGTGACTTCACACTCCTCCGTTATGACTTCACACACTTCCACTCTGTGACTTCACACACCTCCATTCTGTGACTTCACACACCTCTATTGTTTCACTACACACACCTCCATTCTTTGACTTCACACACCTCCATTCCATGACTTCACACACCTCCATTCTATGAGTTCACCCACCTACATTCTATGAGTTCACACACCTCCAATTTGACTTCACACACCTCCATTCTATGCCTTCACACACCTTCATTCTTACTTCAGAAACATCCATTCTCTGACTTCCCACACCTCCATTCTATGACTTCAAACACCTTCATTCTTACTTCACAAACATCCATTCTGTGAATTCACACACCTCCATTCTTTGACTTCACACACCTTCATTCTGACTTCACACACCTCCATTCTGTGACTTCACACACCTACATTCTATGACTTCACACACCTCCATTCTGTGACTTCACACACCACCTTTTTGACTTCACACACCTCCATTCTGTGACTTCACACACCTCCATTCTGTGACTTCACACACCTCCGTTTTGACTTCACACACTTCCCTTCTGTGACTTCACACACCTCCATTCTGTGACTTCACACACCACCTTTTTGACTTCACACACCTCCATTCTGTGACTTCACACACCTCCTTTCTGTGACTTCACACACCTCCAATTTGACTTCACACACCTCCATTCTATGAATTCACACACCTTCATTCTTACTTCAGAAACATCCATTCTCTGACTTCCCACACCTCCATTCTATGACTTCACAAACCTCCATTCTGTGACTTCACACACCTCCATTCTGATTTCACACACCTCCATTCTGTGACTTCACACACCTCCATTCGTTGACATCAAAAACCACCATTCTATGACTTCACACAACTCCATTTTAACTTCACACAGCTCCATTCTATGACTTCACCCACCTCCATTTTATGACTTCACACACCTCCATTCTATGACTTCACACACCTCAATTCTATGACTTCACACACCTCTATTCTATGACTTCACACACCTCCATTCTGTGACTTCACACACCTCCACTCTATGACTTCAAACACCTTCATTCTTACTTCACAAACATCCATTCTGTGACTTCACACACCTCCATTCTCTGATTTCACAAACCTTCATTCCGACTTCACACACCGCCATTCTGTGACTTCACACACCTCAATTCTGTGACTTCACACACCTCCATTCTGACTTCACACACCTCTATTCTATGACTTCACTCACCTCCATTCTCTGACTTCACACACCTCCATTTTGTGACTTCACACACCTAAATTCTATGACTTCACACACCTCCATTGTGACTTCACACATCTCCATTCTATGAGTTCACACACCTCCATTTTATGACTTCACAGACCTCCATTCTATGACTTCACACACCTCAATTCTATAACTTCCACACCTCCATTCTATGACTTCACACCCCTCCATTTGTGACTTCACACACCTCCACTCTATGACTTCAAACACCTTCATTCTTACTTCACAAACATCCATTCTGTGACTTCACACACCTCCATTCTGTGACTTCACACACCTTCATTCTGACTTCACACACCTCCATTCTGTGACTTCACACACCTCAATTCTGTGACTTCACACACCTCCATTCTGACTTCACATACCTCCATTCTATGATTTCACACACCTCAATTCTGTGACTTCACACACCTCCATTCTGACTTCACATACCTCCATTCTATGATTTCACACACCTCAATTCTATGACTTCACACACCTCCATTCTGTGACTTCACACACCACCTTTTTGACTTCACACACCTCCATTCTGTGACTTCACACACCTCCATTCTGTGACTTCACACTCCTCCGTTTTGACTTCACACACTTCTACTCTGTGACTTCACACACCTCCATTCTATGACTTCACAAACCTCCATTCTGTGAGTTCATACACCTCCATTCTAGGACTTCACACACCTCCATTCTGTGGCTTCACACACCTCCATTCTGAGTTCACACACCTCCATTCTGTGACTTCACACACCTCCATTCTGTGACTTCACACACCTCCATTCTGTGACTTCACACACCTCTATTCCATGACTTCAAACACCTTCATTCTGACTTCACACACCTCCATTCTCTGACTTCACAGACCTCAATTCTGTGACGTGACACACCTCCATTCTGACTTCACACACCTTCATTCTATGATTTCACACACCTCCATTCTATGACTTCACACACCTCCATTCTGTGACTTCACACACCTCCATTCTGACTTCACACCCCTCCATTCTGATTTCACACACCTCCATTCTCACTTCACACAGCTCCATTCTATGAATTCACACACCTCCATTCTGACTTCACACACCTCCATTCTGACTTCACACACCTCTATTCTGCGTCTTCACAGACCTCCATTGTGTGACTTCACACACCTCCATTTCACCTTCACACACCTCCATTCTGTGACTTCACACACCTCCATTCCATGACTTCAAACACCTTCATTCTCACTTCACACACCTCCCTTCTCTGACTTCACAGACCTCAATTCTGTGACGTGACACACCTCCATTCTGACTTCACACACCTTCATTCTATGATTTCACACACCTCCATTCTATGACTTCACACACCTCCATTCTGTGACTTCACACACCTCCATTCTGACTTCACACCCCTCCATTCTGACTTCACACACCTCCATTCTCACTTCACACAGCTCCATTCTATGAATTCACACACCTCCATTCTGTGACTGAACACACCAACTTTTTGACTTCACACACCTCCATTCTGTGACTTCACACACCTCCATTCTGTGACTTCACACACATCCGTTTTGACTTCACACACTTCCAATCTGTGACTTCACACACCTCCATTTTGTGACTTCACACACCTCTATTGTTTCAATTCACAAACCTCCATTCTTTGACTTCTCACACCTCCATTCCATGACTTCACAAACCTCCATTCTATGAGTTCACACACCTCCATTCTATGAGTTCACATACCTCCAATTTGACTTCACACATTTCCATTCTATGACTTCACACACCTTCATTCTTACTTCAGAAACATGCATTCTCTAACTTCACACACCTCCATTCTATGACTTCACAAACCTCCATTCTGTGACTTCACACACCTCCATTCTGAGTTCACACACCTCCTTTCTATGACTTCACACAATTCCATTTTATGACTTCACACACCTCCATTCTGTGGCTTCACACACCTACATTCTGAGTTCACACACCTCCATTCTGTGACTTCACACACCTCCATTCTTTGACTTTTCACACCTCCATTCTGTGACTTCACACACCTCGATCCTATGACTTCACACACCTCCATTCTGTGACTTCACACACCTCCATTTTGAGTTCACACACCTCCATTCTATGACTTCACAAACCTCCATTCTGAGTTCACAGACCTCCATTCTATGACTTAACACACCTCCATTCTATGACTTCACTCACCTCCATTCTGACTTCACACACCTCCATTCTGACTTCACACACCTTAATTCTGTGACTTCACACACCTCCATTCTATGATTTCACACACTTTCATTCTATGACTTCACACACCTCCATTCTGTGGCTTCACACACCTACATTCTGAGTTCACACACCTCCATTCTGTGACTTCACACACCTCCATTCTGTGATTTCACACACCTCCAATCTGGCTTCACACACCTCCATTCTATGACTTCACACACCTCCATTCGTTGACATCAAAAAACACCATTCTATGACTTCACACAACTCCATTTTGACTTCACACACCTCCATTCTATGAGTTCACACACCTCCATTATATGACTTCACACACCTCCATTCTATGACTTCACACACCTCAATTCTATGACTTCACACACCTCCATTCTATGACTTCACACACCTCCATTCTGTGACTTCACACACCTCCACTCTATGACTTCAAACACCTTCATTCTTACTTCACAAACATCCATTCTGTGAATTCACACACCTCCATTCTGTGACTTCATACACCTTCATTCTGACTTCACACACCTCCATTCTGTGACTTCACACACCTCCATTCTATGACTTCACACACCTCCATTCTGTGACTTCACACACCACCTTTTTGACTTCACACACCTCCATTCTGTGACTTCACACACCTCCATTCTGTGACTTAACACACCTCCGTTTTGACTTCACACACTTCCCTTCTGTGACATCACACACCTCCATTCTGTGACTTCACACACCTCTATTGTTTTACTTCACACACCTCCATTCTTTGACTTCACACACCTCCATTCCATGACTTCACACACCTCCATTCTATGAGTTCACACACCTCCATTGTATGAGTTCACACACCTCCAATTTGACTTCACACACCTCTATTCTATGACTTCACACACCTTCATTCTTACTTCAGAAACATCCATTCTCTGACTTCACACACCTCCATTCTATGACTTCACATACCTCCATTCTGTGAGTTCACACACCTCCATTCTATGACTTCACACACCTCCATTCTGTGACTTCACACACCACCTTTTTGACTTCACACACCTCCATTCTGTGACTTCACACACCTCCATTCTGTGACTTCACACTCCTCCGTTATGACTTCACACACTTCCACTCTGTGACTTCACACACCTCCATTCTGTGACTTCACACACCTCTATTGTTTCACTACACACACCTCCATTCTTTGACTTCACACACCTCCATTCCATGACTTCACACACCTCCATTCTATGAGTTCACCCACCTACATTCTATGAGTTCACACACCTCCAATTTGACTTCACACACCTCCATTCTATGACTTCACACACCTTCATTCTTACTTCAGAAACATCCATTCTCTGACTTCCCACACCTCCATTCTATGACTTCAAACACCTTCATTCTTACTTCACAAACATCCATTCTGTGAATTCACACACCTCCATTCTTTGACTTCACACACCTTCATTCTGACTTCACACACCTCCATTCTGTGACTTCACACACCTACATTCTATGACTTCACACACCTCCATTCTGTGACTTCACACACCACCTTTTTGACTTCACACACCTCCATTCTGTGACTTCACACACCTCCATTCTGTGACTTCACACACCTCCGTTTTGACTTCACACACTTCCCTTCTGTGACTTCACACACCTCCATTCTGTGACTTCACACACCACCTTTTTGACTTCACACACCTCCATTCTGTGACTTCACACACCTCCTTTCTGTGACTTCACACACCTCCAATTTGACTTCACACACCTCCATTCTATGAATTCACACACCTTCATTCTTACTTCAGAAACATCCATTCTCTGACTTCCCACACCTCCATTCTATGACTTCACAAACCTCCATTCTGTGACTTCACACACCTCCATTCTGATTTCACACACCTCCATTCTGTGACTTCACACACCTCCATTCGTTGACATCAAAAACCACCATTCTATGACTTCACACAACTCCATTTTAACTTCACACAGCTCCATTCTATGACTTCACCCACCTCCATTTTATGACTTCACACACCTCCATTCTATGACTTCACACACCTCAATTCTATGACTTCACACACCTCTATTCTATGACTTCACACACCTCCATTCTGTGACTTCACACACCTCCACTCTATGACTTCAAACACCTTCATTCTTACTTCACAAACATCCATTCTGTGACTTCACACACCTCCATTCTCTGATTTCACAAACCTTCATTCCGACTTCACACACCGCCATTCTGTGACTTCACACACCTCAATTCTGTGACTTCACACACCTCCATTCTGACTTCACACACCTCTATTCTATGACTTCACTCACCTCCATTCTCTGACTTCACACACCTCCATTTTGTGACTTCACACACCTAAATTCTATGACTTCACACACCTCCATTGTGACTTCACACATCTCCATTCTATGAGTTCACACACCTCCATTTTATGACTTCACAGACCTCCATTCTATGACTTCACACACCTCAATTCTATAACTTCCACACCTCCATTCTATGACTTCACACCCCTCCATTTGTGACTTCACACACCTCCACTCTATGACTTCAAACACCTTCATTCTTACTTCACAAACATCCATTCTGTGACTTCACACACCTCCATTCTGTGACTTCACACACCTTCATTCTGACTTCACACACCTCCATTCTGTGACTTCACACACCTCAATTCTGTGACTTCACACACCTCCATTCTGACTTCACATACCTCCATTCTATGATTTCACACACCTCAATTCTGTGACTTCACACACCTCCATTCTGACTTCACATACCTCCATTCTATGATTTCACACACCTCAATTCTATGACTTCACACACCTCCATTCTGTGACTTCACACACCACCTTTTTGACTTCACACACCTCCATTCTGTGACTTCACACACCTCCATTCTGTGACTTCACACTCCTCCGTTTTGACTTCACACACTTCTACTCTGTGACTTCACACACCTCCATTCTATGACTTCACAAACCTCCATTCTGTGAGTTCATACACCTCCATTCTAGGACTTCACACACCTCCATTCTGTGGCTTCACACACCTCCATTCTGAGTTCACACACCTCCATTCTGTGACTTCACACACCTCCATTCTGTGACTTCACACACCTCCATTCTGTGACTTCACACACCTCTATTCCATGACTTCAAACACCTTCATTCTGACTTCACACACCTCCATTCTCTGACTTCACAGACCTCAATTCTGTGACGTGACACACCTCCATTCTGACTTCACACACCTTCATTCTATGATTTCACACACCTCCATTCTATGACTTCACACACCTCCATTCTGTGACTTCACACACCTCCATTCTGACTTCACACCCCTCCATTCTGATTTCACACACCTCCATTCTCACTTCACACAGCTCCATTCTATGAATTCACACACCTCCATTCTGACTTCACACACCTCCATTCTGACTTCACACACCTCTATTCTGCGTCTTCACAGACCTCCATTGTGTGACTTCACACACCTCCATTTCACCTTCACACACCTCCATTCTGTGACTTCACACACCTCCATTCCATGACTTCAAACACCTTCATTCTCACTTCACACACCTCCCTTCTCTGACTTCACAGACCTCAATTCTGTGACGTGACACACCTCCATTCTGACTTCACACACCTTCATTCTCTGATTTCACACACCTCCATTCTATGACTTCACACACCTCCATTCTGTGACTTCACACACCTCCATTCTGACTTCACACCCCTCCATTCTGACTTCACACACCTCCATTCTCACTTCACACAGCTCCATTCTATGAATTCACACACCTCCATTCTGTGACTGAACACACCAACTTTTTGACTTCACACACCTCCATTCTGTGACTTCACACACCTCCATTCTGTGACTTCACACACATCCGTTTTGACTTCACACACTTCCAATCTGTGACTTCACACACCTCCATTTTGTGACTTCACACACCTCTATTGTTTCAATTCACAAACCTCCATTCTTTGACTTCACACACCGCCATTCCATGACTTCACAAACCTCCATTCTATGAGTTCACACACCTCCATTCTATGAGTTCACATACCTCCAATTTGACTTCACACATTTCCATTCTATGACTTCACACACCTTCATTCTTACTTCAGAAACATGCATTCTCTAACTTCACACACCTCCATTCTATGACTTCACAAACCTCCATTCTGTGACTTCACACACCTCCATTCTGAGTTCACACACCTCCTTTCTATGACTTCACACAATTCCATTTTATGACTTCACACACCTCCATTCTGTGGCTTCACACACCTACATTCTGAGTTCACACACCTCCATTCTGTGACTTCACACACCTCCATTCTTTGACTTTTCACACCTCCATTCTGTGACTTCACACACCTCGATCCTATGACTTCACACACCTCCATTCTGTGACTTCACACACCTCCATTTTGAGTTCACACACCTCCATTCTATGACTTCACAAACCTCCATTCTGAGTTCACAGACCTCCATTCTATGACTTAACACACCTCCATTCTATGACTTCACTCACCTCCATTCTGACTTCACACACCTCCATTCTGACTTCACACACCTTAATTCTGTGACTTCACACACCTCCATTCTATGATTTCACACACTTTCATTCTATGACTTCACACACCTCCATTCTGTGGCTTCACACACCTACATTCTGAGTTCACACACCTCCATTCTGTGACTTCACACACCTCCATTCTGTGATTTCACACACCTCCAATCTGGCTTCACACACCTCCATTCTATGACTTCACACACCTCCATTCGTTGACATCAAAAAACACCATTCTATGACTTCACACAACTCCATTTTGACTTCACACACCTCCATTCTATGAGTTCACACACCTCCATTATATGACTTCACACACCTCCATTCTATGACTTCACACACCTCAATTCTATGACTTCACACACCTCCATTCTATGACTTCACACACCTCCATTCTGTGACTTCACACACCTCCACTCTATGACTTCAAACACCTTCATTCTTACTTCACAAACATCCATTCTGTGAATTCACACACCTCCATTCTGTGACTTCATACACCTTCATTCTGACTTCACACACCTCCATTCTGTGACTTCACACACCTCCATTCTATGACTTCACACACCTCCATTCTGTGACTTCACACACCACCTTTTTGACTTCACACACCTCCATTCTGTGACTTCACACACCTCCATTCTGTGACTTAACACACCTCCGTTTTGACTTCACACACTTCCCTTCTGTGACATCACACACCTCCATTCTGTGACTTCACACACCTCTATTGTTTTACTTCACACACCTCCATTCTTTGACTTCACACACCTCCATTCCATGACTTCACACACCTCCATTCTATGAGTTCACACACCTCCATTGTATGAGTTCACACACCTCCAATTTGACTTCACACACCTCTATTCTATGACTTCACACACCTTCATTCTTACTTCAGAAACATCCATTCTCTGACTTCACACACCTCCATTCTATGACTTCACATACCTCCATTCTGTGAGTTCACACACCTCCATTCTATGACTTCACACACCTCCATTCTGTGGCTTCACACACCTCCATTCTGAGTTCACACACCTCCATTCTGTGACTTCACACACCTCAATTCTGTGACTTCACACACCTCCATTCTGTGACTTCACACACCTCCATTCTATGAATTCACACACCTCCATTCTGTGATTTCACACACCTCCATTCTATGACTTCACACACCTCCATTCTGTGACTTCACACACCTCCATTCTGAGTTCACACACCTCCATTCTATGACTTCACAAACCCCCATTCTGAGTTCACAGACCTCCATTCTATGACTTCACACACTTCCATTCTATGACTTCACACACCTCCATTCTGACTTCACACACCTCCATTCTGACTTCACACACCTCAATTCTTTGACTTCACACACCTCCATTCTATGATTTCACACACCTCCATTCTATGACTTCACACACCTCCATTCTATGACTTCACACACCTCATTTCTGAGTTGACACACCTCCATTCTGTCACTTCACACACCTCCATTCTGACTTCACACACCTCCATTCTCACTTCACACAGCTCCATTCTATGAATTCACACACCTCCATTCTGTGACTTCACACACCACCTTTTTGACTTCACACAACTCCACTCTGTGACTTCACACACCTCCATTCTGTGACTTCACACACCTCCGTTTTGACTTCACACACTTCCAATCTGTGACTTCACACACCTCCATTTTGTGACTTCACACACCTCTATTGTTTCACTTCACAAACCTCCATTCTTTGACTTCACACACCGCCATTCCATGACTTCACAAACCTCCATTCTATGAGTTCACACACCTCCATTCTATGAGTTCACACACCTCCAATTTGACTTCACACATCTCCATTATATGACTTCACACACCTTCATTCTTACTTCAGAAACATCCATTCTCTAACTTCACATACCTCCATTCTATGACTTCAGAAACCTCCATTCTGTGACTTCACACACCTCCATTCTGAGTTCACACACCTCCTTTCTATGACTTCACACACTTCCATTCTATGACTTCACACACCTCCATTCTGTGGCTTCACACACCTACATTCTGAGTTCACACACCTCCATTCTGTGACTTCACACACCTCCATTCTTTGACATCTCACACCTCCATTCTGTGACTTCACACACCTCGATCCTATGACTTCACACACCTCCATTCAATGAATTAACACACCTCCATTCTGTGATTTCACAAACCTCCATTCTATGACTTCACACACCTCCATTCTGTGACTTCACACACCTCCATTCTGAGTTCACACACCTCCATTCTATGACTTCACAAACCTCCATTCTGAGTTCACAGATCTCCATTCTATGACTTCACACACCTCCATTCTATGACTTCACTCACCTCCATTCTGACTTCACACACCTCCATTCTGACTTCACACACCTTAATTCTGTGACTTCACACACCTCCATTCTATGATTTCACACACTTTCATTCTATGACTTCACACACCTCCATTCTGTGGCTTCACACACCTACATTCTGAGTTCACACACCTCCATTCTGTGACTTCACACACCTCCATTCTGTGATTTCACACACCTCCAATCTGGCTTCACACACCTCCATTCTATGACTTCACACACCTCCATTCGTTGACATCAAAAAACACCATTCTATGACTTCACACAACTCCATTTTGACTTCACACACCTCCATTCTATGAGTTCACACACCTCCATTATATGACTTCACACACCTCCATTCTATGACTTCACACACCTCAATTCTATGACTTCACACACCTCCATTCTATGACTTCACACACCTCCATTCTGTGACTTCACACACCTCCACTCTATGACTTCAAACACCTTCATTCTTACTTCACAAACATCCATTCTGTGAAATCACACACCTCCATTCTGTGACTTCATACACCTTCATTCTGACTTCACACACCTCCATTCTGTGACTTCACACACCTCCATTCTATGACTTCACACACCTCCATTCTGTGACTTCACACACCACCTTTTTGACTTCACACACCTCCATTCTGTGACTTCACACACCTCCATTCTGTGACTTAACACACCTCCGTTTTGACTTCACACACTTCCCTTCTGTGACATCACACACCTCCATTCTGTGACTTCACACACCTCTATTGTTTCACTTCACACACCTCCATTGACTTCACACACCTCCATTCCATGACTTCACACACCTCCATTCTATGAGTTCACACACCTCCATTGTATGAGTTCACACACCTCCAATTTGACTTCACACACCTCTATTCTATGACTTCACACACCTTCATTCTTACTTCAGAAACATCCATTCTCTGACTTCACACACCTCCACTCTATGACTTCACACACCTCCATTCTGTGACTTCACACACCTCCATTCTGAGTTCACACACCTCCATTCTATGACTTCACAAACCCCCATTCTGAGTTCACAGACCTCCATTCTATGACTTCACACACTTCCATTCTATGACTTCACACACCTCCATTCTGACTTCACACACCTCCATTCTGACTTCACACACCTCAATTCTTTGACTTCACACACCTCCATTCTATGATTTCACACACCTCCATTCTATGACTTCACACACCTCCATTCTATGACTTCACACACCTCATTTCTGAGTTGACACACCTCCATTCTGTCACTTCACACACCTCCAATCTGACTTCACTCACCTCCATTCTATGACTTCACACACCTCCATTCGTTGACATAAAAACAACCATTCTATGACTTCACACAACTCCATTGTGACTTCACACACCTCCATTCTAGGAATTCACACACCTCCATTTTATGACTTCACACACCTCCATTCTATGACTTCACACACCTCCATTCTGTGACTTCACCCACCTCCATTCTATGACTTCACATACCTACATTCTGAGTTCACAGTCCTCCATTCTATGACTTCACCCTCCTCCATTCTATGACTTCACACACCTCCATTCTATGACTTCACACACCTCCATTCTGTGACTTCACACACCTCCATTCTTTGACTTCACACACCTCCATTCTGTGACTTCACACACCTCCATTCTATGACTTTACACACCTCCATTCTGTGACTTCACACACCTCCATTCTATGACTTCACACACCTCCATTCTGTGACTTCACACACCTCCATTCTATGACTTCACACACCTCCATTCTATGACTTCACACACCTGCAATTTTACTTCACACACCTTCATTCCATGAGTTCACACACCTGCGTTGTGGCTTCACACACCTCCATTCTATTACTTCACACACCTCATTTCTGAGTTGACACACCTCCATTCTGTCACTTCACACACCTCCAATCTGACTTCACACACCTCCATTCTATGACTTCACACACCTCCATTCGTTGACATAAAAACAACCATTCTATGACTTCACACAACTCCATTGTGACTTCACACACCTCCATTCTATGAATTCACACACCTCCATTTTTTGACTTCACACACCTCCATTCTATGACTTCACACACCTCCATTCTGTGACTCCACCCACCTCCATTCTATGACTTCACAAACCTACATTCTGAGTTCACAGTCCTCCATTCTATGACTTCAGACACCTCCATTCTATGACTTCACACACCTCCATTCTATGACTTCACACACCTCCATTCTGTGACTTCACACACCTCCATTCTATGACTTCACACACCTCCATTCTGTGACCTCACACACCTCCATGCTATGACTTCACACACCTTCATTCTATGACTTCACACAGCTGCAATTTTACTTCACACACCTTCATTCCATGAGTTCACACACCTGCGTTGTGGCTTCACACACCTCCATGCTATGATTTCACACACCTCCATTCTGACTTCACACACCTCCATTCTGACTTCACACACCTCTATTCTGTGTCTTCACAGATCTCCATTCTGTGACTTCACACACCTCCATTTTGACTTCACACACTTCAATTCTGTGACTTCACACACCTCATGTTGTGAGCCAGAGTGGAATCAAACTGTACCTTGGCTTGCATCAGACGATGGCTTTATTGTCTTATTGCTTTCTGGCCCTATTCTATGCAAATGACCTGAGAATTACCATATGAATGTAACACCTGGAGGTTCCCTGGGTGAGGAGGAGGGAAGAAGGGGGAGTGTAAAATACACAGGCAGTCTCGGAAGTCTTTACATGGACTGCGGACATCCCCGACCCGCTGTGTCTGTCTCTCTTCTATTTCTTGCTAGTCCTTGCCTCCGATTTCAGGAACCCCAATCTGCGAACCCTGGTTTGCCGTCGGTTGTCCCCGGTAACCTCCATTCTGTGACTTCACACACCTCCATTCTTTGACTTCACACACCTCCATTCTTGGACTTCACACACCTCCATTCCATGACTTCACACACCTCCATTCTATGAGTTCACACACCTCCATTCTATGAGTTCACACACCTCCATTTTGACTTCACACACATCCATTCTATGACTTCACACACCTTCATTCTTACTTTAGAAACATCCATTCTATGACTTCACACACCTCCATTGTATGACTTCACAAACCTCCATTCTGTGACTTCACAAACCTGCATTCTGGGTTCACACACCTCCATTCTATCACTTCACACACTTCCATTCTATGACTTCACACACCTCCATTCTTTGACTTCAAACACCTCCATTTTGAGTACACAAACCTCCATTCTGTGACTTCACACACCTCCATTCTATGAATTCACACACTTCCATTCTATAACTTCACACACCTCCATTCTATGACTTCACACACCTCCATTCTGTGACTTCACACACCTCCATTCTATGAATTCACACTCCTCCATTCTATGAATTCACACACCTCCATTCTGTGACTTCACACACCTCCATTCTATGACTTCACACACCTCCATTCTGTGACTTCACCCACCTCCATTGTGAGTTCACATACCTCCATTCTGTGATTCACACACCTTCATTCTGTGACTTCACACACCTACATTCTATGACTTCACACACCTCCATTCTATGACTTCACAGACCTCCATTCTGTGACTTCACGCACCTTCATTCTATGACTTCACACACCTCTATTCTGTGACTTCACACACCTTGATTCTATGATTTCACATACCTCCATTCTGACTTCACATACCTCCAATCTATGACTTCACTCACCTCCATTCTGACTTCACACAGCTCCATTGTGTGTCTTGACAAAACTCCATTCTATGGTTTCACACACCTCCATACTATGACTTCACACACCTCCATCCATGACTTCACACACCTCCATTCAGAGTTCACACACCTCCATTCTGTGACTTCCCACACCTTCATTCTGACTTCACTCACCTCCATTGTATGACTTCACACACCTCCATTCTGTGACTTCACACACCTCCATTCTATGACTTCACACACCTCCATTCTGACTTTACACACCTCCATTCTATGACTTCACAAACCTACATTCTGAGTTCACAGTCCTCCATTCTATGACTTCAGACACCTCCATTCTATGACTTCACACACCTCCATTCTATGACTTCACACACCTCCATTCTGTGACTTCACACACCTCCATTCTATGACTTCACACACCTCCATTCTGTGACCTCACACACCTCCATGCTATGACTTCACACACCTTCATTCTATGACTTCACACACCTGCAATTTTACTTCACACACCTTCATTCCATGAGTTCACACACCTGCGTTGTGGCTTCACACACCTCCATGCTATGATTTCACACACCTCCATTCTGACTTCACACACCTCCATTCTGACTTCACACACCTCTATTCTGTGTCTTCACAGATCTCCATTCTGTGACTTCACACACCTCCATTTTGACTTCACACACTTCAATTCTGTGACTTCACACACCTCCTGTTGTGAGCCAGAGTGGAATCAAACTGTACCTTGGCTTGCATCAGAGGATGGCTTTATTGTCTTATTGCTTTCTGGCCCTATTCTATGCAAATGACCTGAGAATTACCATATGAATGTAACACCTGGAGGTTCCCTGGGTGAGGAGGAGGGAAGAAGGGGGAGTGTAAAATAAACAGGCAGTCTCGGAAGTCTTTACCTGGACTGCGGACATCCCCGACCCGCTGTGTCTGTCTCTCTTCTATTTCTTGCTAGTCCTTGCCTCCGATTTCAGGAACCCCAATCTGCGAACCCTGGTTTGCCGTCGGTTGTCCCCGGTAACCTCCATTCTGTGACTTCACACACCTCCATTCTTGGACTTCACACACCTCCATTCCATGACTTCACACACCTCCATTCTATGAGTTCACACACCTCCATTCTATGAGTTCACACACCTCCATTTTGACTTCACACACATCCATTCTATGACTTCACACACCTTCATTCTTACTTTAGAAACATCCATTCTATGACTTCACACACCTCCATTGTATGACTTCACAAACCTCCATTCTGTGACTTCACAAACATGCATTCTGGGTTCACACACCTCCATTCTCTCACTTCACACACTTCCATTCTATGACTTCACACACCTCCATTCTTTGACTTCAAACACCTCCATTTTGAGTACACAAACCTCCATTCTGTGACTTCACACACCTCCATTCTATGAATTCACACACTTCCATTCTATAACTTCACACACCTCCATTCTATGACTTCACACACCTCCATTCTGTGACTTCACACACCTCCATTCTATGAATTCACACTCCTCCATTCTATGAATTCACACACCTCCATTCTGTGACTTCACACACCTCCATTCTATGACTTCACACACCTCCATTCTGTGACTTTACCCACCTCCATTGTGAGTTCACATACCTCCATTCTGTGATTCACACACCTTCATTCTGTGACTTCACACACCTACATTCTATGACTTCACACACCTCCATTCTATGACTTCACAGACCTCCATTCTGTGACTTCACGCACCTTCATTCTATGACTTCACACACCTCTATTCTGTGACTTCACACACCTTGATTCTATGATTTCACATACCTCCATTCTGACTTCACATACCTCCAATCTATGACTTCACTCACCTCCATTCTGACTTCACACAGCTCCATTGTGTGTCTTGACAAAACTCCATTCTATGGTTTCACACACCTCCATACTATGACTTCACACACCTCCATCCATGACTTCACACACCTCCATTCACAGTTCACACACCTCCATTCTGTGACTTCCCACACCTTCATTCTGACTTCACTCACCTCCATTGTATGACTTCACACACCTCCATTCTGTGACTTCACACACCTCCATTCTATGACTTCACACACCTCCATTCTGACTTTACACACCTCCATTCTATGACTTCACAAACCTCGAATCTGTGTCTTCAGTCACCTCCACTGTATGACTTCACACTCCTCCATTCTATGACTTCTCACACCTCTTTCTATGACTTCACCCACCTCCCTTCTTTGACCGCACAACTCCATTCGAGACTTCACACACCTCCATTGTGTGACTTCACACACCTCCATTCTGTGACTTCACACACCTCCATTCTGAGTTCACACACCTCCATTCTGTGACTTCACACACCTCCATTCGTTGACATCAAAAACCACCATTCTATGACTTCACACAACTCCATTTTAACTTCACACACCTCCATTCTATGACTTCACACACCTCCATTTTATGACTTCACACACCTCCATTCTATGACTTCACACACCTCAATTCTATGACTTCACACACCTCTATTCTATGACTTCACACACCTCCATTCTGTGACTTCACACACCTCCACTCTATGACTTCAAACACCTTCATTCTTACTGCACAAACATCCATTCTGTGACTTCACACACCTAAATTCTGTGATATCACAAACCTTCATTCTGACTTCACACACCTCCATTCTGTGACTTCACACACCTCAATTCTGTGACTTCACACACCTCCATTCTGACTTCACACACCTCCATTCTCTGACTTCACTCACCTCCATTCTATGACCTCATACACCTCCATTTTGTGACTTCACACACCTAAATTCTATGACTTCACACACCTCCATTGTGACTTCACACACCTCCATTTTATGAGTTCACACAGCTCCATTCTGACTTCACACACCTCCATTCTATGGCTTCACACACCTCCGTTCTGACTTCACACAGCTCCATTCTGTGACTTCACAAAACTCCATTCTGTGATTTCACACACCTCCATACTATGACTTCACACACCTCCATCTATGACTTCATACACCTCCATTCTGAGTTCACAGACCTCCATTCTGTGACTTCACACACCTCCGTTCTGACTTCACACACCTTCATTTTATGACTTCACACACCTCCATTCTGTGACTTCTCACACCTCCATTCTATGACTTCACACTCTTCCATTGTGACGTCACACAACTCCATTCTATGAGTTCACACATCTCCATTGTATGATTTCACACACCTCAATTCTGACTTCAAACACCTCCATTCTGTGACATCACAGACCTCGAGTCTGTGACTTCACTCACCTCCACTCTATGACTTCACACTCCTCCATTCTATGACTTCCCACACCTCCTTTCTATGACTTCACCCACCTCAATTCTATGACTTCACACACCTCCATTCTCTGACTTCACACACCTCCATTCTGTGACTTCACACACCTCCATTCTATGACTTCACACACCTCAATTCTATGACTTCACACACCTCCATTCTCTGACTTCACACACCTCCATTCTGTGACTTCACACACCTCCATTCCATGACTTCAAACACCTTCATTCTGACTTCACACACCTCCAATCTCTGACTTCACAGACCTCAATTCTGTGAGGTGACACACCTCCATTCTGACTTCACACACCTTCATTCTATGATTTCACACACCTCCATTATATGACTTCACACACCTCCATTCTGTGACTTCACACACCTCCATTCTGACTTCACACCCCTCCATTCTGACTTCACACACCTCCATTCTGACTTCACACAGCTCCATTCTATGAATTCACATACCTCCATTCTGTGACTTCACACACCACTTTTTGACTTCACATACATCCATTCTGTGACTTCACACACCTCCATTCTGTGACTTCACACACCTCCGTTTTGACTTCACACACTTCCAATCTATGACTTCCCACACCTCCATTCTGTGACATCACACACATCTATTGTTTCACTTCACACACCTCCATTCTTTGACTTCACACACCGCCATTCCATGACTTCACACACCTCCATTCTATGAGTTCACACACCTCCATTCTATGAGTTCACACACCTTCAATTTGACTTCACACATCTCCATTCTATGACTTCACACACCTTCATTCTTACTTCAGAAACATCCATTCTCTGACTTCACACACCGCCATTCTATGACTTCACAAACCTCCATTCTGTGACTTCACTCACCTCAATTCTGAGTTCACACACCTCCTTTCTATGACTTCACACACTTCCATTCTATGACTTCACACACCTCCATTCTGTGACTTCACACACCTCCATTCTGTGACTTCTCACACCTTCATTCTGTGACTTCACACACCTCGATCCTATGACTTCACACACGTCCATTCAATGAATTAACACACCTCCATTCTGTGATTTCACAAACCTCCATTCTATGACTTCACACACCTCCATTCTGTGACTTCACACACCTCCATTCTGAGTTCACACACCTCCATTCTATGACTTCACAAACCTCCATTCTGAGTTCACAGACCTCCATTCTATGACTTCACACACCTCCATTCTATGACTTCACTCACCTCCATTCTGACTTCACACACCTCCATTCTGACTTCATACACCTTAATTCTGTGACTTCACACACCTCCATTCTATGATTTCACACACTTTCATTCTATGACTTCACACACCTCCATTCTGTGGCTTCACACACCTACATTAAGTGTTCACACACCTCCATTCTGTGACTTCACACACCTCCATTCTGTGATTTCACACCTGCATTCTGACTTCACACACCTCTATTCTGTGAATTCACACACCACAATTCTGTGACTGCACACACCTCCATTCTGACTTCACACACCTCCATTCTATGTTTTCACACACCTCCATTCTATGACTTCACACACCTCCATTCTGTGACTTCACACACCTCCATTCTGACTTCACACACCTCAATTCTGACTTCACACAGCTCCAATCTATGACTTCACACACATCCATTCTGTGACTTCACACACCTCCATTCTATAACTTCACACACCTCCACTGTGATTTCACACACCTCCATTCTATGAGTTCACACACCTCCATTGTGACTTCACACACCTTAATTCTATGACTTCACACACCTCCATTCTGACTTCACACACCTCCATTCTGTGACTTCAAACACTTCCATTTTATGATTTCATACACCTCCATTCTATGAATTCACACAACTCCATTCTGTGACTTCACACACCTCCATTCTATGAATTCACACACCTCCATTTTGTGACTTCACACACCTCAATTCTATGAATTCACACACCTCCATTCTGTGACTTCACACCTCCATTCTGAATTCACACACCTCCATTCTGTGACTTCACACACCTCCCTTCTATGACTTCACACACCTCCATTCTTTGACTTCACACACCTTCATACTTACTTCACAAACATCCATTCTCTGACTACACACACCTCCATTCTATGACTTCACAAAACTCCATTCTGTGACTTCACACACCTCCATACTGAGTTCACACACCTCCTTTCTATGACTTCACACACTTCCATTCTATGACTTCACACACCTCCTTTCTGTGGCTTCACACACCTACATTCTGAGTTCACACACCTCCATTCTGTGACTTCACACACCTCCATTCTGTGACTTCACACACCTCCATTCTGTGACTTCACACACCTGGATCCTATGACTTCACACCTCCATTCTATGAATTCACACACCTCCATTCTGTGATTTCACAAACCTCCATTCTATGACTTCACACACCTCCATTCTGTGACTTCACACACCTCCAATCTGAGTTCACACACCTCCATTCTATGACTTCACAAACCTCCATTCTGAGTTCACAGACCTCCATTCTATGACTTCACACATCTCCATTGTATGACTTCACTCACCTCCTTTCCGACTTCACACAACTCCATTCTGACTTCACACACCTCAATTCTGTGACTTCCCACACCTCCATTCTATTATTTCACACACTTCCATTCTATGACTTCACACACCTCCATTCTATGACTTCACAGACCTCATTTCTGAGTTTACACACCTCCATTCTGTGATTTCACCCACCTCCAATCTGACTTCACACACCTCCATTCTATAACTTCACACACCTCCATTCGTTGACATCAAAAACCACCATTCTATGACTTCACACAACTCCATTTAGACTTCACACACCTCCATTCTATGAGTTCACACACCTCCATTTTATGACTTCACACACCTCCATTCTATGACTTCACACACCTCAATTCTATGACTTCACACACCTCCATTCTATGACTTCACACACCTCCATTCTGTGACTTCACACACCTCCATTCTATGACTTCAAACACCTTCATTCTTACTTCACAAACATCCATTCTGTGACTTCACACACCTCCATTCTGTGATTACACACATCTTCATTCTGACTTCACACACCTCCATTTTGTGACTTCACACACCTCAATTCTGTGACTTCACACTCCTTCATTCTGACTTCACACACCTCCATTCTCTGACTTCACACACCTCCATTCTATGACTTCACAAACCTCCATTCTGTGACTTCACACACCTCCATTCTGAGTTCACACACCTCCTTTCTATGACTTCACAAACTTCCATTCTATGACTTCACACACCTTCATTCTGTGGCTTCACACATCGACATTCTGAGTTCACACACCTCCATTCTGAGACTTCACACACCTCCATTCTGTGACTTCACACACCTCCATTCTGTGACTTCACACACCTCGATCCTATGACTTCACACACCTCCATTCTATGAATTAACACACCTCCATTCTGTGAGTTCACAAACCTCCATTCTATGTCTTCACACCCCTCCATTCTGTGACTTCAAACACCTCCATTCTGAGTTCACACACCTCCATTCTATGACTTCACAAACCTCCATTCTGAGTTCACAGACCTCCATTCTATGACTTCACACACCTCCATTCTATGACTTCACTCACCTCCATTCTGACTTCACACTCCTCCATTCTGACTTCACACACCTCAATTCTGTGACTTCACACACCTCCATTCTGTGACTTCACACACCTCCATTTTGTGATTTCACACACCTCCAATCTGACTTCACACACCTCCATTCTATGACTTCACACATCTCCATTCGTTGACATCAAAAAACACCATTCTATGACTTCACACAACTCCATTTCGACTTCACACACCTCCATTCTATGAGTTCACACACCTCCATTTTATGACTTCACACTCCTCCATTCTATGACTTCACACACCTCCATTCTGTGATTTCACACACCTCCAATCTGACTTCATACACCTCCATTCTGTGACTTCACACACCTCCACTCTATGACTTCAAACACCTTCATTCTTACTTCACAAACATCCATTCTGTGACTTCAAACACCTCAATTCTGTGACTTCACACACCTCCATTCTGACTTCACACACCTCCATTCTATGATTTCACACACCACCTTTTTGACTTCACACACCTCCATTCTGTGACTTCACACACCTCCATTCTGTGACTTCACACACCTCCGTTTTGACTTCACACACTTCCATTCTGTGACTTCACACACCTCCATTCTATGACTTCACACACCTCTATTGTTTCACTTCACACACCTCCATTGTTTGACTTCACACACCTCCATTCCATGACTTCACACACCTCCATTCTATGACTTCACACACCTTCATTCTTACTTCAGAAACATCCATTCTCTGACTTCACACACCTCCATTCCATGACTTCACAAACCTCCATTCTGTGACTTCACACACCTCCATTCTGAGTTCAGACACCTCCATTCTGTGACTTCACACACCTCCATTCTTCCTTCACACACCTCCATTCTATGACTTCACACACTTCCTTTCTATGACTTCACACACCTCCATTCTATGGCTTCACACACCTCCATTCAGTTCACACACCTCCATTCTGTGACTTCACACACCTCCATTCTGTAACTCCACACACCTCCATTCTGTGACTTCACACACCTCGATCCTATGACTTCACACACCTCCCTTCTAAGAATTCACACACCTCCATTCTGTGATTTAACACACCTCCATTCTATGACTTCACACACCTCCATTCTGTGACTTCACACACCTCCATTCTGAGTTCACACACCTCCATTCTATGACTTCACAAACCCCCTTTCTGAGTTCACAGACCTCCATTCTATGACTTCACACACTTCCATTCTATGACTTCACACACCTCCATTCTGACTTCACACACCTCCATTCTGACTTCACACACCTCAATTCTTTGACTTCACACACCTCCATTCTATGATTTCACACATTCCATTCTATGACTTCACACACCTCCATTCTATGACTTCACACACCTCATTTCTGAGTTGACACACCTCCATTCTGTGATTTCACACACCTCCAATCTGACTTCACACACCTCCATTCTATGACTTCACACACCTCCATTCGTTGACATCAAAAACAACCATTCTATGACTTTACACAACTCCATTGTGACTTCACACACCTCCATTCTATGAATACACACACCTCCATTTTATGACTTCACATACCTCCATTCTATGACTTCACACACCTGCATTCTGGGACTTCACACACCTCCATTCTATGACTTCACAAACCTCCATTCTGAATTCACAGACCTCCATTCTATGACTTCACACACCTCCATTCTATGACTTCACTCACCTCCATTCTGACTTCACACACCTCCATTCTGACTTCACACACCTCCATTCGTTGACATCAAAAAACACCATTCTATGACTTCACACAACTCCATTTTGACATCACACACCTCCATTCTATGAGTTCACACACCTCCATTTTATGATTTCACACATATCCACTCTATGACTTCACACACCTCAATTCTATAACTTCCACACCTCCATTCTATGACTTCACACACCTCCATTCTGAGACTTCACACACCTCCACACTATGACTTCAAACACCTTCATTCTTACTTCACAAACATCCATTCTGTGACTTCACACACCTCCATTCTGTGACTTCACACACCTTCATTCTGACTTCACACACCTCCATTCTGTGACTTCACACACCTCAATTCTGTGACTTCACACACCTCCATTCTGACTTCACATACCTCCTTTCTATGATTTCACACACCTCAATTCTGTGACTTCACACACCTCCATTCTGACTTCACATACCTCCATTCTATGATTTCACACACCTCAATTCTATGACTTCACACACCTCCATTCTGTGACTTCACACACCAACTTTTTGACTTCACACACCTCCATTCTGTGACTTCACACACCTCCATTCTGTGACTTCACACACCTCCGTTTTGACTTCACACACTTCCACTCTGTGACTTCACACACCTCCATTCTGTGACTTCACACACCTCTATTGTTTCACTACACACACCTCCATTCTTTGACTTCACACACCTCCATTCCATGACTTCACACACCTCCATTCTATGAGTTCACACACATCCAATTTGACTTCACACACCTCCATTCTATGACTTCACACACCTTCATTCTTACTTCAGAAACATCCATTCTCTGACTTCCCACACCTCCATTCTATGACTTCACAAACCTCCATTCCGTGACTTCACACACCTCCATTCGTTGACATCAACAACCACCATTCTATGACTTCAAACAACTCCATTTTAACTTCACACAGCTCCATTCTATGACTTCACACACCTCCATTCTATGACTTCACAAACCTCCATTCTGAGTTCACAGACCTCCATTCTATGACTTCACACACCTCCATTCTATGACTTCACTCACCTCCATTCTGACTTCACACTCCTCCATTCTGACTTCACACACCTCAATTCTGTGACTTCACACACCTCCATTCTGTGACTTCACACACCTCCCTTTTGTGATTTCACACACCTCCAATCTGACTTCACACACCTCCATTCTATGACTTCACACATCTCCATTCATTGACATCAAAAAACACCATTCTATGACTTCACACAACTCCATTTCGACTTCACACACCTCCATTCTATGAGTTCACACACCTCCATTTTATGACTTCACACTCCTCCATTCTATGACTTCACACACCTCCATTCTGTGATTTCACACACCTCCAATCTGACTTCATACACCTCCATTCTGTGACTTCACACACCTCCACTCTATGACTTCAAACACCTTCATTCTTACTTCACAAACATCCATTCTGTGACTTCAAACACCTCCATTCTGTGACTTCACACACCTTCATTCTGACTTCACACACCTCCATTCTGTGACTTCACACACCTCAATTCTGTGACTTCACACACCTCCATTCTGACTTCACACACCTCCATTCTATGATTTCACACACCTCCATTCTATGACTTCACACACCTCAATTCTGTGACTTCACACACCACCTTTTTGACTTCACACACCTCCATTCTGTGACTTCACACACCTCCATTCTGTGACTTCACACACCTCCGTTTTGACTTCACACACTTCCATTCTGTGACTTCACACACCTCCATTCTGTGACTTCACACACCTCTATTGTTTCACTTCACACACCTCCATTGTTTGACTTCACACACCTCCATTCCATGATTTCACACACCTCCATTCTATGACTTCACACACCTTCATGCTTACTTCAGAAACATCCATTCTCTGACTTCACACACCTCCATTCCATGACATCACAAACCTCCATTCTGTGACTTCACAAACCTCCATTCTGAGTTCAGACACCTCCATTCTGTGACTTCACACACCTCCATTCTTCCTTCACACACCTCCATTCTATGACTTCACACACTTCCTTTCTATGACTTCACACACCTCCATTCTATGGCTTCACACACCTCCATTCAGTTCACACACCTCCATTCTGTGACTTCACACACCTCCATTCTGTAACTCCACACACCTCCATTCTGTGACTTCACACACCTCGATCCTATGACTTCACACACCTCCCTTCTAAGAATTCACACACCTCCATTCTGTGATTTAACACACCTCCATTCTATGACTTCACACACCTCCATTCTGTGACTTCACACACCTCCATTCTGAGTTCACACACCTCCATTCTATGACTTCACAACCCCCCTTTCTGAGTTCACAGACCTCCATTCTATGACTTCACACACTTCCATTCTATGACTTCACACACCTCCATTCTGACTTCACACACCTCCATTCTGACTTCACACACCTCAATTCTTTGACTTCACACACCTCCATTCTATGATTTCACACATTCCATTCTATGACTTCACACACCTCCATTCTATGACTTCACACACCTCATTTCTGAGTTGACACACCTCCATTCTGTGATTTCACACACCTCCAATCTGACTTCACACACCTCCATTCTATGACTTCACACACCTCCATTCGTTGACATCAAAAACAACCATTCTATGACTTTACACAACTCCATTGTGACTTCACACACCTCCATTGTATGAATACACACACCTCCATTTTATGACTTCACATACCTCCATTCTATGACTTCACACACCTCCATTCTGGGACTTCACACACCTCCATTCTATGACTTCACAAACCTCCATTCTGAATTCACAGACCTCCATTCTATGACTTCACACACCTCCATTCTATGACTTCACTCACCTCCATTCTGACTTCACACACCTCCATTCTGACTTCACACACCTCCATTCGTTGACATCAAAAAACACCATTCTATGACTTCACACAACTCCATTTTGACATCACACACCTCCATTCTATGAGTTCACACACCTCCATTTTATGATTTCACACATATCCACTCTATGACTTCACACACCTCAATTCTATAACTTCCACACCTCCATTCTATGACTTCACACACCTCCATTCTGAGACTTCACACACCTCCACACTATGACTTCAAACACCTTCATTCTTACTTCACAAACATCCATTCTGTGACTTCACACACCTCCATTCTGTGACTTCACACACCTTCATTCTGACTTCACACACCTCCATTCTGTGACTTCACACACCTCAATTCTGTGACTTCACACACCTCCATTCTGACTTCACATACCTCCTTTCTATGATTTCACACACCTCAATTCTGTGACTTCACACACCTCCATTCTGACTTCACATACCTCCATTCTATGATTTCACACACCTCAATTCTATGACTTCACACACCTCCATTCTGTGACTTCACACACCAACTTTTTGACTTCACACACCTCCATTCTGTGACTTCACACACCTCCATTCTGTGACTTCACACACCTCCGTTTTGACTTCACACACTTCCACTCTGTGACTTCACACACCTCCATTCTGTGACTTCACACACCTCTATTGTTTCACTACACACACCTCCATTCTTTGACTTCACACACCTCCATTCCATGACTTCACACACCTCCATTCTATGAGTTCACACACATCCAATTTGACTTCACACACCTCCATTCTATGACTTCACACACCTTCATTCTTACTTCAGAAACATCCATTCTCTGACTTCCCACACCTCCATTCTATGACTTCACAAACCTCCATTCCGTGACTTCACACACCTCCATTCGTTGACATCAACAACCACCATTCTATGACTTCAAACAACTCCATTTTAACTTCACACAGCTCCATTCTATGACTTCACACACCTCCATTCTATGACTTCACAAACCTCCATTCTGAGTTCACAGACCTCCATTCTATGACTTCACACACCTCCATTCTATGACTTCACTCACCTCCATTCTGACTTCACACTCCTCCATTCTGACTTCACACACCTCAATTCTGTGACTTCACACACCTCCATTCTGTGACTTCACACACCTCCCTTTTGTGATTTCACACACCTCCAATCTGACTTCACACACCTCCATTCTATGACTTCACACATCTCCATTCATTGACATCAAAAAACACCATTCTATGACTTCACACAACTCCATTTCGACTTCACACACCTCCATTCTATGAGTTCACACACCTCCATTTTATGACTTCACACTCCTCCATTCTATGACTTCACACACCTCCATTCTGTGATTTCACACACCTCCAATCTGACTTCATACACCTCCATTCTGTGACTTCACACACCTCCACTCTATGACTTCAAACACCTTCATTCTTACTTCACAAACATCCATTCTGTGACTTCAAACACCTCCATTCTGTGACTTCACACACCTTCATTCTGACTTCACACACCTCCATTCTGTGACTTCACACACCTCAATTCTGTGACTTCACACACCTCCATTCTGACTTCACACACCTCCATTCTATGATTTCACACACCTCCATTCTATGACTTCACACACCTCAATTCTGTGACTTCACACACCACCTTTTTGACTTCACACACCTCCATTCTGTGACTTCACACACCTCCATTCTGTGACTTCACACACCTCCGTTTTGACTTCACACACTTCCATTCTGTGACTTCACACACCTCCATTCTGAGAATTCACACACCTCCACACTATGACTTCAAACACCTTCATTCTTACTTCACAAACATCCATTCTGTGACTTCACACACCTCCATTCTGTGACTTCACACACCTTCATTCTGACTTCACACACCTCCATTCTGTGACTTCACACACCTCAATTCTGTGACTTCACACACCTCCATTCTGACTTCACATACCTCCTTTCTATGATTTCACACACCTCAATTCTGTGACTTCACACACCTCCATTCTGACTTCACATACCTCCATTCTATGATTTCACACACCTCAATTCTGTGACTTCACACACCTCCATTCTGACTTCACATACCTCCATTCTATGATTTCACACACCTCAATTCTATGACTTCACACACCTCCATTCTGTGACTTCACACACCAACTTTTTGACTTCACACACCTCCATTCTGTGACTTCACACACCTCCATTCTGTGACTTCACACACCTCCGTTTTGACTTCACACACTTCCACTCTGTGACTTCACACACCTCCATTCTGTGACTTCACACACCTCTATTGTTTCACTACACACACCTCCATTCTTTGACTTCACACACCTCCATTCCATGACTTCACACACCTCCATTCTATGAGTTCACACACCTCCAATTTGACTTCACACACCTCCATTCTATGACTTCACACACCTTCATTCTTACTTCAGAAACATCCATTCTCTGACTTCCCACACCTCCATTCTATGACTTCACAAACCTCCATTCCGTGACTTCACACACCTCCATTCGTTGACATCAACAACCACCATTCTATGACTTCACACAACTCCATTTTAACTTCACACAGCTCCATTCTATGACTTCACACACCTCCATTTTATGACTTTACACACCTCCATTCTATGTCTTCACACACCTCAATTCTATGACTTCACACACCTCTATTCTATTACTTCACACACCTCCATTCTGTGACTTCACGCACCTCCACTGTATGACTTCAAACACCTTCATTCTTACTTCACAAACATCCATTCTGTGACTTCACACACCTCCATTCTGTGATTTCACAAACCTTCATTCCGACTTCACACACCGCCATTCTGTGACTTAACACACCTCAATTCTGTGACTTCACACACCTCCATTCTGACTTCACACACCTCCATTCTATGACTTCACTCACCTCCATTCTATGACTTCACACACCTCCATTTTGTGACTTCACACACCTAAATTCTATGACTTCACACACCTCCATTGTGACTTCACACACCTCCATTTTGTGACTTCACTCACCTCTATTGTTTCACTTCACACACCTCCATTCTTTGACTTCACACACCGCCATTCCATGACTTCACAAACCTCCATTCTATGAGTTCACACACCTCCATTTATGAGTTCACACACCTCCAATTTGACTTCACACATCTCCATTCTATGACTTCACACACCTTCATTCTTACTTCAGAAACATCCATTCTCTAACTTCACACACCTCCATTCTATGACTTCACAAACCTCCATTCTGTGACTTCACACACCTCCATTCTGAGTTCACACACCTCCTTTCTATGACTTCACACACTTCCATTCTATGACTTCACACACCTCCATTCTGTGGCTTCACACACCTCCATTCTGTGTTCACACACCTCCATTCTGTGACTTCACACACCTCCATTCTTTGACTTCTTACACCTCCATTCTGTGACTTCACACACCTCGATCCTATGACTTCACACACCTCCATTCAATGAATTAACACACCTCCATTCTGTGATTTCACAAACCTCCATTCTATGACTTCACACACCTCCATTCTATGACTTCACACACCTCCATTCTGAATTCACACACCTCCATTCTATGACTTCACAAACCTCTATTCTGAGTTCACAGACCTCCATTCTATGACTTCACACACCTCCATTCTATGACTTCACTCACCTCCATTCTGACTTCACACACCTCCATTCTGACTTCACACACCTTAATTCTGTGACTTCACACACCTCCATTCTATGATTTCACACACTTTCATTCTATGACTTCACACACCTCCATTCTGTGGCTTCACACACCTACATTCTGAGTTCACACACCTCCATTCTGTGACTTCACACACCTCCATTCTATGACTTCACACACCTCCATTCTGTGACTTCACACACCTCCATTCTATGACTTCACACACCTCCATTCTATGACTTCACACACCTGCAATTTTACTTCACACACCTTCATTCCATGAGTTCACACACCTGCGTTGTGGCTTCCCACACCTCCATGCTATGATTTCACACACCTCCATTCTGACTTCACACACCTCCATTCTGACTTCACTCACCTCCATTCTGACTTCACACACCTCCTTTCTATGATTTCACACACTTTCATTCTATGACTTCACACACCTCCATTCTGTGGCTTCACACACCTACATTCTGAGTTCACACACCTCCATTCTGTGATTTCACACACCTCCAATCTGGCTTCACACACCTCCATTCTATGACTTCACACACCTCCATTCGTTGACATCAAAAAACACCATTCTATGACTTCACACAACTCCATTTTGACTTCACACACCTCCATTCTATGAGTTCACACACCTCCATTTTATGACTTCACACACCTCCATTCTAGGACTTCACACACCTCAATTCTATGACTTCACACACCTCCACTCTATGACTTCAAACACCTTCATTCTTACTTCACAAACATCCATTCTGTGAATTCACACACCTCCATTCTTTGACTTCACACACCTTCATTCTGACTTCACACACCTCCATTCTGTGACTTCACACACCTCCATTCTATGACTTCACACACCTCCATTCTGTGACTTCACACAATACCTTTTTGACTTCACACACCTCCATTCTGTGACTTCACACACCTCCATACTGTGACTTCACACACCTCCATTCTATGACTTCACACACCTCCATTCTATGACTTCACACACCTGCAATTTTACTTCACACACCTTCATTCCATGAGTTCACACACCTGCGTTGTGGCTTCCCACACCTCCATGCTATGATTTCACACACCTCCATTCTGACTTCACACACCTCCATTCTGACTTCACACACCTCCATTCTGACTTCACACACCTCTATTCTGTGTCTTCACAGACCTCCATTCTGTGACTTCACATACCTCATTTTGACTTCACATACCTCCATTCTGTGACTTCACACACCTCCATTCCATGACTTCAAACACCTTCATTCTGACTTCACACACCTCCATTCTCTGACTTCACAGACCTCAATTCTGTGACGTGACACACCTCCATTCTGACTTCACACACCTTCATTCTATGATTTCACACACCTCCATTCTATGACTTCACACAACTCCATTCTGTGACTTCACACACCTCCATTCTGACTTCACACCCCTCCATTCTGACTTCACACACCTCCATTCTCACTTCACACAGCTCCATTCTATGAATTCACACACCTCCATTCTGACTTCACACACCTCCATTCTGACTTCACACACCTCTATTTTGTGTCTTCACAGACCTCCATTCTGTGACTTCACACACCTCCATTTTGACTTCACACACCTCCATTCTGTGACTTCACACACCTCAATTCTGTGACGTGACACACCTCCATTCTGACTTCACACACCTTCATTCTATGATTTCACACACCTCCATTCTATGACTTCACACACCTCCATTCTGTGAATTCACACCCCTCCATTCTGACTTCACACACCTCCATTCTCACTTCACACAGCTCCATTCTATGAATTCACACACCTCCATTCTGTGACTTCACACACCACCTTTCTGACTTCACACACCTCCATTCTGTGACTTCACACACCTCCATTCTGTGACTTCACACACCTCCGTGTTGACTTCACACACTTCCAATCTGTGACTTCACACACCTCCATTTTGTGACTTCACACACCTCTATTGTTTCACTTCACAAACCTCCATTCTTTGACTTCACACACCGCCATTCCATGACTTCACAAACCTCCATTCTATGAGTTCACACACCTCCATTCTATGATTTCACACACCTCCAATTTGACTTCACACATCTCCATTCTATGACTTCACACACCTTCATTCTTACTTCAGAAACATCCATTCTCTAACTTCACACACCTCCATTCTATGACTTCACAAACCTCCATTCTGTGACTTCACACACCTCCATTCTGAGTTCACACACCTCCTTTCTATGACTTCACACACTTCCATTCTATGACTTCACACACCTCCATTCTGTGGCTTCACACACCTACATTCTGAGTTCACACACCTCCATTCTGTGACTTCACACACCTCCATTCTTTGACTTCTCACACCTCCATTCTGTGACTTCACACACCTCCATTTTGTGACTTCACACACCTCTATTATTTCACTTCACAAACCTCCATTCTTTGACTTCACACACCGCCATTCCATGCCTTCACAACCTCCATTCTATGACTTCACACACCTCCATTCAATGAATTAACACACCTCCATTCTGTGATTTCACAAACCTCTATTCTATGATTTCACACACCTCCATTCTGTGACTTCACACACCTCCATTCTGAGTTCACAGACCTCCATTCTATGACTTCACACACCTCCATTCTATGACTTCACTCACCTCCATTCTGACTTCACACACCTCCATTCTGACTTCACACACCTTAATTCTGTGACTTCACACACCTCCATTCTATGATTTCACACTTTCATTCTATGACTTCACACACCTCCATTCTGTGGCTTCACACACCTATATTCTGAGTTCACACACCTCCATTCTGTGACTTCACACACCTCCATTCTGTGATTTCACACACCTCCAATCTGGCTTCACACACCTCCATTCTATGACTTCACACACCTCCATTCGTTGACATCAAAAAACACCATTCTATGACTTTACACAACTCCATTTTGACTTCACACACCTCCATTCTATGAGTTCACACTCCTCCATTTTATGACTTCACACACCTCCATTCTATGACTTCACACACCTCAATTCTATGACTTCACACACCTCCCTTCTATGACTTCACACACCTCCACTCTATGACTTCAAACACCTTCATTCTTACTTCACAAACATCCATTCTGTGAATTCACACACCTCCATTCTGTGACTTCATACACCTTCATTCTGACTTCACACACGTCCATTCTGTGACTTCACACACCTCCATTCTATGACTTCACACACCTCCATTCTGTGACTTCACACACCACCTTTTTGACTTCACACACCTCCATTCTGTGACTTCACACACCTCCATTCTGTGACTTAACACACCTCCGTTTTGACTTCACACACTTCCCTTCTGTGACATCACACACCTCCATTCTGTGAATTCACACACCTCTATTCCATGACTTCAAACACCTTCATTATAACTTCACACACCTCCATTCTCTGACTTCACAGACCTCAATTCTGTGACGTGACACACCCCCATTCTGACTTCACACACCTTCATTCTATGATTTCACACACCTCCATTCTATGACTTCACACACCTCCATTCTGTGACTTCACACACCTTCATTCTGACTTCACACCCCTCCATTCTGACTTCACACACCTCCATTCTCACTTCACACAGCTCCATTCTATGAATTCACACACCTCCATTCTGTGACTTCACACACCTCTATTCTGTGACTTCACACACCTCCGTTTTGACTTCACACACTTCCAATCTGTGACTTCACACACCTCCATTTTGTGACTTCACACACCTCTATTGTTTCACTTCACAAACCTCCATTCTTTGACTTCACACACCGCCATTCCATGACTTCACAAACCTCCATTCTATGAGTTCACACACCTCCATTCTATGAGTTCACACACCTCCAATTTGACTTCACACATCTCCATTCTATGACTTCACACACCTTCATTCTTACTTCAGAAACATCCATTCTCTAACTTCACACACCTCCATTATATGACTTCACAAACCTCCATTCTGTGACTTCACACACCTCCATTCTGAGTTCACACACCTCCTTTCTATGACTTCACACACTTCCATTCTATTACTTCACACACCTCCATTATGTGGCTTCACACACCTACATTCTGAGTTCACACACCTCCATTCTGTGACTTCACACACCTCCATTCTTTGACTTCTCACACCTCCATTCTGTGACTTCACACACCTCGATCCTATGAGTTCACACACCTCCATTCAATGAATTAACACACCTCCATTCTGTGATTTCACAAACCTCCATTCTATGACTTCACACACCTCCATTCTGTGACTTCAAACACCTCCATTCTGAGTTCACACACCTCCATTCTATGACTTCACAAACCTCCATTCTGAGTTCACAGACCTCCATTCTATGACTTCACACATCTCCATTCTATGACTTCACTCACCTCCATTCTGACTTCACACACCTCCATTCTGACTTCACACACCTTAATTCTGTGACTTCACACACCTCCATTCTATGATTTCACACACTTTCATTCTATGACTTCACACACCTCCATTCTGTGGCTTCACACACCTACATTCTGAGTTCACACACCTCCATTCTGTGATTTCACACACCTCCAATCTGGCTTCACACACCTCCATTCTATGACTTCACACACCTCCATTCGTTGACATCAAAAAACACCATTCTATGACTTCACACAACTCCATTTTGACTTCACACACCTCCATTCTATGAGTTCACACACCTCCATTTTATGACTTCACACACCTCCATTCTAGGACTTCACACACCTCAATTCTATGACTTCACACACCTCCACTCTATGACTTCAAACACCTTCATTCTTACTTCACAAACATCCATTCTGTGAATTCACACACCTCCATTCTTTGACTTCACACACCTTCATTCTGACTTCACACACCTCCATTCTGTGACTTCACACACCTCCATTCTATGACTTCACACACCTCCATTCTGTGACTTCACACAATACCTTTTTGACTTCACACACCTCCATTCTGTGACTTCACACACCTCCATACTGTGACTTCACACACCTCCATTCTATGACTTCACACACCTCCATTCTATGACTTCACACACCTGCAATTTTACTTCACACACCTTCATTCCATGAGTTCACACACCTGCGTTGTGGCTTCCCACACCTCCATGCTATGATTTCACACACCTCCATTCTGACTTCACACACCTCCATTCTGACTTCACACACCTCCATTCTGACTTCACACACCTCTATTCTGTGTCTTCACAGACCTCCATTCTGTGACTTCACATACCTCATTTTGACTTCACATACCTCCATTCTGTGACTTCACACACCTCCATTCCATGACTTCAAACACCTTCATTCTGACTTCACACACCTCCATTCTCTGACTTCACAGACCTCAATTCTGTGACGTGACACACCTCCATTCTGACTTCACACACCTTCATTCTATGATTTCACACACCTCCATTCTATGACTTCACACAACTCCATTCTGTGACTTCACACACCTCCATTCTGACTTCACACCCCTCCATTCTGACTTCACACACCTCCATTCTCACTTCACACAGCTCCATTCTATGAATTCACACACCTCCATTCTGACTTCACACACCTCCATTCTGACTTCACACACCTCTATTTTGTGTCTTCACAGACCTCCATTCTGTGACTTCACACACCTCCATTTTGACTTCACACACCTCCATTCTGTGACTTCACACACCTCAATTCTGTGACGTGACACACCTCCATTCTGACTTCACACACCTTCATTCTATGATTTCACACACCTCCATTCTATGACTTCACACACCTCCATTCTGTGAATTCACACCCCTCCATTCTGACTTCACACACCTCCATTCTCACTTCACACAGCTCCATTCTATGAATTCACACACCTCCATTCTGTGACTTCACACACCACCTTTCTGACTTCACACACCTCCATTCTGTGACTTCACACACCTCCATTCTGTGACTTCACACACCTCCGTGTTGACTTCACACACTTCCAATCTGTGACTTCACACACCTCCATTTTGTGACTTCACACACCTCTATTGTTTCACTTCACAAACCTCCATTCTTTGACTTCACACACCGCCATTCCATGACTTCACAAACCTCCATTCTATGAGTTCACACACCTCCATTCTATGATTTCACACACCTCCAATTTGACTTCACACATCTCCATTCTATGACTTCACACACCTTCATTCTTACTTCAGAAACATCCATTCTCTAACTTCACACACCTCCATTCTATGACTTCACAAACCTCCATTCTGTGACTTCACACACCTCCATTCTGAGTTCACACACCTCCTTTCTATGACTTCACACACTTCCATTCTATGACTTCACACACCTCCATTCTGTGGCTTCACACACCTACATTCTGAGTTCACACACCTCCATTCTGTGACTTCACACACCTCCATTCTTTGACTTCTCACACCTCCATTCTGTGACTTCACACACCTCCATTTTGTGACTTCACACACCTCTATTATTTCACTTCACAAACCTCCATTCTTTGACTTCACACACCGCCATTCCATGCCTTCACAACCTCCATTCTATGACTTCACACACCTCCATTCAATGAATTAACACACCTCCATTCTGTGATTTCACAAACCTCTATTCTATGATTTCACACACCTCCATTCTGTGACTTCACACACCTCCATTCTGAGTTCACAGACCTCCATTCTATGACTTCACACACCTCCATTCTATGACTTCACTCACCTCCATTCTGACTTCACACACCTCCATTCTGACTTCACACACCTTAATTCTGTGACTTCACACACCTCCATTCTATGATTTCACACTTTCATTCTATGACTTCACACACCTCCATTCTGTGGCTTCACACACCTATATTCTGAGTTCACACACCTCCATTCTGTGACTTCACACACCTCCATTCTGTGATTTCACACACCTCCAATCTGGCTTCACACACCTCCATTCTATGACTTCACACACCTCCATTCGTTGACATCAAAAAACACCATTCTATGACTTTACACAACTCCATTTTGACTTCACACACCTCCATTCTATGAGTTCACACTCCTCCATTTTATGACTTCACACACCTCCATTCTATGACTTCACACACCTCAATTCTATGACTTCACACACCTCCCTTCTATGACTTCACACACCTCCACTCTATGACTTCAAACACCTTCATTCTTACTTCACAAACATCCATTCTGTGAATTCACACACCTCCATTCTGTGACTTCATACACCTTCATTCTGACTTCACACACGTCCATTCTGTGACTTCACACACCTCCATTCTATGACTTCACACACCTCCATTCTGTGACTTCACACACCACCTTTTTGACTTCACACACCTCCATTCTGTGACTTCACACACCTCCATTCTGTGACTTAACACACCTCCGTTTTGACTTCACACACTTCCCTTCTGTGACATCACACACCTCCATTCTGTGAATTCACACACCTCTATTCCATGACTTCAAACACCTTCATTATAACTTCACACACCTCCATTCTCTGACTTCACAGACCTCAATTCTGTGACGTGACACACCCCCATTCTGACTTCACACACCTTCATTCTATGATTTCACACACCTCCATTCTATGACTTCACACACCTCCATTCTGTGACTTCACACACCTTCATTCTGACTTCACACCCCTCCATTCTGACTTCACACACCTCCATTCTCACTTCACACAGCTCCATTCTATGAATTCACACACCTCCATTCTGTGACTTCACACACCTCTATTCTGTGACTTCACACACCTCCGTTTTGACTTCACACACTTCCAATCTGTGACTTCACACACCTCCATTTTGTGACTTCACACACCTATATTGTTTCACTTCACAAACCTCCATTCTTTGACTTCACACACCGCCATTCCATGACTTCACAAACCTCCATTCTATGAGTTCACACACCTCCATTCTATGAGTTCACACACCTCCAATTTGACTTCACACATCTCCATTCTATGACTTCACACACCTTCATTCTTACTTCAGAAACATCCATTCTCTAACTTCACACACCTCCATTATATGACTTCACAAACCTCCATTCTGTGACTTCACACACCTCCATTCTGAGTTCACACACCTCCTTTCTATGACTTCACACACTTCCATTCTATTACTTCACACACCTCCATTATGTGGCTTCACACACCTACATTCTGAGTTCACACACCTCCATTCTGTGACTTCACACACCTCCATTCTTTGACTTCTCACACCTCCATTCTGTGACTTCACACACCTCGATCCTATGAGTTCACACACCTCCATTCAATGAATTAACACACCTCCATTCTGTGATTTCACAAACCTCCATTCTATGACTTCACACACCTCCATTCTGTGACTTCAAACACCTCCATTCTGAGTTCACACACCTCCATTCTATGACTTCACAAACCTCCATTCTGAGTTCACAGACCTCCATTCTATGACTTCACACATCTCCATTCTATGACTTCACTCACCTCCATTCTGACTTCACACACCTCCATTCTGACTTCACACACCTTAATTCTGTGACTTCACACACCTCCATTCTATGATTTCACACACTTTCATTCTATGACTTCACACACCTCCATTCTGTGGCTTCACACACCTACATTCTGAGTTCACACACCTCCATTCTGTGATTTCACACACCTCCAATCTGGCTTCACACACCTCCATTCTATGACTTCACACACCTCCATTCGTTGACATCAAAAAACACCATTCTATGACTTCACACAACTCCATTTTGACTTCACACACCTCCATTCTATGAGTTCACACACCTCCATTTTATGACTTCACACACCTCCATTCTAGGACTTCACACACCTCAATTCTATGACTTCACACACCTCCACTCTATGACTTCAAACACCTTCATTCTTACTTCACAAACATCCATTCTGTGAATTCACACACCTCCATTCTTTGACTTCACACACCTTCATTCTGACTTCACACACCTCCATTCTGTGACTTCACACACCTCCATTCTATGACTTCACACACCTCCATTCTGTGACTTCACACAATACCTTTTTGACTTCACACACCTCCATTCTGTGACTTCACACACCTCCATTCTGTGACTTCACACACCTCCGTTTTGACTTCACACACTTCCCTTCTGTGACTTCACCCACCTCCATTCTGTGACTTCACACACCTCTATTATTTCACTTCACACACCTCCATTCTTTGACTTCACACACCTCCATTCAATGATTTCACACACCTCCATTCTATGAGTTCACACACCTCCATTGTATGAGTTCACACACCTCCAATTTGACTTCACACACCTCTATTCTATGACTTCACACACCTTCATTCTTACTTCAGAAACATCCATTCTCTGACTTCACACACCTCCATTCTATGACTTCACAAACCTCCATTCTGTGAGTTCACACACCTCCATTCTAGGACTTCACACACCTCCATTCTGTGGCTTCACACACCTCCATTCTGAGTTCACACACCTCCATTCTGTGACTTCACACACCTCCATTCTGTGACCTCACACACCTCCATTCTGTGACTTCACACACCTCCATTCTATGAATTCACACACCTCCATTCTGTGATTTCACACACCTCCATTCTATGACTTCACACACCTCCATTCTGTGATTTCACACACCTCCATTCTAAGTTCACACACCTCCATTCTATGACTTCACAAACCCCCATTCTGAGTTCACAGACCTCCATTCTATGACTTCACACACTTCCATTCTATGACTTCACACACCTCCATTCTGACTTCACACAACTCCATTCTGACTTCACACACCTCAATTCTTTGACTTCACACACCTCCATTCTATGATTTCACACACCTCCATTCTATGACTTCACACACCTCCATTCTATGACTTCACAAACCTCATTTCTGAGTTGACACACCTCCATTCTGTGACTTCACTCACCTCCAATCTGACTTCACACACCTCCATTCTATGACTTCACACACCTCCATTCGTTGACATAAAAACAACCATTCTATGACTTCACACAACTCCATTGTGACTTCACACACCTCCATTCTATGAATTCACACACATCCATTTTATGACTTCACACACCTCCATTCTATGACTTCACACACCTCCATTCTATGACTTCACACACCTCCATTCTATGACTTCACACACCTCCATTCTATGACTTCACACACCTCCATTCTGTGACTTCACACACCTCCATTCTGTGACTTCACACACCTCCATTCTATGACTTCACACACCTCCATTCTATGACTTCACACACCTGCAATTTTACTTCACACACCTTCATTCCATGAGTTCACACACCTGCGTTGTGGCTTCCCACACCTCCATGCTATGATTTCACACACCTCCATTCTGACTTCACACACCTCCATTCTGACTTCACACACCTCCATTCTGACTTCACACACCTCTATTCTGTGTCTTCACAGACCTCCATTCTGTGACTTCACATACCTCCATTTTGACTTCACATACCTCCATTCTGTGACTTCACACACCTCCATTCCATGATTTCAAACACCTTCATTCTGACTTCACACACCTCCATTCTCTGACTTCACAGACCTCAATTCTGTGACGTGACACACCTCCATTCTGACTTCACACACCTTCATTCTATGATTTCACACACCTCCATTCTATGACTTCACACACCTCCATTCTGTGACTTCACACACCTCCATTCTGACTTCACACCCCTCCATTCTGACTTCACACACCTCCATTCTCACTTCACACAGCTCCATTCTATGAATTCACACACCTCCATTCTGTGACTTCACACACCACCTTTTTGACTTCACACACCTCCATTCTGACTTCACACACCTCTATTTTGTGTCTTCACAGACCTCCATTCTGTGACTTCACACACCTCCATTTTGACTTCACACACCTCCATTCTGTGACTTCACACACCTCAATTCTGTGACGTGACACACCTCCATTCTGACTTCACACACCTTCATTCTATGATTTCACACACCTCCATTCTATGACTTTACACACCTCCATTCTGTGAATTCACACCCCTCCATTCTGACTTCACACACCTCCATTCTGACTTCACACACCTCCATTCTCACTTCACACAGCTCCATTCTATGAATTCACACACCTCCATTCTGTGACTTCACACACCACCTTTTTGACTTCACACACCTCCATTCTGTGACTTCACACACCTCCATTCTGTGACTTCACACACCTCCGTTTTGACTTCACACACTTCCAATCTGTGACTTCACACACCTCCATTTTGTGACTTCACACACCTCTATTGTTTCACTTCACAAACCTCCATTCTTTGACTTCACACACCGCCATTCCATGACTTCACAAACCTCCATTCTATGAGTTCACACACCTCCATTCTATGAGTTCACACACCTCCAATTTGACTTCACACATCTCCATTCTATGACTTCACACACCTTCATTCTTACTTCAGAAACATCCATTCTCTAACTTCACACACCTCCATTCTATGACTTCACAAACCTCCATTCTGTGACTTCACACACCTCCATTCTGAGTTCACACACCTCCTTTCTATGACTTCACACACTTCCATTCTATGACTTCACACACCTCCATTCTGTGGCTTCACACACCTACATTCTGAGTTCACACACCTCCATTCTGTGACTTCACACACCTCCATTCTTTGACTTCTCACACCTCCATTCTGTGCCTTCACAAACCTCCATTTTGTGACTTCACACACCTCTATTGTTTCACTTCACAAACCTCCATTCTTTGACTTCACACACCGCCATTCCATGACTTCACAAACCTCCATTCTATGACTTCACACACCTCCATTCAATGAATTAACACACCTCCATTCTGTGATTTCACAAACCTCCATTCTATGATTTCACACACCTCCATTCTGTGACTTCACACACCTCCATTCTGAGTTCACACACCTCCATTCTATGACTTCACAAACGTCCATTCTGAGTTCACAGACCTCCATTCTATGACTTCACACACCTTCATTCTATGACTTCACTCACCTCCATTCTGACTTCACACACCTCCATTCTGACTTCACACACCTTAATTCTGTGACTTCACACACCTCCATTCTATGATTTCACACACTTTCATTCTATGACTTCACACACCTCCATTCTGTGGCTTCACACACCTATATTCTGAGTTCACACACCTCCATTCTGTGACTTCACACACCTCCATTCTGTGATTTCACACACCTCCAATCTGGCTTCACACACCTCCATTCTATGACTTCACACACCTCCATTCGTTGACATCAAAAAACACCATTCTATGACTTCACACAACTCCATTTTGACTTCACACACCTCCATTCTATGAGTTCACACTCCTCCATTTTATGACTTCACACACCTCCATTCTATGTCTTCACACACCTCAATTCTATGACTTCACACACCTCCCTTCTATGACTTCACACACCTCCACTCTATGACTTCAAACACCTTCATTCTTACTTCACAAACATCCATTCTGTGAATTCACACACCTCCATTCTGTGACTTCATACACCTTCATTCTGACTTCACACACGTCCATTCTGTGACTTCACACACCTCCATTCTATGACTTCACACACCTCCATTCTGTGACTTCACACACCACCTTTTTGACTTCACACACCTCCATTCTGTGACTTCACACACCTCCATTCTGTGACTTAACACACCTCCGTTTTGACTTCACACACTTCCCTTCTGTGACATCACACACCTCCATTCTGTGAATTCACACACCTCTATTCCATGACTTCAAACACCTTCATTATAACTTCACACACCTCCATTCTCTGACTTCACAGACCTCAATTCTGTGACGTGACACACCCCCATTCTGACTTCACACACCTTCATTCTATGATTTCACACACCTCCATTCTATGACTTCACACACCTCCATTCTGTGACTTCACACACCTTCATTCTGACTTCACACCCCTCCATTCTGACTTCACACACCTCCATTCTCACTTCACACACCTCCATTCTGTGACTTCACACACCACCTTTTTGACTTCACACACCTCCATTCTGTGACTTCACACACCTCCATTCTGTGACTTCACACACCTCCGTTTTGACTTCACACACTTCCAATCTGTGACTTCACACACCTCCATTTTGTGACTTCACACACCTCTATTGTTTCACTTCACAAACCTCCATTCTTTGACTTCACACACTGCCATTCCATGACTTCACAAACCTCCATTCTATGAGTTCACACACCTCCATTCTATGAGTTCACACACCTCCAATTTGACTTCACACATCTCCATTCTATGACTTCACACACCTTCATTCTTACTTCAGAAACATCCATTCTCTAACTTCACACACCTCCATTATATGACTTCACAAACCTCCATTCTGTGACTTCACACACCTCCATTCTGAGTTCACACACCTCCTTTCTATGACTTCACACACTTCCATTCTATGACTTCACACACCTACATTCTGTGGCTTCACAAACCTACATTCTGAGTTCACACACCTCCATTCTGTGACTTCACACACCTCCATTATTTGACTTCTCACACCTCCATTCTGTGACTTCACACACCTCGATCCTATGACTTCACACACCTCCATTCAATGAATTAACACACCTCCATTCTGTGATTTCACAAACCTCCATTCTATGACTTCACACACCTCCATTCTGTGACTTCACACACCTCCATTCTGAGTTCACACACCTCCATTCTATGACTTCACAAACCTCCATTCTGAGTTCACAGACCTCCATTCTATGACTTCACACATCTCCATTCTATGACTTCACTCACCTCCATTCTGACTGCACACACCTCCATTCTGACTTCACACACCTTAATTCTGTGACTTCACACACCTCCATTCTATGATTTCACACACTTTCATTCTATGACTTCACACACCTCCATTCTGTGGCTTCACACACCTACATTCTGAGTTCACACACCTCCATTCTCTGATTTCACACACCTCCAATCTGGCTTCACACACCTCCATTCTATGACTTCACACACCTCCATTCGTTGACATCAAAAAACACCATTCTATGACTTCACACAACTCCATTTTGACTTCACACACCTCCATTCTATGAGTTCACACACCTCCATTTTATGACTTCACACACCTCCATTCTAGGACTTCACACACGTCCATTCTGTGACTTCACACACCTCCATTCTATGACTTCACACACCTCCATTCTGTGACTTCACACACCACCTTTTTGACTTCACACACCTCCATTCTGTGACTTCACACACCTCCATTCTGTGACTTAACACACCTCCGTTTTGACTTCACACACTTCCCTTCTGTGACATCACACACCTCCATTCTGTGAATTCACACACCTCTATTCCATGACTTCAAACACCTTCATTCTAACTTCACACACCTCCATTCTCTGACTTCACAGACCTCAATTCTGTGACGTGACACACCCCCATTCTGACTTCACACACCTTCATTCTATGATTTCACACACCTCCATTCTATGACTTCACACACCTCCATTCTGTGACTTCACACACCTTCATTCTGACTTCACACCCCTCCATTCTGACTTCACACACCTCCATTCTCACTTCACACAGCTCCATTCTATGAATTCACACACCTGTATTCTGTGACTTCACACACCACCTTTTTGACTTCACACACCTCCATTCTGTGACTTCACACACCTCCATTCTGTGACTTCACACACCTCCGTTTTGACTTCACACACTTCCAATCTGTGACTTCACACACCTCCATTCTATGACTTCACACACCTCCATTCTGTGACTTCACACACCTCCACTCTATGACTTCAAACACCTTCATTCTTACTTCACAAACATCCATTCTGTGAATTCACAAACCTCCATTCTTTGACTTCACACACCGCCATTCCATGACTTCACAAACCTCCATTCTATGACTTCACACACCTCCATTCAATGAATTAACACACCTCCATTCTGTGATTTCACAAACCTCCATTCTATGATTTCACACACCTCCATTCTGTGACTTCACACACCTCCATTCTGAGTTCACACACCTCCATTCTATGACTTCACAAACGTCCATTCTGAGTTCACAGACCTCCATTCTATGACTTCACACACCTCCATTCTATGACTTCACTCACCTCCATTCTGACTTCACACACCTCCATTCTGACTTCACACACCTTAATTCTGTGACTTCACACACCTCCATTCTATGATTTCACACACTTTCATTCTATGACTTCACACACCTCCATTCTGTGGCTTCACACACCTATATTCTGAGTTCACACACCTCCATTCTGTGACTTCACACACCTCCATTCTGTGATTTCACACACCTCCAATCTGGCTTCACACACCTCCATTCTATGACTTCACACACCTCCATTCGTTGACATCAAAAAACACCATTCTATGACTTCACACAACTCCATTTTGACTTCACACACCTCCATTCTATGAGTTCACACTCCTCCATTTTATGACTTCACACACCTCCATTCTATGTCTTCACACACCTCAATTCTATGACTTCACACACCTCCCTTCTATGACTTCACACACCTCCACTCTATGACTTCAAACACCTTCATTCTTACTTCACAAACATCCATTCTGTGAATTCACACACCTCCATTCTGTGACTTCATACACCTTCATTCTGACTTCACACACGTCCATTCTGTGACTTCACACACCTCCATTCTATGACTTCACACACCTCCATTCTGTGACTTCACACACCACCTTTTTGACTTCACACACCTCCATTCTGTGACTTCACACACCTCCATTCTGTGACTTAACACACCTCCGTTTTGACTTCACACACTTCCCTTCTGTGACATCACACACCTCCATTCTGTGAATTCACACACCTCTATTCCATGACTTCAAACACCTTCATTATAACTTCACACACCTCCATTCTCTGACTTCACAGACCTCAATTCTGTGACGTGACACACCCCCATTCTGACTTCACACACCTTCATTCTATGATTTCACACACCTCCATTCTATGACTTCACACACCTCCATTCTGTGACTTCACACACCTTCATTCTGACTTCACACCCCTCCATTCTGACTTCACACACCTCCATTCTCACTTCACACAGCTCCATTCTATGAATTCACACACCTCCATTCTGTGACTTCACACACCACCTTTTTGACTTCACACACCTCCATTCTGTGACTTCACACACCTCCATTCTGTGACTTCACACACCTCCGTTTTGACTTCACACACTTCCAATCTGTGACTTCACACACCTCCATTTTGTGACTTCACACACCTCTATTGTTTCACTTCACAAACCTCCATTCTTTGACTTCACACACTGCCATTCCATGACTTCACAAACCTCCATTCTATGAGTTCACACACCTCCATTCTATGAGTTCACACACCTCCAATTTGACTTCACACATCTCCATTCTATGACTTCACACACCTTCATTCTTACTTCAGAAACATCCATTCTCTAACTTCACACACCTCCATTATATGACTTCACAAACCTCCATTCTGTGACTTCACACACCTCCATTCTGAGTTCACACACCTCCTTTCTATGACTTCACACACTTCCATTCTATGACTTCACACACCTACATTCTGTGGCTTCACAAACCTACATTCTGAGTTCACACACCTCCATTCTGTGACTTCACACACCTCCATTCTTTGACTTCTCACACCTCCATTCTGTGACTTCACACACCTCGATCCTATGACTTCACACACCTCCATTCAATGAATTAACACACCTCCATTCTGTGATTTCACAAACCTCCATTCTATGACTTCACACACCTCCATTCTGTGACTTCACACACCTCCATTCTGAGTTCACACACCTCCATTCTATGACTTCACAAACCTCCATTCTGAGTTCACAGACCTCCATTCTATGACTTCACACATCTCCATTCTATGACTTCACTCACCTCCATTCTGACTGCACACACCTCCATTCTGACTTCACACACCTTAATTCTGTGACTTCACACACCTCCATTCTATGATTTCACACACTTTCATTCTATGACTTCACACACCTCCATTCTGTGGCTTCACACACCTACATTCTGAGTTCACACACCTCCATTCTCTGATTTCACACACCTCCAATCTGGCTTCACACACCTCCATTCTATGACTTCACACACCTCCATTCGTTGACATCAAAAAACACCATTCTATGACTTCACACAACTCCATTTTGACTTCACACACCTCCATTCTATGAGTTCACACACCTCCATTTTATGACTTCACACACCTCCATTCTAGGACTTCACACACCTCAATTCTATGACTTCACACACCTCCATTCTATGACTTCACACACCTCCATTCTGTGACTTCACACACCTCCACTCTATGACTTCAAACACCTTCATTCTTATTCACAAACATCCATTCTGTGAATTCACACACCTCCATTCTGTGACTTCATTCACCTTCATTCTGACTTCACACACCTCCATTCTGTGGCTTCACACACCTCCATTCTATGACTTCACACACCTCCATTCTGTGACTTCACACACCACCTTTTTGACTTCACACACCTCCATTCTGTGACTTCACACACCTCCATTCTGTGACTTAACACACCTCCGTTTTGACTTCACACACTTCCCTTCTGTGACATCACACACCTCCATTCTGTGACTTCACTCAACTCTATTGTTTCACTTCACACACCTCCATTTTTTGACTTCACACACCTCCATTCAATGACTTCACACACCTCCATTCTATGAGTTCACACACCTCCATTGTATGAGTTCACAAACCTCCAATTTGACTTCACATACCTCTATTCTATGACTTCACACACCTTCATTCTTACTTCAGAAACATCCATTCTCTGACTTCACACACGTCCATTCTATGACTTCACAAACCTCCATTCTGTGAGTTCACACACCTCCATTCTATGACTTCACACACCTCCATCCTGTGGCTTCACACACCTCCATTCTGAGTTCACACACCTCCATTCTGTGACTTCACACACCTCCATTCTGTGACTTCACACACCTCCATTCTGTGACTTCACACACCTCCATTCTATGAATTCACACACCTCCATTCTGTGATTTCACACACCTCCATTCTATGACTTCACACACCTCCATTCTGTGACTTCACACACCTCCATTCTGAGTTCACGCACCTCCATTCTATGACTTCACAAACCCCCATTCTGAGTTCACAGACCTCCATTCTATGACTTCACACACTTCCATTCTATGACTTCACACACCTCCATTCTGACTTCACACACCTCCATTCTGACTTCACACACCTCAATTCTTTGACTTCACACACCTCCATTCTATGATTTCACACACCTCCATTCTATGACTTCACACACCTCCATTCTATGACTTCACACACCTCATTTCTGAGTTGACACACCTTCATTCTGTCACTTCACACACCTCCAATCTGACTTCACACACCTCCATTCTATGACTTCACACACCTCCATTCGTTGACATAAAAACAACCATTCTATGACTTCACACAACTCCATTGTGACTTCACACACCTCCATTCTAGGAATTCACACACCTCCATTTTATGACTTCACACACCTCCATTCTATGACTTCACACACCTCCATTCTGTGACTTCACCCACCTCCATTCTATGACTTCACAAACCTACATTCTGAGTTCAGAGTACTCCATTCTATGACTTCACCCACCTCCATTCTATGACTTCATACACCTCCATTCTATGACTTCACACATCTCCATTCTATGACTTCACTCACCTCCATTCTGACTGCACACACCTCCATTCTGACTTCACACACCTTAATTCTGTGACTTCACACACCTCCATTCTATGATTTCACACACTTTCATTCTATGACTTCACACACCTCCATTCTGTGGCTTCACACACCTACATTCTGAGTTCACACACCTCCATTCTCTGATTTCACACACCTCCAATCTGGCTTCACACACCTCCATTCTATGACTTCACACACCTCCATTCGTTGACATCAAAAAACACCATTCTATGACTTCACACAACTCCATTTTGACTTCACACACCTCCATTCTATGAGTTCACACACCTCCATTTTATGACTTCACACACCTCCATTCTAGGACTTCACACACCTCAATTCTATGACTTCACACACCTCCATTCTATGACTTCACACACCTCCATTCTGTGACTTCACACACCTCCACTCTATGACTTCAAACACCTTCATTCTTATTCACAAACATCCATTCTGTGAATTCACACACCTCCATTCTGTGACTTCATTCACCTTCATTCTGACTTCACACACCTCCATTCTGTGGCTTCACACACCTCCATTCTATGACTTCACACACCTCCATTCTGTGACTTCACACACCACCTTTTTGACTTCACACACCTCCATTCTGTGACTTCACACACCTCCATTCTGTGACTTAACACACCTCCGTTTTGACTTCACACACTTCCCTTCTGTGACATCACACACCTCCATTCTGTGACTTCACTCAACTCTATTGTTTCACTTCACACACCTCCATTCTTTGACTTCACACACCTCCATTCAATGACTTCACACACCTCCATTCTATGAGTTCACACACCTCCATTGTATGAGTTCACAAACCTCCAATTTGACTTCACATACCTCTATTCTATGACTTCACACACCTTCATTCTTACTTCAGAAACATCCATTCTCTGACTTCACACACGTCCATTCTATGACTTCACAAACCTCCATTCTGTGAGTTCACACACCTCCATTCTATGACTTCACACACCTCCATCCTGTGGCTTCACACACCTCCATTCTGAGTTCACACACCTCCATTCTGTGACTTCACACACCTCCATTCTGTGACTTCACACACCTCCATTCTGTGACTTCACACACCTCCATTCTATGAATTCACACACCTCCATTCTGTGATTTCACACACCTCCATTCTATGACTTCACACACCTCCATTCTGTGACTTCACACACCTCCATTCTGAGTTCACGCACCTCCATTCTATGACTTCACAAACCCCCATTCTGAGTTCACAGACCTCCATTCTATGACTTCACACACTTCCATTCTATGACTTCACACACCTCCATTCTGACTTCACACACCTCCATTCTGACTTCACACACCTCAATTCTTTGACTTCACACACCTCCATTCTATGATTTCACACACCTCCATTCTATGACTTCACACACCTCCATTCTATGACTTCACACACCTCATTTCTGAGTTGACACACCTTCATTCTGTCACTTCACACACCTCCAATCTGACTTCACACACCTCCATTCTATGACTTCACACACCTCCATTCGTTGACATAAAAACAACCATTCTATGACTTCACACAACTCCATTGTGACTTCACACACCTCCATTCTAGGAATTCACACACCTCCATTTTATGACTTCACACACCTCCATTCTATGACTTCACACACCTCCATTCTGTGACTTCACCCACCTCCATTCTATGACTTCACAAACCTACATTCTGAGTTCAGAGTACTCCATTCTATGACTTCACCCACCTCCATTCTATGACTTCATACACCTCCATTCTATGACTTCACACATCTCCATTCTATGACTTCACTCACCTCCATTCTGACTGCACACACCTCCATTCTGACTTCACACACCTTAATTCTGTGACTTCACACACCTCCATTCTATGATTTCACACACTTTCATTCTATGACTTCACACACCTCCATTCTGTGGCTTCACACACCTACATTCTGAGTTCACACACCTCCATTCTCTGATTTCACACACCTCCAATCTGGCTTCACACACCTCCATTCTATGACTTCACACACCTCCATTCGTTGACATCAAAAAACACCATTCTATGACTTCACACAACTCCATTTTGACTTCACACACCTCCATTCTATGAGTTCACACACCTCCATTTTATGACTTCACACACCTCCATTCTAGGACTTCACACACCTCAATTCTATGACTTCACACACCTCCATTCTATGACTTCACACACCTCCATTCTGTGACTTCACACACCTCCACTCTATGACTTCAAACACCTTCATTCTTATTCACAAACATCCATTCTGTGAATTCACACACCTCCATTCTGTGACTTCATTCACCTTCATTCTGACTTCACACACCTCCATTCTGTGGCTTCACACACCTCCATTCTATGACTTCACACACCTCCATTCTGTGACTTCACACACCACCTTTTTGACTTCACACACCTCCATTCTGTGACTTCACACACCTCCATTCTGTGACTTAACACACCTCCGTTTTGACTTCACACACTTCCCTTCTGTGACATCACACACCTCCATTCTGTGACTTCACTCAACTCTATTGTTTCACTTCACACACCTCCATTCTTTGACTTCACACACCTCCATTCAATGACTTCACACACCTCCATTCTATGAGTTCACACACCTCCATTGTATGAGTTCACAAACCTCCAATTTGACTTCACATACCTCTATTCTATGACTTCACACACCTTCATTCTTACTTCAGAAACATCCATTCTCTGACTTCACACACGTCCATTCTATGACTTCACAAACCTCCATTCTGTGAGTTCACACACCTCCATTCTATGACTTCACACACCTCCATCCTGTGGCTTCACACACCTCCATTCTGAGTTCACACACCTCCATTCTGTGACTTCACACACCTCCATTCTGTGACTTCACACACCTCCATTCTGTGACTTCACACACCTCCATTCTATGAATTCACACACCTCCATTCTGTGATTTCACACACCTCCATTCTATGACTTCACACACCTCCATTCTGTGACTTCACACACCTCCATTCTGAGTTCACGCACCTCCATTCTATGACTTCACAAACCCCCATTCTGAGTTCACAGACCTCCATTCTATGACTTCACACACTTCCATTCTATGACTTCACACACCTCCATTCTGACTTCACACACCTCCATTCTGACTTCACACACCTCAATTCTTTGACTTCACACACCTCCATTCTATGATTTCACACACCTCCATTCTATGACTTCACACACCTCCATTCTATGACTTCACACACCTCATTTCTGAGTTGACACACCTTCATTCTGTCACTTCACACACCTCCAATCTGACTTCACACACCTCCATTCTATGACTTCACACACCTCCATTCGTTGACATAAAAACAACCATTCTATGACTTCACACAACTCCATTGTGACTTCACACACCTCCATTCTAGGAATTCACACACCTCCATTTTATGACTTCACACACCTCCATTCTATGACTTCACACACCTCCATTCTGTGACTTCACCCACCTCCATTCTATGACTTCACAAACCTACATTCTGAGTTCAGAGTACTCCATTCTATGACTTCACCCACCTCCATTCTATGACTTCATACACCTCCATTCTATGACTTCACACACCTCCATTCTGTGACTTCACACACCTCCATTCTACGACTTCACACACCTCCATTCTGTGACTTCACACACCTCCATTCTGTGACTTCACCCACATCCATTCTATGACTTCACAAACCTACATTGTGAGTTCACAGTCCTCCATTCTATGACTTCACCCACCTCCATTCTATGACTTCACACACCTCCATTCTATGACTTCACACACCTCCATTCTGTGACTTCACACACCTCCATTCTATGACTTCACACACCTCCATTCTGTGACTTCACACACCTCCATTCTATGACTTCACACACCTCCATTCTGTGACTTCACACACCTCCATTCTATGACTTCACACACCTCCATTCTGTGACTTCACACACCTCCATTCTATGACTTCACACACCTCCATTCTATGACTTCACACACCTGCAATTTTACTTCACACATCTTCATTCCATGAGTTCACACACCTGCGTTGTGGCTTCACACACCTCAATTCTATTACTTCACACACCTCATTTCTGAGTTGACACACTTCCATTCTGTCACTTCACACACCTCCAATCTGACTTCACACACCTCCATTCTATGACTTCACACACCTCCATTCGTTGACATAAAAACAACCATTCTATGACTTCACAAAACTCCATTGTGACTTCACACACCTCCATTCTATGAATTCACACACCTCCATTTTTTGACTTCTCACACCTCCATTCTATGACTTCACACACCTCCATTCTGTGACTTCACCCACCTCCATTCTATGACTTCACAAACCTACATTCTGAGTTCACAGTCCTCCATTCTATGACTTCACACACCTCCATTCTATGACTTCACACACCTCCATTCTATGACTTCACACACCTCCATTCTGTGACTTCACACACCTCCATTCTGTGACTTCACACACCTCCATTCTATGACTTCACACACCTTCATTCTATGACTTCACACACCTGCAATTTTACTTCACACACCTTCATTCCATGAGTTCACACACCTGCGTTGTGGCTTCACACACCTCCATGCTATGATTTCACACACCTCCATTCTGACTTCACACACCCCCATTCTGACTTCACACACCTCTATTCTGTGTCTTCACAGATCTCCATTCTGTGATTTCACACACCTCCATTTTGACTTCACACACTTCAATTCTGTGACTTCACACACCTCCTGTTGTGAGCCAGAGTGGAATCAAACTGTACCTTGGCTTGCATCAGACGATGGCTTTATTGTCTTATTGCTTTCTGGCCCTATTCTATGCAAATGACCTGAGAATTACAATATGAATGTAACACCTGGAGGTTCCCTGGGTGAGGAGGAGGGAAGACGGGGGAGTGGAAAATAAACAGGCAGTCTCGGAAGTCTTTACCTGGACTGCGGACATCCCCGACCCGCTGTGTCTGTCTCTCTTCTATTTCTTGCTAGTCCTTGCCCCCGATTTCAGGAACCCCAATCTGCGAACCCTGGTTTGCCGTCGGTTGGCCCCGGCAACCTCCATTCTGTGACTTCACACACCTCCATTCTTTGACTTCACACACCTCCATTCTTGGACTTCACACACCTCCATTCCATGACTTCACACACCTCCATTCTATGAGTTCACAAACCTCCATTCTATGAGTTCACACACCTCCATTTTGACTTCACACACATCCATTCTATGACTTCACACACCTTCATTCTTACTTTAGAAACATCCATTCTATGATTCACACACCTCCATTGTATGACTTCACAAACCTCCATTCTGTGACTTCACAAACCTGCATTCTGGGTTCACACACCTCCATTCTATGACTTCACACACTTCCATTCTATGACTTCACACACCTCCATTCTTTGACTTCAAACATCTCCATTTTGAGTACACAAACCTCCATTCTGTGACTTCACACACCTCCATTCTATGAATTTACACACTTCCATTCTATGACTTCACACACCTCCATTCTATGACTTCACACACCTCCATTCTGTGACTTCACACACCTCCATTCTATGAATTCACACTCCTCCATTCTATGAATTCACACACCTACATTCTGTGACTTCACACACCTCCATTCTATGACTTCACACACCTCCATTCTGTGACTTCACCCACCTCCATTGTGAGTTCACATACCTCCATTCTGTGATTCACACACCTTCATTCTGTGACTTCACACACCTACATTCTATGACTTCACACACCTCCATTCTATGACTTCACAGACCTCCATTCTGTGACTTCACGCACCTTCATTCTATGACTTCACACACCTCCATTCTGTGACTTCACACACCTTGATTCTATGATTTCACATACCTCCATTCTGACTTCACACATCTTCATTCTATGACTTCACTCACCTCCATTCTGACTTCACACAGCTCCATTGTGTGTCTTGACAAAACTCCATTCTATGGTTTCACACACGTCCATACTATGACTTCACACACCTCCATCTATGACTTCACACACCTCCATTCAGAGTTCACACACCTCCATTCTGTGACTTCCCACACCTTCATTCTGACTTCACTCACCTCCATTGTATGACTTCACACACCTCCATTCTGTGACTTCACACACCTCCATTCTATGACTTCACACACTTCAATTTGACGTCACACACCTCCATTCTATGAATTCACAAATCTCCATTCTATGACTTCACACACCTCCATTCTGACTTTACACACATCCATTCTATGACTTCACAAACCTCGAATCTGTGTCTTCAGTCACCTCCACTCTATGACTTCACACTCCTCCATTCTATGACTTCTCACACCTCTTTCTATGACTTCACCCACCTCCCTTCTTTGACCGCACAACTCCATTCGAGACTTCACACACCTCCATTGTGTGACTTCACACACCTCCATTCTGTGACTTCACACACCTCCATTCTGAATTCACACACCTCCATTCTGTGACTTCACACACCTCCATTCGTTGACATCAAAAACCACCATTCTATGACTTCACACAACTCCATTTTAACTACACACACCTTCATTCTATGACTTCACACACCTCCATTTTATGACTTCACACACCTCCATTCTATGACTTCACACACCTCAATTCTATGACTTCACACACCTCTATTCTATGACTTCACACACCTCCATTCTGTGACTTCACACACCTCCACTCTATGACTTCAAACACCTTCATTCTTACTGCACAAACATCCATTCTGTGACTTCACACACCTAAATTCTGTGATATCACAAACCTTCATTCTGACTTCACACACCTCCATTCTGTGACTTCACACACCTCAATTCTGTGACTTCACACACCTCCATTCTGACTTCACACACCTCCATTCTCTGACTGCACTCACGTCCATTCTATGACCTCACACACCTACATTTTGTGACTTCACACACCTAAATTCTATGACTTCACACACCTCCATTGTGACTTCACACACCTCCATTTTATGAGTTCACACACCTCCACTCTGACTTCACAAATCTCCATTCTATGGCTTCACACACCTCCGTTCTGACTTCACACAGCTCCATTCTTTGACTTCACAAAACTCCATTCTGTGATTTCACACACCTCCATACTATGACTTCACACACCTCCATCTATGACTTCATACACCTCCATTCTGAGTTCACAGACCTCCATTCTGTGACTTCACACACCTCCGTTCTGACTTCACACACCTTCATTTTATGACTTCACACACCTCCATTCTGTGACTTCTCACACCTCCATTCTATGACTTCACACTCTTCCATTGTGACATCACACAACTCCATTCTATGAGTTCACACATCTCCATTCTATGATTTCACACACCTCAATTCTGACTTCAAACACCTCCATTCTGTGACATCACAGACCTCGAATCTGTGACTTCACTCACCTCCACTCTATGACTTCACACTCCTCCATTCTACGACTTCCCACAACTCCTTTCTATGACTTCACCCACCTCAGTCTATGACTTCACACACCTCCATTCTGACTTCACACACCTCCATTCTGTGACTTCACACACCTCCATTCTATGACTTCACACACCTCCATTCTCTGACTTTACACACCTCCATTCTGTGACTTCACACACCTCCATTCCATGACTTCAAACACCTTCATTCTGACTTCACACACCTCCAATCTCTGACTTCACAGACCTCAATTCTGTGACGTGACACACCTCCATTCTGACTTCACACACCTTCATTCTATGATTTCACACACCTCCATTCTATGACTTCACACACCTCCATTCTGTGCCTTCACACACCTCCATTCTGACTTCACACCCCTCCATTCTGACTTCACACACCTCCATTCTGACTTCACACAGCTCCATTCTATGAATTCACACACCTCCATTCTGTGACTTCACACACCACCTTTTTGACTTCACATACCTCCATTCTGTGACTTCACACACCTCCATTCTGTGACTTCACACACCTCCGTTTTGACTTCACACACTTCCAATCTGTGACTTCACACACCTCCGTTCTGTGACATCACACACCTCTATTGTTTCACTTCACACACCTCCATTCTTTGACTTCACACACCGCCATTCCATGACTTCACAAACCTCCATTCTATGAGTTCACACACCTCCATTCTATGAGTTCACACACCTCCAATTTGACTTCACACATCTCCATTCTATGACTTCACACACCTTCATTCTTACTTCAGAAACATCCATTCTCTGACTTCACACACCTCCATTCTATGACTTCACAAACCTCCATTCTGTGACTTCACACACCTTCATTCTGAGTTCACACACCTCCTTTCTATGACTTCACACACTTCCATTCTATGACTTCACACACCTCCATTCTGTGGCTTCACATACCTACATTCTGAGTTCACACACCTCCATTCTGTGACTTCACACACCTCCATTCTGTGACTTCTCACACCTTCATTCTGTGACTTCACACACCTTCATTCTGTGACTTCACACACCTCGATCGTATGACTCCACACACCTCCATTCAATGAATTAACACACCTCCATTCTGTGATTTCACAAACCTCCATTCTATGACTTCACACACCTCCATTCTGTGACTTCACACACCTCCATTCTGAGTTCACACACCTCCATTCTATGACTTCACAAACCTCCATTCTATGACTTCACTCACCTCCATTCTGACTTCACACACCTCCATTCTGACTTCACACACCTTAATTCTGTGACTTCACACACATCCATTCTATGATTTCACACACTTTCATTCTATGACTTCACACACCTCCATTCTGTGGCTTCACACACCTACATTAAGTGTTCACACACCTCCATTCTGTGACTTCACACACCTCCATTCTGTGATTTCACACCTGCATTCTGACTTCACACACCTCCATTCTATGTTTTCACACACCTCCATTCTATGACTTCACACACCTCCATTCTGTGACTTCACACACCTCCATTCTGACTTCACACACCTCAATTCTGACTTCACACAGCTCCAATCTATGACTTCACACACCTCCATTCTGTGATTTCACACACCTCCATTCTATGACTTCACACACCTCCACTGTGATTTCACACACCTCCATTCTATGAGTTCACACACCTCCATTGTGACTTCACACAGCTTAATTCTATGACTTCACACACCTCCATTCTGTGACTTCAAACACTTCCATTTTATGATTTCACACACCTCCATTCTATGAATTCACACACCTCCATTCTGTGACTTCACACACCTCCATTCTATGACTTCACACACCTCCATTCTGTGACTTCAAACACTTCCATTTTATGATTTCACACACCTCCATTCTATGAATTCACACACCTCCATTTTGTGACTTCACACACCTCAATTCTATGAATTCACACACCTCCATTCTGTGACTTCACACCTCCATTCTGAATTCACACACCTCCATTCTGTGACTTCACACACCTCCCTTCTATGACTTCACACACCTCCATTCTTTGACTTCACACACCTTCATACTTACTTCAGAAACATCCATTCTCTGACTACACACACCTCCATTCTATGAGTTCACAAAACTCCATTCTGTGACTTCACACACCTCCATACTGAGTTCACACACCTCCTTTCTGTGACTTCACACACTTCCATTCTATGACTTCACACACCTCCTTTCTGTGGCTTCACACACCTACATTCTGAGTTCACACACCTCCATTCTGTGACTTCACACACCTCCATTCTGTGACTTCAAACACCTCCATTCTGTGACTTCACACACCTGGATCCTATGACTTCACACCTGCATTCTATGAATTCACACACCTCCATTCTGTGATTTCACAAACCTCCATTGTATGACTTCACACACCTCCATTCTGTGACTTCACACACCTCCAATCTGAGTTCACACACCTCCATTCTATGACTTCACAAACCTCCATTCTGAGTTCACAGACCTCCATTCTATGACTTCACACATCTCCATTGTATGACTTCACTCACCTCCATTCTGACTTCACACAACTCCATTCTGACTTCACACACCTCAATTCTGTGACTTCCCACACCTCCATTTTATTATTTCACACACTTCCATTCTATGACTTCACACACCTCCATTCTATGACTTCACAGACCTCATTTCTGAGTTTACACACCTCCATTCTGTGATTTCACCCACCTCCAATCTGACTTCACACACCTCCATTCTATGACTTCACACACCTCCATTCGTTGACATCAAAAACCACCATTCTATGACTTCACACAACTCCATTTAGACTTCACACACCTCCATTCTATGAGTTCACACACCTCCATTTTATGACTTCACACACCTCCATTCTATGACTTCACACACCTCAATTCTATGACTTCACACACCTCCATTCTATGACTTCACACACCTCCATTCTGTGAATTCACACACCTCCACTCTGTGACTTCAAACACCTTCATTCTTACTTCACAAACATCCATTCTGTGACTTCACACACCTCCATTCTGTGATTACACACACCTTCATTCTGACTTCACACACCTCCATTTTGTGACTTCACACACCTCAATTCTGTGACTTCACACTCCTTCATTCTGACTTCACACACCTCCATTCTCTGACTTCACACACCTCCATTCTATGACTTCGCAAACCTCCATTCTGTGACTTCACACACCTCCATTCTGAGTTCACACACCTCCTTTCTATGACTTCACACACTTCCATTCTATGACTTCACACACCTCCATTCTGTGGCTTCACACATCTACATTCTGAGTTCACACACCTCCATTCTGAGACTTCACACACCTCCATTCTGTGACTTCACACACTTCCATTCTGTGACTTCACACACCTCGATCCTATGACTTCACACACCTCCATTCTATGCATTAACACACCTCCATTCTGTGAGTTCACAAACCTCCATTCTATGTCTTCACACCCCTCCATTCTGTGACTTCACACACCTCCATTCTGAGTTCACACACCTCCATTCTATGACTTCACAAACTTCCATTCTGAGTTCACAGACCTCCATTCTATGACTTCACACACCTCCATTCTATGACTTCACTCACCTCCATTCTGACTTCACACACCTCCATTCTGACTTCACACACCTCAAGTCTGTGACTTCACACACCTCCATTCTATGATTTCACACACTTCCATTCTATGACTTCACACACCTCCATTCTGTGGCTTCACACACCTACATTCTGAGTTCACACACCTCCATTCTGTGACTTCACACACCTCCATTCTGTGATTTCACACACCTCTAATCTGACTTCACACACCACCATTCTATGACTTCACACATCTCCATTCGTTGACATCAAAAAACACCATTCTATGACTTGACACAACTCCATTTTGACTTCACACACCTCCATTCTATGAGTTCACACACCTCCATTTTATGACTTCACACTCCTCCATTCTATGACTTCACACACCTCCATTCTGTGATTTCACACACCTCCAATCTGACTTCATACACCTCCATTCTGTGACTTCACACACCTCCACTCTATGACTTCAAACACCTTCATTCTTACTTCACAAACATCCATTCTGTGACTTCAAACACCTCCATTCTGTGACTTCACACACCTTCATTCTGAGTTCACACACCTCCATTCTGTGACTTCACACACCTCAATTCTGTGACTTCACACACCTCCATTCTGACTTCACACACCTCCATTCTATGATTTCACACACCTCCATTCTATGACTTCACACACCTCAATTCTGTGACTTCACACACCACCTTTTTGACTTCACACACCTCCATTCTGTGACTTCACACACCTCCATTCTGTGACTTCACACACCTCCGTTTTGACTTCACACACTTCCATTCTGTGACTTCACACACCTCCATTCTGTGACTTCACACACCTCTATTGTTTCACTTCACACACCTCCATTCTTTGACTTCACACACCTCCATTCCATGACTTCACACACCTCCATTCTATGACTTCACACACCTTCATTCTTACTTCAAAAACATCCATTCTCTGACTTCACACACCTCCATTCCATGACTTCACAAACCTCCATTCTGTGACTTCACACACCTCCATTCTGAGTTCAGACACCTCCATTCTGTGACTTCACACACCTCCATTCTTCCTTCACGCACCTCCATTCTATGACTTCACACACTTCCTTTCTATGACTTCACACACCTCCATTCTATGGCTTCACACACCTCCATTCTCAGTTCACACACCTCCATTCTGTGACTTCACACACCTCCATTCTGTAACTCCACACACCTCCATTCTGTGACTTCACACACCTCCATTGTGACTTCACACACCTCCATTTTATGAGTTCACACACCTCCATTCTGACTTCACACACCTCCATTCTATGGCTCACACACCTCCGTTCTGACTTCACACAGCTCCATTCTTTGACTTCACAAAACTCCATTCTGTGATTTCACACACCTCCATACTATGACTTCACACACCTCCATCTATGACTTCATACACCTCCATTCTGAGTTCACAGACCTATATTCTGTGACTTCACACACCTCCGTTCTGACTTCACACACCTTCATTTTATGACTTCACACACCTCCATTCTGTGACTTCTCACACCTCCATTCTATGACTTCACACTCTTCCATTGTGACGTCACACAACTCCATTCTATGAGTTCACACATCTCCATTCTATGATTTCACACACCTCAATTCTGACTTCAAACACCTCCATTCTGTGACATCACAGACCTCGAATCTGTGACTTCACTTACCTCCACTCTACGACTTCACACTCCTCCATTCTATGACTTCCCACACCTCCTTTCTATGACCTCACCCACCTCAGTCTATGACTTCACACATCTCCATTCTGACTTCACACACCTCCATTCTGTGACCTCACACACCTCCATTCTATGACTTCACACACCTCAATTCTATGACTTCACACACCTCCAATCTCTGACTTCACAGACCTCAATTCTGTGACGTGACATACCTCCATTCTGACTTCACACACCTTCATTCTATGATTTCACACACCTCCATTCTATGACTTCACACACCTCCATTCTGTGACTTCACACACCTCCATTCTCACTTCACACCCCTGCATTCTGACTTCACACAACTCCATTCTGACTTCACACAGCTCCATTCTATGAATTCACTCACCTCCATTCTGTGACTTCACACACCACCTTTTTGACTTCACATACCTCCATTCTGTGACTTCACACACCTCCATTCTGTGACTTCACACACCTCCGTTTTGACTTCACACACTTCCAATCTGTGACTTCACACACCTCCATTCTGTGACATCACACACCTCTATTGTTTCACTTCACACACCTCCATTCTTTGACTTCACACACCGCCATTCCATGACTTCACAAACCTCCATTCTATGAGTTCACACACCTCCATTCTATGAGTTCACACACCTCCAATTTGACTTCACACATCTCCATTCTATGACTTCACACACCTTCATTCTTACTTCAGAAACATCCATTCTCTGACTTCACACACCTCCATTCTATGACTTCACAAACCTCCATTCTGTGACTTCACACACCTCCATTCTGAGTTCACACACCTCCTTTCTATGACTTCACACACTTCCATTCTATGACTTCACACACCTCCATTCTGTGGCTTCACACACCTACATTCTGAGTTCACACACCTCCATTCTGTGACTTCACACACCTCCATTCTGTGACTTCTCACACCTTCATTCTGTGACTTCACACACCTTCATTCTGTGACTTCACACACCTCGATCCTATGACTTCACACACGTCCATTCAATGAATTAACACACCTCCATTCTGTGATTTCACAAACCTCCATTCTATGACTTCACACACCTCCATTCTGTGACTTCACACACCTCCATTCTGAGTTCACACACCTCCATTCTATGACTTCACAAACCTCCATTCTGAGTTCACAGACCTCAATTCTATGATTTCACACACCTCCATTCTATGACTTCACTCACCTCCATTCTGACTTCACACACCTCCATTCTGACTTCACACACCTTAATTCTGTGACTTCACACACCTCCATTCTATGATTTCACACACTTTCATTCTATGACTTCACACACCTCCATTCTGTGGCTTCACACACCTACATTAAGTGTTCACACACCTCCATTCTGTGACTTCACACACCTCCATTCTGTGATTTCACACCTGCATTCTGACTTCACACACCTCTATTCTGTGAATTCACACACCTCAATTCTGTGACTGCACACACCTCCATTCTGACTTCACACAACTCCATTCTATGTTTTCAAACACCTCCATTCTATGACTTCACACACCTCCATTCTGTGGCTTCACACACCTACATTCTGAGTTCACACACCTCCATTCTGTGACTTCAATCACCTCCATTCTGTGATTTCACACACCTCCAATCTGACTTCACACAGCTCCAATCTATGACTTCACACACCTCCATTCTGTGATTTCACACACCTCCATTCTATGACTTCACACACCTCCACTGTGATTTCACACACCTCCATTCTATGAGTTCACACACCTCCATTGTGACTTCACACAGCTTAATTCTATGACTTCACACACCTCCATTCTGTGACTTCAAACACTTCCATTTTATGATTTCACACACCTCCATTCTATGAATTCACACACCTCCATTCTGTGACTTCACACACCTCCATTCTATGACTTCACACACCTCCATTCTGTGACTTCAAACACTTCCATTTTATGATTTCACACACCTCCATTCTATGAATTCACACACCTCCATTTTGTGACTTCACACACCTCAATTCTATGAATTCACACACCTCCATTCTGTGACTTCACACCTCCATTCTGAATTCACACACCTCCATTCTGTGACTTCACACACCTCCCTTCTATGACTTCACACACCTCCATTCTTTGACTTCACACACCTTCATACTTACTTCAGAAACATCCATTCTCTGACTACACACACCTCCATTCTATGAGTTCACAAAACTCCATTCTGTGACTTCACACACCTCCATACTGAGTTCACACACCTCCTTTCTGTGACTTCACACACTTCCATTCTATGACTTCACACACCTCCTTTCTGTGGCTTCACACACCTACATTCTGAGTTCACACACCTCCATTCTGTGACTTCACACACCTCCATTCTGTGACTTCAAACACCTCCATTCTGTGACTTCACACACCTGGATCCTATGACTTCACACCTGCATTCTATGAATTCACACACCTCCATTCTGTGATTTCACAAACCTCCATTGTATGACTTCACACACCTCCATTCTGTGACTTCACACACCTCCAATCTGAGTTCACACACCTCCATTCTATGACTTCACAAACCTCCATTCTGAGTTCACAGACCTCCATTCTATGACTTCACACATCTCCATTGTATGACTTCACTCACCTCCATTCTGACTTCACACAACTCCATTCTGACTTCACACACCTCAATTCTGTGACTTCCCACACCTCCATTTTATTATTTCACACACTTCCATTCTATGACTTCACACACCTCCATTCTATGACTTCACAGACCTCATTTCTGAGTTTACACACCTCCATTCTGTGATTTCACCCACCTCCAATCTGACTTCACACACCTCCATTCTATGACTTCACACACCTCCATTCGTTGACATCAAAAACCACCATTCTATGACTTCACACAACTCCATTTAGACTTCACACACCTCCATTCTATGAGTTCACACACCTCCATTTTATGACTTCACACACCTCCATTCTATGACTTCACACACCTCAATTCTATGACTTCACACACCTCCATTCTATGACTTCACACACCTCCATTCTGTGAATTCACACACCTCCACTCTGTGACTTCAAACACCTTCATTCTTACTTCACAAACATCCATTCTGTGACTTCACACACCTCCATTCTGTGATTACACACACCTTCATTCTGACTTCACACACCTCCATTTTGTGACTTCACACACCTCAATTCTGTGACTTCACACTCCTTCATTCTGACTTCACACACCTCCATTCTCTGACTTCACACACCTCCATTCTATGACTTCGCAAACCTCCATTCTGTGACTTCACACACCTCCATTCTGAGTTCACACACCTCCTTTCTATGACTTCACACACTTCCATTCTATGACTTCACACACCTCCATTCTGTGGCTTCACACATCTACATTCTGAGTTCACACACCTCCATTCTGAGACTTCACACACCTCCATTCTGTGACTTCACACACTTCCATTCTGTGACTTCACACACCTCGATCCTATGACTTCACACACCTCCATTCTATGCATTAACACACCTCCATTCTGTGAGTTCACAAACCTCCATTCTATGTCTTCACACCCCTCCATTCTGTGACTTCACACACCTCCATTCTGAGTTCACACACCTCCATTCTATGACTTCACAAACTTCCATTCTGAGTTCACAGACCTCCATTCTATGACTTCACACACCTCCATTCTATGACTTCACTCACCTCCATTCTGACTTCACACACCTCCATTCTGACTTCACACACCTCAAGTCTGTGACTTCACACACCTCCATTCTATGATTTCACACACTTCCATTCTATGACTTCACACACCTCCATTCTGTGGCTTCACACACCTACATTCTGAGTTCACACACCTCCATTCTGTGACTTCACACACCTCCATTCTGTGATTTCACACACCTCTAATCTGACTTCACACACCACCATTCTATGACTTCACACATCTCCATTCGTTGACATCAAAAAACACCATTCTATGACTTGACACAACTCCATTTTGACTTCACACACCTCCATTCTATGAGTTCACACACCTCCATTTTATGACTTCACACTCCTCCATTCTATGACTTCACACACCTCCATTCTGTGATTTCACACACCTCCAATCTGACTTCATACACCTCCATTCTGTGACTTCACACACCTCCACTCTATGACTTCAAACACCTTCATTCTTACTTCACAAACATCCATTCTGTGACTTCAAACACCTCCATTCTGTGACTTCACACACCTTCATTCTGAGTTCACACACCTCCATTCTGTGACTTCACACACCTCAATTCTGTGACTTCACACACCTCCATTCTGACTTCACACACCTCCATTCTATGATTTCACACACCTCCATTCTATGACTTCACACACCTCAATTCTGTGACTTCACACACCACCTTTTTGACTTCACACACCTCCATTCTGTGACTTCACACACCTCCATTCTGTGACTTCACACACCTCCGTTTTGACTTCACACACTTCCATTCTGTGACTTCACACACCTCCATTCTGTGACTTCACACACCTCTATTGTTTCACTTCACACACCTCCATTCTTTGACTTCACACACCTCCATTCCATGACTTCACACACCTCCATTCTATGACTTCACACACCTTCATTCTTACTTCAAAAACATCCATTCTCTGACTTCACACACCTCCATTCCATGACTTCACAAACCTCCATTCTGTGACTTCACACACCTCCATTCTGAGTTCAGAAACCTCCATTCTGTGACTTCACACACCTCCATTCTTCCTTCACGCACCTCCATTCTATGACTTCACACACTTCCTTTCTATGACTTCACACACCTCCATTCTATGGCTTCACACACCTCCATTCTCAGTTCACACACCTCCATTCTGTGACTTCACACACCTCCATTCTGTAACTCCACACACCTCCATTCTGTGACTTCACACACCTCCATTGTGACTTCACACACCTCCATTTTATGAGTTCACACACCTCCATTCTGACTTCACACACCTCCATTCTATGGCTCACACACCTCCGTTCTGACTTCACACAGCTCCATTCTTTGACTTCACAAAACTCCATTCTGTGATTTCACACACCTCCATACTATGACTTCACACACCTCCATCTATGACTTCATACACCTCCATTCTGAGTTCACAGACCTATATTCTGTGACTTCACACACCTCCGTTCTGACTTCACACACCTTCATTTTATGACTTCACACACCTCCATTCTGTGACTTCTCACACCTCCATTCTATGACTTCACACTCTTCCATTGTGACGTCACACAACTCCATTCTATGAGTTCACACATCTCCATTCTATGATTTCACACACCTCAATTCTGACTTCAAACACCTCCATTCTGTGACATCACAGACCTCGAATCTGGGACTTCACTTACCTCCACTCTACGACTTCACACTCCTCCATTCTATGACTTCCCACACCTCCTTTCTATGACCTCACCCACCTCAGTCTATGACTTCACACATCTCCATTCTGACTTCACACACCTCCATTCTGTGACCTCACACACCTCCATTCTATGACTTCACACACCTCAATTCTATGACTTCACACACCTCCAATCTCTGACTTCACAGACCTCAATTCTGTGACGTGACATACCTCCATTCTGACTTCACACACCTTCATTCTATGATTTCACACACCTCCATTCTATGACTTCACACACCTCCATTCTGTGACTTCACACACCTCCATTCTCACTTCACACCCCTGCATTCTGACTTCACACAACTCCATTCTGACTTCACACAGCTCCATTCTATGAATTCACTCACCTCCATTCTGTGACTTCACACACCACCTTTTTGACTTCACATACCTCCATTCTGTGACTTCACACACCTCCATTCTGTGACTTCACACACCTCCGTTTTGACTTCACACACTTCCAATCTGTGACTTCACACACCTCCATTCTGTGACATCACACACCTCTATTGTTTCACTTCACACACCTCCATTCTTTGACTTCACACACCGCCATTCCATGACTTCACAAACCTCCATTCTATGAGTTCACACACCTCCATTCTATGAGTTCACACACCTCCAATTTGACTTCACACATCTCCATTCTATGACTTCACACACCTTCATTCTTACTTCAGAAACATCCATTCTCTGACTTCACACACCTCCATTCTATGACTTCACAAACCTCCATTCTGTGACTTCACACACCTCCATTCTGAGTTCACACACCTCCTTTCTATGACTTCACACACTTCCATTCTATGACTTCACACACCTCCATTCTGTGGCTTCACACACCTACATTCTGAGTTCACACACCTCCATTCTGTGACTTCACACACCTCCATTCTGTGACTTCTCACACCTTCATTCTGTGACTTCACACACCTTCATTCTGTGACTTCACACACCTCGATCCTATGACTTCACACACGTCCATTCAATGAATTAACACACCTCCATTCTGTGATTTCACAAACCTCCATTCTATGACTTCACACACCTCCATTCTGTGACTTCACACACCTCCATTCTGAGTTCACACACCTCCATTCTATGACTTCACAAACCTCCATTCTGAGTTCACAGACCTCAATTCTATGACTTCACACACCTCCATTCTATGACTTCACTCACCTCCATTCTGACTTCACACACCTCCATTCTGACTTCACACACCTTAATTCTGTGACTTCACACACCTCCATTCTATGATTTCACACACTTTCATTCTATGACTTCACACACCTGCATTCTGTGGCTTCACACACCTACATTAAGTGTTCACACACCTCCATTCTGTGACTTCACACACCTCCATTCTGTGATTTCACACCTGCATTCTGACTTCACACACCTCTATTCTGTGAATTCACACACCTCAATTCTGTGACTGCACACACCTCCATTCTGACTTCACACAACTCCATTCTATGTTTTCAAACACCTCCATTCTATGACTTCACACACCTCCATTCTGTGGCTTCACACACCTACATTCTGAGTTCACACACCTCCATTCTGTGACTTCAATCACCTCCATTCTGTGATTTCACACACCTCCAATCTGACTTCACACACCTCCATTCTATGACTTCACACACCTCCATTCTATGACTTCACTCACCTCCATTCTGACTTCACACAACTCCATTTTGACTTCACAAACCTCCATTCTATGAGTTCACACACCTCCATTTTATGACTTCACACTCCTCCATTCTATGACTTCACACACCTCCATTCTGTGAATTCACACACCTCCAATCTGACTTCATACACCTCCATTCTGTGACTTCACACACCTCCACTCTATGACTTCAAACACCTTCATTCTTACTTCACAAACATCCATTCTGTGACTTCAAACACCTCCATTCTGTGACTTCACACACCTTCATTCTGACTTCACACACCTCCATTCTGTGACTTCACACACCTCAATTCTGTGACTTCACACACCTCCATTCTGACTTCACACACCTCCATTCTATGATTTCACAAACCTCCATTCTATGACTTCACACACCTCAATTCTGTGACTTCACACACCACCTTTTTGACTTCACACACCTCCATTCTGTGACTTCACACACCTCCATTCTGTGACTTCACACACCTCCGTTTTGACTTCACACACTTCCATTCTGTGACTTCACAAACCTCCATTCTGTGACTTCACACACATCTATTGTTTCACTTCACACTTCCATTCTTTGACTTCACAGACCTCCATTCCATGACTTCACACACCTCCATTCTATGACTTCACACACCTTCATTCTTACTTCAGAAACATCCATTCTCTGACTTCACACACCTCCATTCCATGACTTCACAAACCTCCATTCTGTGACTTCACACACCTCCATTCTGAGTTCAGACACCTGCATTCTGTGACTTCACACACCTCCATTCTTCCTTCACACACCTCCATTCTATGACTTCACAAACTTCCTTTCTATGACTTCACACACCTCCATTCTATGGCTTCACACACCTCCATTCTCAGTTCACACACCTCCATTCTGTGACTTCACACACCTCCATTCTGTAACTCCACACACCTCAATTCTGTGACTTCACACACCTCGATCCTATGACTTCACACACCTCCCTTCTAAGAATTCACACACCTCCATTCTGTGATTTAACACACCTCCATTCTATGACTTCACACACCTCCATTCTGTGACTTCACACACCTCCATTCTGAGTTCACACACCTCCATTCTATGACTTCACAAACCCCCTTTCTGAGTTCACAGACCTCCATTCTATGACTTCACAAACTTCCATTCTATGACTTCACACACCTCCATTCTGACTTCACACACCTCCATTCTGACTTCACACACCTCAATTCTTTGACTTCACACACCTCCATTCTATGATTTCACACACTCCATTCTATGACTTCACACACCTCCATTCTATGACTTCACACACCTCATTTCTGAGTTGACACCCCTCCATTCTCTGATTTCACACACCTCCAATCTGACTTCACACACCTCCATTCTATGGCTTCACACACCTCCATTCGTTGACATCAAAAACAACCATTCTATGACTTCACACAACTCCATTGTGACTTCACACACCTCCATTCTATGAATTCACACACCTCTATTTTCTGACTTCACACACCTCCATTCTATGACGTCACACACCTCCAGTCTATGACTTCACACACCTCCATTCTATGACTTCACAAACCTCCATTCTGAGTTCACAGACCTCCATTCTATGACTTCACACACCTCCATTCTATGACTTCACTCACCTCCATTCTGACTCACACACCTCCATTCTGACTTCACACACCTCCATTCGTTGACATCAAAAAACACCATTCTATGACTTTACACAACTCCATTTTGACTTCACACACCTCCATTCTATGAGTTCACACACCTCCATTTTATGATTTCACACACCTCCATTCTATGACTTCACACACCTCAATTCTATAACTTCCACACCTCCATTCTATGACTTCACACACCTCCATTCTGTGACTTCACACACCTCCACTCTATGACTTCAAACACCTTCATTCTTACTTCACAAACATCCATTCTGTGACTTCACACACCTCCATTCTGTGACTTCACACACTTTCGTTCTGACTTCACACACCTCCATTCTCTGACTTCACACACCTCAATTCTGTGACTTCACACCCCTCCATTCTGACTTCACATACCTCCATTCTATGATTTCACACACCTCAATTCTGTGACTTCACACACCTCCATTCTAACTTCACATACCTCCATTCTATGATTTCACACACCTCAATTCTATGACTTCACACACCTCCATTCTGTGACTTCACACACCACCTTTTTGACTTCACACACCTCCATTCTGTGACTTCACACACCTCCATTCTGTGACTTCACACACCTCCGTTTTGACTTCACACACTTCCACTCTGTGACTTCACACACCTCCATTCTGTGACTTCACACACCTCTATTGTTTCACTACACACACCTCCATTCTTTGACTTCACACACCTCCATTCCATGACTTCACACACCTCCATTCTATGAGTTCACACACCTCCAATTTGACTTCACACACCTCCATTCTATGACTTCACACACCTTCATTCTTACTTCAGAAACATCCATTCTCTGACTTCCCACACCTCCATTCTATGACTTCACAAACCTCCATTCTGTGACTTCACACACCTCCATTCTGAGTTCACACACCTCCATTCTGTGACTTCACACACCTCCATTCGTTGACATCAACAACCACCATTCTATGTCTTCATACAACTCCATTTTAACTTCACACAGCTCCATTCTATGACTTCACACACCTCCATTTTATGACTTCACACACCTCCATTCTATGACTTCACACACCTCAATTGTATGACTTCACACACCTCTATTCTATAACTTCACACACCTCCATTCTGTGACTTCACGCACCTCCACTCTATGACTTCAAACACCTTCATTCTTACTTCACAAACATCCATTCTGTGACTTCACACACCTCCATTCTGTGATTTCACAAACCTTCATTCCGACTTCACACACCGCCATTCTGTGACTTCACACACCTCAATTCTGTGACTTCACACACCTCCATTCTGACTTCACACACCTCCATTCTATGACTTCACTCACCTCCATTCTATGACTTCACACACCTCCATTTTGTGACTTCACACACCTAAATTCTATGACTTCACACACCTCCATTGTGACTTCACACACCTCTATTCTATGAGTTCACACACCACCATTCTGACTTCACACACCTCCATTCTATGACTTCACACACCTCCGTTCTGACTTCACACAGCTCCATTCTTAGTTCACACACCTCCATTCTATGACATCACAGACCTCGAATCTGTGACTTCACTCACCTCCACTCTATGAATTCACACTCCTCCATTCTATGACTTCCCACACCTCCTTTCTATGACTTCACCCACCTCAGTCTATGACTTCACACACCTCCATTCTGACTTCACACACCTCCATTCTGTGACTTCACACTCCTCCATTCTATGACTTCACACACCTCAATTCTATGACTTCACACACCTCCATTCTATGACTTCACACACCTCCATTCTGTGACTTCACACACCTCCATTCCATAACTTCAAACACCTTCATTCTGACTTCACACACCTCCATTCTCTGACTTCACAGACCTCAATTCTGTGACGTGACACACCTCCATTCTGACTTCACACACCTTCATTCTATGATTTCACACACCTCCATTCTATGACTTCACACACCTCCATTCTGTGACTTCACACACCTCCATTCTGACTTCACACCCCTCCATTCTGACTTCACACACCTCCATTCTCACATCACACAGCTCCATTCTATGAATTCACACACCTCCATTCTGTGACTTCACACACCACCTTTTTGACTTCACACACCTCCATTCTGTGACTTCACACACCTCCATTCTGTGACTTCACACACCTCCGTTTTGACTTCACACACTTCCAATCTGTGACTTCACACACCTCCTTTTTGTGACTTCACTCACCTCTATTGTTTCACTTCACACACCTCCATTCTTTGACTTCACACACCGCCATTCCATGACTTCACAAACCTCCATTCTATGAGTTCACACACCTCCATTCTATGAGTTCACACACCTCCAATTTGACTTCACACATCTCCATTCTATGACTTCACACACCTTCATTCTTACTTCAGAAACATCCATTCTCTAACTTCACACACCTCCATTCTATGACTTCACAAACCTCATTCTGTGACTTCACACACCTCCATTCTGAGTTCACACACCTCCTTTCTATGACTTCACACACTTCCATTCTATGACTTCACACACCTCCATTCTGTGGCTTCACACACCTACATTCTGAGTTCACACACCTCCATTCTGTGACTTCACACACCTCCATTCTTTGACTTCTTACACCTCCATTCTGTGACTTCACACACCTCGATCCTATGACTTCACACACCTCCATTCAATGAATTAACACACCTCCATTCTGTGATTTCACAAACCTCCATTCGATGACTTCACACACCTCCATTCTGTGACTTCACACACCTCCATTCTGAGTTCACACACCTCCATTCTATGACTTCACAAACCTCCATTCTGAGTTCACAGACCTCCATTCTATGACTTCACACACCTCCATTCTATGACTTCACTCACCTCCATTCTGACTTCACACACCTCCATTCTGACTTCACACACCTTAATTCTGTGACCTCACACACCTCCATTCTATGATTTCACACACTTTCATTCTATGACTTCACACACCTCCATTCTGTGGCTTCACACACCTACATTCTGAGTTCACACACCTCCATTCTGTGACTTCACACACCTCCATTCTATGATTTCACAGACCTCCAATCTGGCTTCACACACCTCCATTCTATGACTTCACACACCTCCATTCGTTGACATCAAAAAACACCATTCTATGACTTCACACAACTCCATTTTGACATCACACACCTCCATTCTATGAGTTCACACACCTCCATTTTATGACTTCACACACCTCCATTCTATGACTTCACACACCTCAATTCTATGACTTCACACACCTCCATTCTATGACTTCAGACACCTCCATTCTGTGACTTCACACACCTCCAGTCTATGACTTCAAACACCTTCATTCTTACTTCACAAACATCCATTCTGTGAATTCACACACCTCCATTCTTTGACTTCACACACCTTCATTCTGACTTCACACACCTCCATTCTGTGACTTCACACACCTCCATTCTATGACTTCACACACCTCCATTCTGTGACTTCACACACCACCTTTTTGACTTCACACACCTCAATTCTGTGACTTCACACACCTCGATTCTGTGACTTCACACACCTCCGTTTTGACTTCACACACTTCCCTTCTGTGACTTCACACACCTCCATTCTGTGACTTCACACACCTCTATTATTTCACTTCACACACCTCCATTCTTTGACTTCACACACCTCCATTCCATGATTTCACACACCTCCATTCTATGAGTTCACACACCTCCATTGTATGAGTTCACACACCTCCAATTTGACTTCACACACCTCTATTCTATGACTGCACACACCTTCATTCTTACTTCAGAAACATCCATTCTCTGACTTCACACACCTCCATTCTATGACTTCACAAACCTCCATTCTGTGAGTTCACACACCTCCATTCTAGGACTTCACACACCTCCATTCTGTGGTTTCACACACCTCCATTCTGAGTTCACACACCTCCATTCTCTGACTTCACACCCCTCCATTCTGTGACTTCACACACCTCCATTCTGTGACTTCACACACCTCCATTCTATGAATTCACACACCTCCATTCTGTGATTTCACACACCTCCATTCTGTGATTTCACACACCTCCATTCTATGACTTCACACACCTCCATTCTGTGACTTCACACACCTCCATTCTGAGTTCACACACCTCCATTCTATGACTTCACAAACCCCCATTCTGAGTTCACAGACCTCCATTCTATGACTTCACACACTTCCATTCTATGACTTCACACACCTCCATTCTGACTTCACACACCTCCATTCTGACTTCACACACCTCAATTCTTTGACTTCACACACCTCAATTCTATGATTTCACACACCTCCATTCTATGACTTCACACACCTCCATTCTATGACTTCACACACCTCATTTCTGAGTTGACACACCTCCATTCTGTGACTTCACACACCTCCAATCTGACTTCACACACCTCCATTCTATGACTTCACACACCTCCATTCGTTGACATAAAAACAACCATTCTATGACTTCACACACCTCCATTCTATGACTTCACACACCTCCATTCTGTGACTTCACACACCTCCATTCTATGACTTCACACACCTCCATTCTATGACTTCACACACCTCAATTGTATGACTTCACACACCTCTATTCTATAACTTCACACACCTCCATTCTGTGACTTCACGCACCTCCACTCTATGACTTCAAACACCTTCATTCTTACTTCACAAACATCCATTCTGTGACTTCACACACCTCCATTCTGTGATTTCACAAACCTTCATTCCGACTTCACACACCGCCATTCTGTGACTTCACACACCTCAATTCTGTGACTTCACACACCTCCATTCTGACTTCACACACCTCCATTCTATGACTTCACTCACCTCCATTCTATGACTTCACACACCTCCATTTTGTGACTTCACACACCTAAATTCTATGACTTCACACACCTCCATTGTGACTTCACACACCTCTATTCTATGAGTTCACACACCACCATTCTGACTTCACACACCTCCATTCTATGACTTCACACACCTCCGTTCTGACTTCACACAGCTCCATTCTTAGTTCACACACCTCCATTCTATGACATCACAGACCTCGAATCTGTGACTTCACTCACCTCCACTCTATGACTTCACACTCCTCCATTCTATGACTTCCCACACCTCCTTTCTATGACTTCACCCACCTCAGTCTATGACTTCACACACCTCCATTCTGACTTCACACACCTCCATTCTGTGACTTCACACTCCTCCATTCTATGACTTCACACACCTCAATTCTATGACTTCACACACCTCCATTCTATGACTTCACACACCTCCATTCTGTGACTTCACACACCTCCATTCCATAACTTCAAACACCTTCATTCTGACTTCACACACCTCCATTCTCTGACTTCACAGACCTCAATTCTGTGACGTGACACACCTCCATTCTGACTTCACACACCTTCATTCTATGATTTCACACACCTCCATTCTATGACTTCACACACCTCCATTCTGTGACTTCACACACCTCCATTCTGACTTCACACCCCTCCATTCTGACTTCACACACCTCCATTCTCACATCACACAGCTCCATTCTATGAATTCACACACCTCCATTCTGTGACTTCACACACCACCTTTTTGACTTCACACACCTCCATTCTGTGACTTCACACACCTCCATTCTGTGACTTCACACACCTCCGTTTTGACTTCACACACTTCCAATCTGTGACTTCACACACCTCCTTTTTGTGACTTCACTCACCTCTATTGTTTCACTTCACACACCTCCATTCTTTGACTTCACACACCGCCATTCCATGACTTCACAAACCTCCATTCTATGAGTTCACACACCTCCATTCTATGAGTTCACACACCTCCAATTTGACTTCACACATCTCCATTCTATGACTTCACACACCTTCATTCTTACTTCAGAAACATCCATTCTCTAACTTCACACACCTCCATTCTATGACTTCACAAACCTCATTCTGTGACTTCACACACCTCCATTCTGAGTTCACACACCTCCTTTCTATGACTTCACACACTTCCATTCTATGACTTCACACACCTCCATTCTGTGGCTTCACACACCTACATTCTGAGTTCACACACCTCCATTCTGTGACTTCACACACCTCCATTCTTTGACTTCTTACACCTCCATTCTGTGACTTCACACACCTCGATCCTATGACTTCACACACCTCCATTCAATGAATTAACACACCTCCATTCTGTGATTTCACAAACCTCCATTCGATGACTTCACACACCTCCATTCTGTGACTTCACACACCTCCATTCTGAGTTCACACACCTCCATTCTATGACTTCACAAACCTCCATTCTGAGTTCACAGACCTCCATTCTATGACTTCACACACCTCCATTCTATGACTTCACTCACCTCCATTCTGACTTCACACACCTCCATTCTGACTTCACACACCTTAATTCTGTGACCTCACACACCTCCATTCTATGATTTCACACACTTTCATTCTATGACTTCACACACCTCCATTCTGTGGCTTCACACACCTACATTCTGAGTTCACACACCTCCATTCTGTGACTTCACACACCTCCATTCTATGATTTCACACACCTCCAATCTGGCTTCACACACCTCCATTCTATGACTTCACACACCTCCATTCGTTGACATCAAAAAACACCATTCTATGACTTCACACAACTCCATTTTGACATCACACACCTCCATTCTATGAGTTCACACACCTCCATTTTATGACTTCACACACCTCCATTCTATGACTTCACACACCTCAATTCTATGACTTCACACACCTCCATTCTATGACTTCAGACACCTCCATTCTGTGACTTCACACACCTCCAGTCTATGACTTCAAACACCTTCATTCTTACTTCACAAACATCCATTCTGTGAATTCACACACCTCCATTCTTTGACTTCACACACCTTCATTCTGACTTCACACACCTCCATTCTGTGACTTCACACACCTCCATTCTATGACTTCACACACCTCCATTCTGTGACTTCACACACCACCTTTTTGACTTCACACACCTCAATTCTGTGACTTCACACACCTCGATTCTGTGACTTCACACACCTCCGTTTTGACTTCACACACTTCCCTTCTGTGACTTCACACACCTCCATTCTGTGACTTCACACACCTCTATTATTTCACTTCACACACCTCCATTCTTTGACTTCACACACCTCCATTCCATGATTTCACACACCTCCATTCTATGAGTTCACACACCTCCATTGTATGAGTTCACACACCTCCAATTTGACTTCACACACCTCTATTCTATGACTGCACACACCTTCATTCTTACTTCAGAAACATCCATTCTCTGACTTCACACACCTCCATTCTATGACTTCACAAACCTCCATTCTGTGAGTTCACACACCTCCATTCTAGGACTTCACACACCTCCATTCTGTGGTTTCACACACCTCCATTCTGAGTTCACACACCTCCATTCTCTGACTTCACACCCCTCCATTCTGTGACTTCACACACCTCCATTCTGTGACTTCACACACCTCCATTCTATGAATTCACACACCTCCATTCTGTGATTTCACACACCTCCATTCTGTGATTTCACACACCTCCATTCTATGACTTCACACACCTCCATTCTGTGACTTCACACACCTCCATTCTGAGTTCACACACCTCCATTCTATGACTTCACAAACCCCCATTCTGAGTTCACAGACCTCCATTCTATGACTTCACACACTTCCATTCTATGACTTCACACACCTCCATTCTGACTTCACACACCTCCATTCTGACTTCACACACCTCAATTCTTTGACTTCACACACCTCAATTCTATGATTTCACACACCTCCATTCTATGACTTCACACACCTCCATTCTATGACTTCACACACCTCATTTCTGAGTTGACACACCTCCATTCTGTGACTTCACACACCTCCAATCTGACTTCACACACCTCCATTCTATGACTTCACACACCTCCATTCGTTGACATAAAAACAACCATTCTATGACTTCACACACCTCCATTCTATGACTTCACACACCTCCATTCTGTGACTTCACACACCTCCATTCTATGACTTCACACACCTCCATTCTGTGACTTCACACACCTCCATTCTATGACTTCACACACCTCCATTCTATGACTTCACACACCTGCAATTTTACTTCACACACCTTCATTCCATGAGTTCACACACCTGCGTTGTGGCTTCACACACCTCCATGCTATGATTTCACACACCTCCATTCTGACTTCACACACCTCCATTCTGACTTCACACACCTCTATTCTGTGTCTTCACAGACCTCCATACTGTGACTTCACACACCTCCATTTTGACTTCACACACCTCCGTTCTGTGACTTCACACACCTCCATTCCATGACTTCAAACACCTTCATTCTGACTTCACACACCTCCATTCTCTGACTTCACAGACCTCAATTCTGTGACGTGACACACCTCCATTCTGACTTCACACACCTTCATTCTATGACTTCACACACCTCCATTCTATGACTTCACCCACCTCTATTCTGTGACTTCACACACCTCCATTCTGACTTCACACCCCTCCATTCTGACTTCACACACCTCCATTCTCACTTCACACAGCTCCATTCTATGAATTCACACACCTCCATTCTGACTTCACACACCTCCATTCTGACTTCACACACCTCTATTCTGTGTCTTCACAGACCTCCATTCTGTGACTTCACACACCTCCATTTTGACTTCACACACTTCCATTCTGTGACTTCACACACCTCTATTCCATGACTTCAAACACCTTCATTCTGACTTCACACACCTCCATTCTCTGACTTCACAGACCTCAATTCTGTGACGTGACACACCTCCATTCTGACTTCACACACCTTCATTCTATGATTTCACACACCTCCATTCTATGACTTCACACACCTCCATTCTGTGACTTCACACACCTCCATTCTGACTTCACACCCCTCCATTCTGACTTCACACACCTCCATTCACACTTCACACAGCTCCATTCTATGAATTCACACACCTCCATTCTGTGACTTCAAACACCACCTTTTTGACTTCACACACCTCCATTCTGTGACTTCACACACCTCCATTTTGTGACTTCACACACCTCCGTTTTGACTTCACAAACTTCCAATCTGTGACTTCACACACCTCCATTTTGTGACTTCACACACCTCTATTGTTTCACTTCACAAACCTCCATTCTTTGACTTCACACACCGCCATTCCATGACTTCACAAACCTCCATTCTATGATTTCACACACTTTCATTCTATGATTTCACACACCTCCATTCTGTGGCTTCACACACCTACATTCTGAGTTCACACACCTCCATTCTGTGACTTCACACACCTCCATTCTATGATTTCACACACCTCCAATCTGGCTTCACACACCTCCATTCTATGACTTCACACACCTCCATTCGTTGACATCAAAAAACACCATTCTATGACTTCACACAACTCCATTTTGACATCACACACCTCCATTCTATGAGTTCACACACCTCCATTTTATGACTTCACACACCTCCATTCTATGACTTCACACACCTCAATTCTATGACTTCACACACCTCCATTCTATGACTTCAGACACCTCCATTCTGTGACTTCACACACCTCCAGTCTATGACTTCAAACACCATCATTCTTACTTCACAAACATCCATTCTGTGAATTCACACACCTCCATTCTTTGACTTCACACACCTTCATTCTGACTTCACACACCTCCATTCTGTGACTTCACACACCTCCATTCTATGACTTCACACACCTCCATTCTGTGACTTCACACACCACCTTTTTGACTTCACACACCTCAATTCTGTGACTTCACACACCTCGATTCTGTGACTTCACACACCTCCGTTTTGACTTCACACACTTCCCTTCTGTGACTTCACACACCTCCATTCTGTGACTTCACACACCTCTATTATTTCACTTCACACACCTCCATTCTTTGACTTCACACACCTCCATTCCATGATTTCACACACCTCCATTCTATGAGTTCACACACCTCCATTGTATGAGTTCACACACCTCCAATTTGACTTCACACACCTCTATTCTATGACTGCACACACCTTCATTCTTACTTCAGAAACATCCATTCTCTGACTTCACACACCTCCATTCTATGACTTCACAAACCTCCATTCTGTGAGTTCACACACCTCCATTCTAGGACTTCACACACCTCCATTCTGTGGTTTCACACACCTCCATTCTGAGTTCACACACCTCCATTCTCTGACTTCACACACCTCCATTCTGTGACTTCACACACCTCCATTCTGTGACTTCACACACCTCCATTCTATGAATTCACACACCTCCATTCTGTGATTTCACACACCTCCATTCTGTGATTTCACACACCTCCATTCTATGACTTCACACACCTCCATTCTGTGACTTCACACACCTCCATTCTGAGTTCACACACCTCCATTCTATGACTTCACAAACCCCCATTCTGAGTTCACAGACCTCCATTCTATGACTTCACACACTTCCATTCTATGACTTCACACACCTCCATTCTGACTTCACACACCTCCATTCTGACTTCACACACCTCAATTCTTTGACTTCACACACCTCCATTCTATGATTTCACACACCTCCATTCTATGACTTCACACACCTCCATTCTATGACTTCACACACCTCATTTCTGAGTTGACACACCTCCATTCTGTGACTTCACACACCTCCAATTTGACTTCACACACCTCCATTCTATGACTTCACACACCTCCATTCGTTGACATAAAAACAACCATTCTATGACTTCACACACCTCCATTCTATGACTTCACACACCTCCATTCTGTGACTTCACACACCTCCATTCTATGACGTCACACACCTCTATTCTGTGACTTCACACACCTCCATTCTATGACTTCACACACCTCCATTCCATGACTTCACACACCTGCAATTTTACTTCACACACCTTCATTCCATGAGTTCACACACCTGCGTTGTGGCTTCACACACCTCCATGCTATGATTTCACACACCTCCATTCTGACTTCACACAACTCCATTCTGACTTCACACACCTCCATTCTGACTTCACACACCTCTATTCTGTGTCTTCACAGACCTCCATTCTGTGACTTCACACACCTCCATTTTGACTTCACACACCTCCATTCTGTGACTTCACACACCTCCATTCCATGACTTCAAACACCTTCATTCTGACTTCACACACCTCCATTCTCTGACTTCACAGACCTCAATTCTGTGACGTGACACACCTCCATTCTGACTTCACACACCTTCATTCTATGATTTCACACACCTCCATTCTATGACTTCACACACCTCTATTCTGTGACTTCACACACCTCCATTCTGACTTCACACCCCTCCATTCTGACTTCACACACCTCCATTCTCACTTCACACAGCTCCATTCTATGAATTCACAAACCTCCATTCTGACTTCACACACCTCCATTCTGACTTCACACACCTCTATTCTGTGTCTTCACAGACCTCCATTCTGTGACTTCACACACCTCCATTTTGACTTCACACACTTCCATTCTGTGACTTCACACACCTCTATTCCATGACTTCAAACACCTTCATTCTGACTTCACACCCCTCCATTCTGACTTCACACACCTCCATTCACACTTCACACAGCTCCATTCTATGAATTCACACACCTCCATTCTGTGACTTCAAACACCACCTTTTTGACTTCACACACCTCCATTCTGTGACTTCACACACCTCCCTTCTGTGACTTCACACACCTCCGTTTTGACTTCACACACTTCCAATCTGTGACTTCACACACCTCCATTTTGTGACTTCACACACCTCTATTGTTTCACTTCACAAACCTCCATTCTTTGACTTCACACACCGCCATTCCATGACTTCACAAACCTCCATTCTATGAGTTCACACACCTCCATTCTATGAGTTCACACACCTCCAATTTGACTTCACACATCTCCATTCTATGACTTCACACACCTTCATTCTTACTTCAGAAACATCCATTCTCTAACTTCACACACCTCCATTGTATGACTTCACAAACCTCCATTCTGTGACTTCACACACCTCCATTCTGAGTTCACACACCTCCTTTCTATGACTTCACACACTTCCATTCTATGACTTCACACACCTCCATTCTGTGGCTTCACACACCTACATTCTGAGTTCACACACCTCCATTCTGTGACTTCACACACCTCCATTCTTTGACTTCTCACACCTCCATTCTGTGACTTCACACACCTCGATCATATGACTTCACACACCTCCATTCAATGAATTAACACACCTCCATTCTGTGATTTCACAAACCTCCATTCTATGACTTCACACCCCTCCATTCTGTGACTTCACACACCTCCATTCTGAGTTCACACACCTTCATTCCATGACTTCACAAACCTCCATTCTGAGTTCACAGACCTCCATTCTATGACTTCACACACCTCCATTCTATGACTTCACTCACCTCCATTCTGACTTCACACACCTCCATTCTGACTTCACACACCTTAATTCTGTGGCTTCACACACCTCCATTCTATGATTTCACACACTTTCATTCTATGACTTCATACAACTCCATTCTGTGGCTTCACACACCTACATTCTGAGTTCACACACCTCCATTCTGTGACTTCACACACCTCCATTCTGTGATTTCACACACCTCCAATCTGGCTTCACACACATCCATTCTGTGACTTCACACACCTCCATTCGTTAACATCAAAAAACACCATTCTATGACTTCACACAACTCCATTTTGACTTCACACACCTCCATTCTATGAGTTCACACACCTCCATTTTATGACTTCACACACCTCCATTCTATGACTTCACACACCTCAATTCTATGACTTCACACACCTCCATTCTATGACTTCACACACCTCCATTCTGTGACTTCACACACCTCCACTCTATGACTTCAAACACCTTCATTCTTACTTCACAAACATCCATTCTGTGAATTCACACGCCTCCATTCTGTGACTTCATACACCTTCATTCTGACTTCACACACCTCCATTCTGTGACTTCACACACCTCCAATCTATGACTTCACACACCTCCATTCTGTGACTTCACACACCACCTTTTTGACTTCACACACCTCCATTCTGTGACTTCACACACCTCCATTCTGTGACTTCACACACCTCTATTGTTTCACTTCACACACCTCCATTCTTTGACTTCACACACCTCCATTCCATGACTTCACACACCTCCATTGTATGAGTTCACACACCTCCATTGTATGAGGTCACACACCTCCAATTTGACTTCACAAACCTCTATTCTATGACTTCACACACCTTCATTCTTACTTCAGAAACATCCATTCTCTGACTTCACACACCTCCATTCTATGACTTCACAAACCTCCATTCTGTGAGTTCACACACCTCCATTCTATGACTTCACACACCTCCATTCTGTGGCTTCACACACCTCCATTCTGAGTTCACACACCTCCATTCTGTGACTTCACACACCTCCATTCTGTGACTTCACACACCTCCATTCTGTGACTTCACACACCTCCATTCTATGAATTCACACACCTCCATTCTGTGATTTCACACACCTCCATTCTATGACTTCACACACCTCCATTCTGTGACTTCACACACCTCCATTCTGAGTTCACACACCTCCATTCTATGACTTCACAAACCCCCATTCTGAGTTCACAGACCTCCATTCTATGACTTCACACATTTCCATTCTATGGCTTCACACACCTCCATTCTGACTTCACACACCTTCATTCTGACTTCACACACCTCAATTCTTTGACTTCACACACCTCCATTCTATGATTTCACACACCTCCATTCTATGACTTCACACACCTCCATTCTATGACTTCACACACCTCATTTCTGAGTTGACACACCTCCATTCTGTCACTTCACACACCTCCAATCTGACTTCACACACCTCCATTCTATGACTTCACACACCTCCATTCGTTGACATAAAAACAACCATTCTATGACTTCACACAACTCCATTGTGACTTCACACACCTCCATTCTAGGAATTCACACACCTCCTTTTTATGACTTCACACACCTCCATTCTATGACTTCACACACCTCCATTCTGTGACTTCACCCACCTCCATTCTATGACTTCACAAACCTACATTCTGAGTTCACAGTCCTCCATTTTGTGACTTCACCCACCTCCATTCTATGACTTCACACACCTCCATTCTATGACTTCACACACCTCCATTCTGTGACTTCACACACCTCCATTCTATGACTTCACACACCTCCATTCTGTGACTTCACACACCTCCATTCTATGACTTCACACACCTCCATTCTGTGCCTTCCCACACCTCCATTCTATGACTTCACACACCTCCATTCTATGACTTCACACACCTGCAATTTTACTTCACACACCTTCATTCCATGAGTTCACACACCTGCGTTGTGGCTTCACACACCTCCATTCTATTACTTCACACACCTCATTTCTGAGTTGACAGACCTCCATTCTGTCACTTCACACACCTCCAATCTGACTTCACACACCTCCATTCTATGACTTCACACACCTCCATTCGTTGACATAAAAACAACCATTCTATGACTTCACACAACTCCATTGTGACTTCACACACCTCCATTCTATGAATTCACACACCTCCATTTTTGACTTCACACACCTCCATTCTATGACTTCACACACCTCCATTCTGTGACTTCACCCACCTCCATTCTATGACTTCACAAACCTACATTCTGAGTTCACAGTCCTCCATTCTATGACTTCACACACCTCCATTCTATGACTTCACACACCTCCATTCTATGACTTCACACACCTCCATTCTGTGACTTCACACACCTCCATTCTATGACTTCACACACCTCCATTCTGTGACTTCACACACCTCCATTCTATGACTTCACACACCTTCATTCTATGACTTCACACACCTGCAATTTTACTTCACACACCTTCATTCCATGAGTTCACACACCTGCGTTGTGGCTTCACACACCTCCATGCTATGATTTCACACACCTCCATTCTGACTTCACACACCTCCATTCTGACTTCACACACCTCTATTCTGTTTCTTCACAGATCTCCATTCTGTGACTTCACACACCTCCATTTTGACTTCACACACTTCAATTCTGTGACTTCACACACCTCCTGTTGTGAGCCAGAGTGGAATCAAACTGTACCTTGGCTTGCATCAGACGATGGCTTTATTGTCTTATTGCTTTCTGGCCCTATTCTATGCAAATGACCTGAGAATTACCATATGAATGTAACACCTGGAGGTTCCCTGGGTGAGGAGGAGGGAAGAAGGGGGAGTGTAAAATAAACAGGCAGTCTCGGAAGTCTTTACCTGGACTGCGGACATCCCCGACCCGCTGTGTCTGTCTCTCTTCTATTTCTTGCTAATCCTTGCCCCCGATTTCAGGAACCCCAATCTGTGAACCCTGGTTTGCCGTCGGTTGGCCCCGGCAACCTCCATTCTGTGACTTCACACACCTCCATTCTTTGACTTCACACACCTCCATTCTTGGACTTCACACACCTCCATTCCATGACTTCACACACCTCCATTCTATGAGTTCACACACCTCCATTATATGAGTTCACACAACTCCATTTTGACTTCACACACATCCATTCTATGACTTCACACACCTTCATTCTTACTTTAGAAACATTCATTCTATGACTTCACACACCTCCATTGTATGACTTCACAAACCTCCATTCTGTGACTTCACAAACCTGCATTCTGGGTTCACACACCTCCATTCTATGACTTCACACACTTCCATTCTATGACTTCACACACCTCCATTCTTTGACTTCAAACACCTCCATTTTGAGTACACAAACCTCCATTCTGTGACTTCACACACCTCCATTCTATGAATTCACACACTTCCATTCTATGACTTCACACACCTCCATTCTATGACTTCACACACCTCCATTCTGTGACTTCACAAACCTCCATTCTATGAGTTCACACTCCTCCATTCTATGAATTCACACACCTCCATTCTGTGACTTCACACACCTCCATTCTATGACTTCACACACCTCCATTCTGTGACTTCACCCACCTCCATTGTGAGTTCACATACCTCCATTCTGTGATTCACACACCTTCATTCTGTGACTTCACACACCTACATTCTATGACTTCACACACCTCCATTCTATGACTTCACAGACCTCCATTCTGTGACTTCACGCACCTTCATTCTATGACTTCACACACCTCAATTCTGTGACTTCACACACCTTGATTCTATGATTTCACATACCTCCATTCTGACTTCACACACCTCCATTCTATGACTTCACTCACCTCTATTCTGACTTCACACAGCTCCATTGTGTGTCTTGACAAAACTCCATTCTATGGTTTCTCACACCTCCATACTATGACTTCACACACCTCCATTCAGAGTTCACACACCTCCATTCTGTGACTTCACCCACCTCCATTCTATGACTTCACAAACCTACATTCTGAGTTCACAGTCCTCCATTTTGTGACTTCACCCACCTCCATTCTATGACTTCACACACCTCCATTCTATGACTTCACACACCTCCATTCTGTGACTTCACACACCTCCATTCTATGACTTCACACACCTCCATTCTGTGACTTCACACACCTCCATTCTATGACTTCACACACCTCCATTCTGTGACTTCACACACCTCCATTCTGTGACTTCACACACCTCCATTCTGTGCCTTCCCACACCTCCATTCTATGACTTCACACACCTCCATTCTATGACTTCACACACCTGCAATTTTACTTCACACACCTTCATTCCATGAGTTCACACACCTGCGTTGTGGCTTCACACACCTCCATTCTATTACTTCACACACCTCATTTCTGAGTTGACAGACCTCCATTCTGTCACTTCACACACCTCCAATCTGACTTCACACACCTCCATTCTATGACTTCACACACCTCCATTCGTTGACATAAAAACAACCATTCTATGACTTCACACAACTCCATTGTGACTTCACACACCTCCATTCTATGAATTCACACACCTCCATTTTTGACTTCACACACCTCCATTCTATGACTTCACACACCTCCATTCTGTGACTTCACCCACCTCCATTCTATGACTTCACAAACCTACATTCTGAGTTCACAGTCCTCCATTCTATGACTTCACACACCTCCATTCTATGACTTCACACACCTCCATTCTATGACTTCACACACCTCCATTCTGTGACTTCACACACCTCCATTCTATGACTTCACACACCTCCATTCTGTGACTTCACACACCTCCATTCTATGACTTCACACACCTTCATTCTATGACTTCACACACCTGCAATTTTACTTCACACACCTTCATTCCATGAGTTCACACACCTGCGTTGTGGCTTCACACACCTCCATGCTATGATTTCACACACCTCCATTCTGACTTCACACACCTCCATTCTGACTTCACACACCTCTATTCTGTTTCTTCACAGATCTCCATTCTGTGACTTCACACACCTCCATTTTGACTTCACACACTTCAATTCTGTGACTTCACACACCTCCTGTTGTGAGCCAGAGTGGAATCAAACTGTACCTTGGCTTGCATCAGACGATGGCTTTATTGTCTTATTGCTTTCTGGCCCTATTCTATGCAAATGACCTGAGAATTACCATATGAATGTAACACCTGGAGGTTCCCTGGGTGAGGAGGAGGGAAGAAGGGGGAGTGTAAAATAAACAGGCAGTCTCGGAAGTCTTTACCTGGACTGCGGACATCCCCGACCCGCTGTGTCTGTCTCTCTTCTATTTCTTGCTAATCCTTGCCCCCGATTTCAGGAACCCCAATCTGTGAACCCTGGTTTGCCGTCGGTTGGCCCCGGCAACCTCCATTCTGTGACTTCACACACCTCCATTCTTTGACTTCACACACCTCCATTCTTGGACTTCACACACCTCCATTCCATGACTTCACACACCTCCATTCTATGAGTTCACACACCTCCATTATATGAGTTCACACAACTCCATTTTGACTTCACACACATCCATTCTATGACTTCACACACCTTCATTCTTACTTTAGAAACATCCATTCTATGACTTCACACACCTCCATTGTATGACTTCACAAACCTCCATTCTGTGACTTCACAAACCTGCATTCTGGGTTCACACACCTCCATTCTATGACTTCACACACTTCCATTCTATGACTTCACACACCTCCATTCTTTGACTTCAAACACCTCCATTTTGTGTACACAAACCTCCATTCTGTGACTTCACACACCTCCATTCTATGAATTCACACACTTCCATTCTATGTCTTCACACACCTCCATTCTATGACTTCACACACCTCCATTCTGTGACTTCACAAACCTCCATTCTATGAGTTCACACTCCTCCATTCTATGAATTCACACACCTCCATTCTGTGACTTCACACACCTCCATTCTATGACTTCACACACCTCCATTCTGTGACTTCACCCACCTCCATTGTGAGTTCACATACCTCCATTCTGTGATTCACACACCTTCATTCTGTGACTTCACACACCTACATTCTATGACTTCACACACCTCCATTCTATGACTTCACAGACCTCCATTCTGTGACTTCACGCACCTTCATTCTATGACTTCACACACCTCCATTCTGTGACTTCACACACCTTGATTCTATGATTTCACATACCTCCATTCTGACTTCACACACCTCCATTCTATGACTTCACTCACCTCTATTCTGACTTCACACAGCTCCATTGTGTGTCTTGACAAAACTCCATTCTATGGTTTCTCACACCTCCATACTATGACTTCACACACCTCCATTCAGAGTTCACACACCTCCATTCTGTGACTTCCCACACCTTCATTCTGACTTCACTCACCTCCATTGTATGACTTCACACACCTCCATTTTGTGACTTCACCCACCTCCATTCTATGACGTCACACACTTCAATTTGACGTCACACACCTCCATTCTATGAATTCACAAATCTCCATTCTATGACTTCACACACCTCCATTCTGACTTTACACACCTCCATTCTATGACTTCACAAACCTCGAATCTGTGTCTTCAGTCACCTCCACTGTATGACTTCACACTCCTCCATTCTATGACTTCTCACACCTCTTTCTATGACTTCACCCACCTCCCTTCTTTGACCGCACAACTCCATTCGAGACTTCACACACCTCCATTGTGTGACTTCACACACCTCCATTCTGTGACTTCACACACCTCCATTCTGAGTTCACACACCTCCATTCTGTGACTTCACAAACCTCCATTCGTTGACATCAAAAACCACCATTCTATGACTTCACACAACTCCATTTTAACTTCACACACCTCCATTCTATGACTTCACACACCTCCATTTTATGACTTCATACACCTCCATTCTATGACTTCACACACCTCAATTCTATGACTTCACACACCTCTATTCTATGACTTCACACACCTCCATTCTGTGACTTCACACACCTCCACTCGATGACTTCAAACACCTTCATTCTTACTGCACAAACATCCATTCTGTGACTTCACACACCTAAATTCTGTGATATCACAAACCTTCATTCTGACTTCACACACCTCCAATCTGTGACATGACAAACCTCAATTCTGTGACTTCACACACCTCCATTCTGACTTCACACACCTCCATTCTCTGACTTCACTCACCTCCATTCTATGACCTCACACACCTCCATTTTGTGACTTCACACACCTAAATTCTATGACTTCACACACCTCCATTGTGACCTCACACACCTCCATTTTATGAGTTCACACACCTCCATTCTGACTTCACACACCTCCATTCTATGGCTTCACACACCTCCGTTCTGACTTCACACAGGTCCATTCTGTGACTTCACAAAACTCCATTCTGTGATTTCACACACCTCCATACTATGACTTCACACACCTCTATCTATGACTTCATACACCTCCATTCTGAGTTCACAGACCTCCATTCTGTGACTTCACACACCTCCGTTCTGACTTCACACACCTTCATTTTATGACTTCACACACCTCCATTCTGTGACTTCTCACACCTCCATTCTATGACTTCACACTCTTCCATTGTGACGTCACACAACTCCATTCTATGAGTTCACACATCTCCATTCTATGATTTCACACCCCTCAATTCTGACTTCAAACACCTCCATTCTGTGACATCACAGACCTCGAATCTGTGACTTCACTCACCTCCACTCTATGACTTCACACTCCTCCATTCTATGACTTCCCACACCTCCTTTCTATGACTTCACCCACCTCAGTCTATGACTTCACACACCTCCATTCTGACTTCACACACCTCCATTCTGTGACTTCACACACCTCCATTCTATGACTTCACACACCTCAATTCTATGACTTCACACACCTCCATTCTCTGACTTCACACACCTCCATTCTGTGACTTCACACACCTCCATTCCATGACTTCAAACACCTTCATTCTGACTTCACACACCTCCAATCTCTGACTTCACAGACCTCAATTCTGTGACGTGACACACCTCCATTCTGACTTCACACACCTTCATTCTATGATTTCACACACCTCCATTCTATGACTTCACACACCTCCATTCTGTGACTTCACACACCTCCATTCTATGACTTCACACACCTCAATTCTATGACTTCACACACCTCCATTCTCTGACTTCACACACCTCCATTCTGTGACTTCACACACCTCCATTCCATGACTTCAAACACCTTCATTCTGACTTCACACACCTCCAATCTCTGACTTCACTCACCTCCATTCTATGACCTCACACACCTCCATTTTGTGACTTCACACACCTAAATTCTATGACTTCACACACCTCCATTGTGACCTCACACACCTCCATTTTATGAGTTCACACACCTCCATTCTGACTTCACACACCTCCATTCTATGGCTTCACACACCTCCGTTCTGACTTCACACAGGTCCATTCTGTGACTTCACAAAACTCCATTCTGTGATTTCACACACCTCCATACTATGACTTCACACACCTCTATCTATGACTTCATACACCTCCATTCTGAGTTCACAGACCTCCATTCTGTGACTTCACACACCTCCGTTCTGACTTCACACACCTTCATTTTATGACTTCACACACCTCCATTCTGTGACTTCTCACACCTCCATTCTATGACTTCACACTCTTCCATTGTGACGTCACACAACTCCATTCTATGAGTTCACACATCTCCATTCTATGATTTCACACCCCTCAATTCTGACTTCAAACACCTCCATTCTGTGACATCACAGACCTCGAATCTGTGACTTCACTCACCTCCACTCTATGACTTCACACTCCTCCATTCTATGACTTCCCACACCTCCTTTCTATGACTTCACCCACCTCAGTCTATGACTTCACACACCTCCATTCTGACTTCACACACCTCCATTCTGTGACTTCACACACCTCCATTCTATGACTTCACACACCTCAATTCTATGACTTCACACACCTCCATTCTCTGACTTCACACACCTCCATTCTGTGACTTCACACACCTCCATTCTGACTTCACACCCCTCCATTCTGACTTCACACACCTCCATTCTCACTTCACACAGCTCCATTCTATGAATTCACACACCTCCATTCTGTGACTTCACACACCACCTTTTTGACTTCACATACCTCCATTCTGTGACTTCACACACCTCCATTCTGTGACTTCACACACCTCCGTTTTGACTTCACACACTTCCAATCTGTGACTTCACACACCTCCATTCTGTGACATCACACACCTCTATTGTTTCACTTCACACACCTCCATTCTTTGACTTCACACACCGCCATTCCATGACTTCACAAACCTCCATTCTATGAGTTCACACACCTCCATTCTATGAGTTCACACACCTCCAATTTGACTTCACACATCTCCATTCTATGACTTCACACACCTTCATTCTTACTTCAGAAACATCCATTCTCTGACTTCACAAACCTCCATTCTGTGACTTCACACACCTCCATTCTGAGTTCACACACCTCCTTTCTATGACTTCACACACTTCCATTCTATGACTTCACACACCTCCATTCTGTGACTTCACAAACCTCCATTCTGAGTTCACAGACCTCCATTCTATGACTTCACACACCTCCATTCTATGACTTCACTCACCTCCATTCTGACTTCACACACCTCCATTCTGACTTCACACACCTTAATTCTGTGACTTCACACACCTCCATTCTATGATTTCACACACTTTCATTCTATGACTTCACACACCTCCATTCTGTGGCTTCACACACCTCCATTCTATGACTTCACACACCTCCATTCTGTGACTTCACACACCTCCATTCTGACTTCACACACCTCAATTCTGACTTCACACAGCTCCAATCTATGACTTCACACACCTCCATTCTGTGACTTCACACACCTGCATTCTATGACTTCACACACCTCCACTGTGATTTCACACACCTCCATTCTATGAGTTCACACACGTCCATTGTGACTTCACACACCTTAATTCTATGACTTCACACACCTCCATTCTGACTTCACACACCTCCATTCTGTGACTTCAAACACTTCCATTTTATGATTTCACACACCTCCATTCTATGAATTCACACACCTCCATTCTGTGACTTCACACACCTCCATTCTATGACTTCACACACCTCCATTCTGTGACTTCAAACACTTCCATTTTATGATTTCACACACCTCCATTCTATGAATTCACACACCTCCATTTTGTGACTTCCCACACCTCAATTCTATGAATTCACACACCTCCATTCTGTGACTTCACACCTCCATTCTGAATTCACACACCTCCATTCTGTGACTTCACACACCTCCCTTCTATGACTTCACACACCTCCATTCTTTGACTTCACACATCTTCATACTTACTTCAGAAACATCCATTCTCTGACCACACACACCTCCATTCTATGACTTCACAAAACTCCATTCTGTGTCTTCACACACCTCCAAACTGAGTTCACACACCTCCTTTCTATGACTTCACACACCTCCTTTCTGTGGCTTCACACACCTACATTCTGAGTTCACACACCTCCATTCTGTGACTTCACACACCTCCATGCTGTGACTTCACACACCTCCATTCTGTGACTTCACACACCTGGATCCTATGACTTCACACTCTTCCATTCTATGACTTCACACACCTCCATTCTGTGGCTTCACACACCTACATTCTGAGTTCACACACCTCCATTCTGTGACTTCACACACCTCCACTCTGTGACTTCACACACCTCCGTTTTGACTTCACACACTTCCATTCTATGAATTCACACACCTCCATTCTGTGATTTCACAAACCTCCAATCTATGACTTCACACACCTCCATTCTGTGGCTTCACACACCTCCATTCTATGACTTCACACACCTCCATTCTATGACTTCACAAACCTCCATTCTGAGTTCACAGACCTCCATTCTATGACTTCACACACCTCCATTCTATGACTTCACACACCTCCATTCTGTGCCTTCACACACCTCCATTCGATGCCTTCACACACCTCCATTTTGTGACTTCACACACCTAAATTCTATGACTTCACACACCTCCATTGTGACTTCACAAACCTCCATTCTATGACTTCACACACCTCCATTCTATGACTTCACACACCTCCATTTTGTGACTTCACACACTTCCATTCTATGACTTCACACACCTCCATTCTATGACTTCACACACCTCCATTCGTTGACATCAAAAACCACCATTCTATGACTTCACACAGCTCCATTCTGACTTCACACAGCTCCATTCTGTGACTCCACAAAACTCCCTTCTATGATTTCACACACCTCCATACTATGACTTCACACACCTCCATCTATGACTTCACACACCTCCATTTGAGTTCTCACACCTCATTCTGTGACTTCACACACCTCCATTCTGACTTAACATACCTCCATTGTATGACTTCACACACCTCCATTCTGTGACTTCACACACCTCCATTGTATGACTTCACACACTTCCATTGTGACATCACACACCTCCGTTCTATGAGTTCACACATCTCCATTCTATGACTTCACACACCTCCATTCTGACTTCACACACCTCCATTCTATGACTTCACAGACCTCCATTCTATGACTTCCCACACCGTCTTTCTATGACTTCACCCACCTACATTCTGCGACTTCACACCTCCATTATGACTTCACACACCTCTATTCTCTGACTTCAATCACCTCCATTCTATGACTTCACACACTTCCATTCTATGACTTCACACACCTCCATTCTATAACTACACACACCTCCATTCTTTGACTTCACACACCTCCATTCTATGACTTCACACACCTTCATTCTTCACAAACTTCCATTCTATGATTCTCACACGTCCATTCTATGACTTCACACACCTCCAATCTGTGACTTCACAAACCTCCATTCTGTGTTCACGCACCTCAATTCTGTGACTTCACACACCTCCATTCTGACTTCACACATCTCCATTCTATGACTTCACACACCTGCATTCTATAACTACACACAACTCCATTCTGTGACTTCACACACATCCATTCTGAGTTGACAAACATGCATTCTGTGACTTCACACACGTCCATGCTGACTTCACACAGCTCCATTCTATGACTTCACACAACTCCATTCTCTGACGTCACACACCTCCATTCTATGACTTCACACACCTTCATTCTTACTTCAAAAACATCAGTTCTATGACTTCACACACCTCCATTCTATGACTTCACACACTTCAATTTTGTGACTTCACACACCTATATTTTATAATTTCACACACCTCCATTGTGATTTCACACACCTCCAATCTATGAGTTCACACACCTCCATTCTGACTTCACACACCTCCATTCTAAGACTTCACACACCTCCATTCTGACTTCACACAGCTCCATTCTTTGACTTCACAAAACTCCATTCTATGATTTCACACACGTCCATACTATGACTTCACACACCTCCATCTATGACTTCACACACCTCCATTCTGAGTTCACACACCTCCATTCTGTGACTTCAAATACCTCCATTCTGAATTCACACACCTTCAATGCATGACTTCACACACCTCCATTCTGTGACTTCACACACCTCCCTTCTATGACTTCACACACTTCCATTGTGACGCACACACCTCCATTTTATGAGTTCACACATCTCCATTCTATGATTTCACACACCTCCATTCTGACTTCACACACCTCCATTCTGTGACATCACAGACCTCGAATCTGTGACTTCACTCACCTCCACTCTATGACTTCACACTCCTCCATTCTATGACTTCCCACACCTCCTTTCTATGACTTCACCCACCTCAGTCTATGACTTCACACACCTCCATTCTGACTTCACACACCTCCATTCTGTGACTTCACACACCTCCATTCTATGACTTCACACACCTCAATTCTATGACTTCACACACCTCCATTCTCTGACTTCACACACCTCCATTCTGTGACTTCACACACCTCCATTCCATGACTTCAAACACCTTCATTCTGACTTCACACACCTCCAATCTCTGACTTCACAGACCTCAATTCTGTGACGTGACACACCTCCATTCTGACTTCACACACCTTCATTCTATGATTTCACACACCTCCATTCTATGACTTCACACACCTCCATTCTGTGACTTCACACACCTCCATTCTGACTTCACACCCCTCCATTCTGACTTCACACACCTCCATTCTCACTTCACACAGCTCCATTCTATGAATTCACACACCTCCATTCTGTGACTTCACACACCACCTTTTTGACTTCACATACCTCCATTCTGTGACTTCACACACCTCCATTCTGTGACTTCACACACCTCCGTTTTGACTTCACACACTTCCAATCTGTGACTTCACACACCTCCATTCTGTGACATCACACACCTCTATTGTTTCACTTCACACACCTCCATTCTTTGACTTCACACACCGCCATTCCATGACTTCACAAACCTCCATTCTATGAGTTCACACACCTCCATTCTATGAGTTCACACACCTCCAATTTGACTTCACACATCTCCATTCTATGACTTCACACACCTTCATTCTTACTTCAGAAACATCCATTCTCTGACTTCACAAACCTCCATTCTGTGACTTCACACACCTCCATTCTGAGTTCACACACCTCCTTTCTATGACTTCACACACTTCCATTCTATGACTTCACACACCTCCATTCTGTGACTTCACAAACCTCCATTCTGAGTTCACAGACCTCCATTCTATGACTTCACACACCTCCATTCTATGACTTCACTCACCTCCATTCTGACTTCACACACCTCCATTCTGACTTCACACACCTTAATTCTGTGACTTCACACACCTCCATTCTATGATTTCACACACTTTCATTCTATGACTTCACACACCTCCATTCTGTGGCTTCACACACCTCCATTCTATGACTTCACACACCTCCATTCTGTGACTTCACACACCTCCATTCTGACTTCACACACCTCAATTGTGACTTCACACAGCTCCAATCTATGACTTCACACACCTCCATTCTGTGACTTCACACACCTCCATTCTATGACTTCACACACCTCCACTGTGATTTCACACACCTCCATTCTATGAGTTCACACACGTCCATTGTGACTTCACACACCTTAATTCTATGACTTCACACACCTCCATTCTGACTTCACACACCTCCATTCTGTGACTTCAAACACTTCCATTTTATGATTTCACACACCTCCATTCTATGAATTCACACACCTCCATTCTGTGACTTCACACACCTCCATTCTATGACTTCACACACCTCCATTCTGTGACTTCAAACACTTCCATTTTATGATTTCACACACCTCCATTCTATGAATTCACACACCTCCATTTTGTGACTTCCCACACCTCAATTCTATGAATTCACACACCTCCATTCTGTGACTTCACACCTCCATTCTGAATTCACACACCTCCATTCTGTGACTTCACACACCTCCCTTCTATGACTTCACACACCTCCATTCTTTGACTTCACACATCTTCATACTTACTTCAGAAACATCCATTCTCTGACTACACACACCTCCATTCTATGACTTCACAAAACTCCATTCTGTGTCTTCACACACCTCCAAACTGAGTTCACACACCTCCTTTCTATGACTTCACACACTTCCATTCTATGACTTCACACACCTCCTTTCTGTGGCTTCACACACCTACATTCTGAGTTCACACACCTCCATTCTGTGACTTCACACACCTCCATGCTGTGACTTCACACACCTCCATTCTGTGACTTCACACACCTGGATCCTATGACTTCACACTCTTCCATTCTATGACTTCACACACCTCCATTCTGTGGCTTCACACACCTACATTCTGAGTTCACACACCTCCATTCTGTGACTTCACACACCTCCACTCTGTGACTTCACACACCTCCGTTTTGACTTCACACACTTCCATTCTATGAATTCACACACCTCCATTCTGTGATTTCACAAACCTCCATTCTATGACTTCACACACCTCCATTCTGTGGCTTCACACACCTCCATTCTATGACTTCACACACCTCCATTCTATGACTTCACAAACCTCCATTCTGAGTTCACAGACCTCCATTCTATGACTTCACACACCTCCATTCTATGACTTCACACACCTCCATTCTGTGACTTCACACACCTCCATTCTATGACTTCACACACCTCAATTCTATGACTTCACACACCTCCATTCTCTGACTTCACACACCTCCATTCTGTGACTTCACACACCTCCATTCCATGACTTCAAACACCTTCATTCTGACTTCACACCCCTCCAATCTCTGACTTCACAGACCTCAATTCTGTGACGTGACACACCTCCATTCTGACTTCACACACCTTCATTCTATGATTTCACACACCTCCATTCTATGACTTCACACACCTCCATTCTGTGACTTCACACACCTCCATTCTGACTTCACACCCCTCCATTCTGACTTCACACACCTCCATTCTCACTTCACACAGCTCCATTCTATGAATTCACACACCTCCATTCTGTGACTTCACACACCACCTTTTTGACTTCACATACCTCCATTCTGTGACTTCACACACCTCCATTCTGTGACTTCACACACCTCCGTTTTGACTTCACACACTTCCAATCTGTGACTTCACACACCTCCATTCTGTGACATCACACACCTCTATTGTTTCACTTCACACACCTCCATTCTTTGACTTCACACACCGCCATTCCATGACTTCACAAACCTCCATTCTATGAGTTCACACACCTCCATTCTATGAGTTCACACACCTCCAATTTGACTTCACACATCTCCATTCTATGACTTCACACACCTTCATTCTTACTTCAGAAACATCCATTCTCTGACTTCACAAACCTCCATTCTGTGACTTCACACACCTCCATTCTGAGTTCACACACCTCCTTTCTATGACTTCACACACTTCCATTCTATGACTTCACACACCTCCATTCTGTGACTTCACAAACCTCCATTCTGAGTTCACAGACCTCCATTCTATGACTTCACACACCTCCATTCTATGACTTCACTCACCTCCATTCTGACTTCACACACCTCCATTCTGACTTCACACACCTTAATTCTGTGACTTCACACACCTCCATTCTATGATTTCACACACTTTCATTCTATGACTTCACACACCTCCATTCTGTGGCTTCACACACCTCAATTCTATGACTTCACACACCTCCATTCTGTGACTTCACACACCTCCATTCTGACTTCACACACCTCAATTCTGACTTCACACAGCTCCAATCTATGACTTCACACACCTCCATTCTGTGACTTCACACACCTCCATTCTATGACTTCACACACCTCCACTGTGATTTCACACACCTCCATTCTATGAGTTCACACACGTCCATTGTGACTTCACACACCTTAATTCTATGACTTCACACACCTCCATTCTGACTTCACACACCTCCATTCTGTGACTTCAAACACTTCCATTTTATGATTTCACACACCTCCATTCTATGAATTCACACACCTCCATTCTGTGACTTCACACACCTCCATTCTATGACTTCACACACCTCCATTCTGTGACTTCAAACACTTCCATTTTATGATTTCACACACCTCCATTCTATGAATTCACACACCTCCATTTTGTGACTTCCCACACCTCAATTCTATGAATTCACACACCTCCATTCTGTGACTTCACACCTCCATTCTGAATTCACACACCTCCATTCTGTGACTTCACACACCTCCCTTCTATGACTTCACACACCTCCATTCTTTGACTTCACACATCTTCATACTTACTTCAGAAACATCCATTCTCTGACTACACACACCTCCATTCTATGACTTCACAAAACTCCATTCTGTGTCTTCACACACCTCCAAACTGAGTTCACACACCTACTTTCTATGACTTCACACACTTCCATTCTATGACTTCACACACCTCCTTTCTGTGGCTTCACACACCTACATTCTGAGTTCACACACCTCCATTCTGTGACTTCACACACCTCCATGCTGTGACTTCACACACCTCCATTCTGTGACTTCACACACCTGGATCCTATGACTTCACACTCTTCCATTCTATGACTTCACACACCTCCATTCTGTGGCTTCACACACCTACATTCTGAGTTCACACACCTCCATTCTGTGACTTCACACACCTCCACTCTGTGACTTCACACACCTCCGTTTTGACTTCACACACTTCCATTCTATGAATTCACACACCTCCATTCTGTGATTTCACAAACCTCCATTCTATGACTTCACACACCTCCATTCTGTGGCTTCACACACCTCCATTCTATGACTTCACACACCTCCATTCTATGACTTCACAAACCTCCATTCTGAGTTCACAGACCTCCATTCTATGACTTCACACACCTCCATTCTATGACTTCACACACCTCCATTCTGTGCCTTCACACACCTCCATTCGATGCCTTCACACACCTCCATTTTGTGACTTCACACACCTAAATTCTATGACTTCACACACCTCCATTTTGTGACTTCACACACTTCCATTCTATGACTTCACACACCTCCATTCTATGACTTCACACACCTCCATTCGTTGACATCAAAAACCACCATTCTATGACTTCACACAGCTCCATTCTGACTTCACACAGCTCCATTCTGTGACTCCACAAAACTCCCTTCTATGATTTCACACACCTCCATACTATGACTTCACACACCTCCATCTATGACTTCACACACCTCCATTTGAGTTCTCACACCTCATTCTGTGACTTCACACACCTCCATTCTGACTTAACATACCTCCATTGTATGACTTCACACACCTCCATTCTGTGACTTCACACACCTCCATTGTATGACTTCACACACTTCCATTGTGACATCACACACCTCCGTTCTATGAGTTCACACATCTCCATTCTATGACTTCACACACCTCCATTCTGACTTCACACACCTCCATTCTATGACTTCACAGACCTCCATTCTATGACTTCCCACACCGTCTTTCTATGACTTCACCCACCTACATTCTGCGACTTCACACCTCCATTATGACTTCACACACCTCTATTCTCTGACTTCAATCACCTCCATTCTATGACTTCACACACTTCCATTCTATGACTTCACACACCTCCATTCTATAACTACACACACCTCCATTCTTTGACTTCACACACCTCCATTCTATGACTTCACACACCTTCATTCTTCACAAACTTCCATTCTATGATTCTCACACGTCCATTCTATGACTTCACACACCTCCAATCTGTGACTTCACAAACCTCCATTCTGTGTTCACGCACCTCAATTCTGTGACTTCACACACCTCCATTCTGACTTCACACATCTCCATTCTATGACTTCACACACCTGCATTCTATAACTACACACAACTCCATTCTGTGACTTCACACACATCCATTCTGAGTTGACAAACATGCATTCTGTGACTTCACACACGTCCATGCTGACTTCACACAGCTCCATTCTATGACTTCACACAACTCCATTCTCTGACGTCACACACCTCCATTCTATGACTTCACACACCTTCATTCTTACTTCAAAAACATCAGTTCTATGACTTCACACACCTCCATTCTATGACTTCACACACTTCAATTTTGTGACTTCACACACCTATATTTTATGATTTCACACACCTCCATTGTGATTTCACACACCTCCAATCTATGAGTTCACACACCTCCATTCTGACTTCACACACCTCCATTCTAAGACTTCACACACCTCCATTCTGACTTCACACAGCTCCATTCTTTGACTTCACAAAACTCCATTCTATGATTTCACACACGTCCATACTATGACTTCACACACCTCCATCTATGACTTCACACACCTCCATTCTGAGTTCACACACCTCCATTCTGTGACTTCAAATACCTCCATTCTGAATTCACACACCTTCAATGCATGACTTCACACACCTCCATTCTGTGACTTCACACACCTCCCTTCTATGACTTCACACACTTCCATTGTGACGCACACACCTCCATTTTATGAGTTCACACATCTCCATTCTATGATTTCACACACCTCCATTCTGACTTCACACACCTCCATTGTATGACTTCACATACCTCCATTCTATGACTTCACACACCTCCATTCTGACGTCACAAACCTCCATTCTGTGACTTCACACACCTCCATTCTATGAGTTCACACACCTGAATTCTATGACTTCACACAGCTCCATTCTATGACTTCACACACCTCCATTCTGTGACTTCACACACCTCCATTCTATGACTTCAAAAACCTAAATTCTATGACCTCACACAACTCCATTCTATGACTTCACACACCTCCATTCTGTGACTTCACACACCTCCATTCTGACTTTACACACCTCTATTCTGTGTCTTCACATACCTCAATTCTGTGACTTCACACACTTCCATTCTGACTTCACACACCTCCGTTCTATGATTTCACACACCTTCATTCTATGACTTCACCCAGCTCCATTCTATGACTTCACACACCTGCATTCTGTGACTTCAGACACCTCAATTCTATGACTTCACACACCATAATTCTGACTTCACACACCTCCATTCTGTGACTTCAAACACCTCCATTCTATGATTTCAGACACCTCCATTGTATGATTTCACACACCTCCATTCTATGACTTCACACACCTCCATTCTATGACTTCACTCACATCCATTCTAAATTCACACACCTCCATTCTGTGACTTCTCACACCTCCATTCTGACTTCACACACCCCCATTCTATAACTTCACACACCTCCATTCTGAATTCACACACCTCCATTCTGTGACTTCTCACACTTCCATTCTGACTTCACACACATCCATTCCATGACTTCACACACCTCCATTCTGTGAATTCACACACCTCCATTCTATGAGTTCACACAACTTCATTTTGACTTCACACAACTCCATTCTATGACTTCACACACCTTCATTCTTACTTCAGAAACATCCATTCTATGACTTCACACACCTCCATTATATGACTTCACAAACCTCCATTCTGTGACTTCACACACCTCCATTCTGAGTTCACACACCTCCATTGTGACTTCACACACCTCCATTTTGACTTCACACACCTCCATTCTATGACTTCACACACTTCAACTCTATGAATTCTCACACCTCCATTCTGTGACTTCACTCACCTCCATTCTGTGACTTCACGCACCTCCATTGTGAGTTCACACACCTCCAATCTGTGACTTTACACACCTCCACTCTGTGACTTGACACATCCATTCTATGACTTCACACACTTCCATTGTGACGTCACACACATCCATTATGTGACTTCACAAACCTCCATTCTGTGTTCACACACCTGAATTCTGTGACTTCACAGACCTCCATTCTGACTTCACACACCTCCATTCTATGACTTCACACACCTCCATTCTATGACTTCACACACCTGCATTCTGTGATTTCACACACCTCCATTCTATGACTTCACACACCTCCATTTTGATTTCACACACCTCCGTTCTATGATTTCACACACCTCCATTCTGATTTCAAACACCTCAATTCTGTGACTTCACACACCTCCATTCTGACTTCACACCTCCATTTTGTGACTTCAAACACCTCCATTCTATGACTTCACTCACCGCCATTCTGAATTCACACACCTCCATTCTGTGACTTCTCATACCTACATCTGACTTCACACATCTCCATTCCATGACTTCACTCACCTCCATTCTATGAGTTCACACACCTCCATTCTATGACTTCACACACCTTCATTTTGACTTCACACACCTCCATTCTATGACTTCACACACCTTCATCCTTACTTCACAAACATCCATTCTATGACTTCACACACCTCCATTATATGACTTCATAAACCTCTCTTCTCTGACTTCACACACCTCCATTCTGAGTTCACACACCTCCATTCTGTGACTTCACACACCTCCATTCTGTGACTTCACACACCTCCATTCTATGACTTCACATACCTCCATTCTATGACTTCACACACCTCCATTCTAGGAATTCACACACCTCCATTCTGTGACTTCACACACCTACATTCTATGACTTCACACACCTCCATTCTTTGACTTCACCTACCCCATTCTGAGTTCACACCCTCCATTCTGTGACTTCACACACCTGCATTCTGTGACTTCACACACCTCCATTCTATGACTTCACACACCTCCATTCTATGACTTCACACACCTCCATTCTATGACTTCAAACACCTCCATTGTGACCTCACACCACACGATTCTTTGATTTCACACACTTCCATTTTGACTTCACACACCTCCATTCTATGCCTTCACTCACTGCCATTCTGACTTCACACCTTCATTCTGAGACTTCACAAACCTCCATTCTATGATTTCACACACCTCCATACTATGACTTCACACACGTCCATGTATGACTTCACACACCTGCATTCTGACTTCACACACCTCCATTGTATGACTTCACACACCTCCATTCTGTGACTTCACACACCTCCATTCTATGACTTCACACACTTCCATTGTGACCTCACACACCTCCATTCTATGAGTTAACACATCTCCATTCTATGACTTCACACACATCCATTCTGACTTCACACACCTCCATTCTATGACTTCATAGACCTCGAATGTGACTTCACTCACTTCCACTCTATGACTTCACACTCCTCCATTCTATGACTTCCCACACCTCCTTTCTATGACTTCACCCAACACAATTCAGCGACTTCACACCTCCATTCTGACTTCACACACCTCCATTCTGTGACTTCACACACCTCCATTCTATAACTTCACACACCTCCATTCTATGACTTCACACACCTCCATTCTTTGACTTCACACAACACTATTCTATGACTTCACACACCTTCATTCTTACTTCACAAACATCCATTCTATGACTTCACACACCTCCATTCTACGACTTCACACACCTCCATTATGTGACTTCACAAACCTCCATTCTGTGTTCACACACCTGAATTCTGTGACTTCACACACCTCCAATCTGACTTCACACACCTGCATTCTATGACTTCACACACCTCCGTTCTATGACGTCACACACCTCCATTCTGTGACTTCACACACCTCCATTCTGTGACTTCACACAGCTCCATTGTATGACTTCACACAACTCCATTCTGTGACGTCACACACCTCAATTCTTTGACTTCACACACCTTTATTGTTACTTCACAAACATCCATTCTATGACTTCACACACATACATTCTATCATTTCACACACCTCCATTTTGTGACTTCACACACCTCCATTCTATGATTTCACAAACCTCCATTCTGACTTAACACACCTTCATTCTATGAGTTCACACACCTCCATTCTGACTTCACACACCTCCATTCTATGACTTCACACACCTCCATTCTGACTTCACACAGTCCATTCTTGAGTTCACAAAACTCCTTTCTATAATTTCACACACCTCCATACTATGACTTCCCACACCTCCATCTATGACTTCACACACCTCCATTCTGAGTTCACATGCCTCCATTCTGTGACTTCACACACCTCCATTTGTGACTTCACACACCACCTTTTTGACTTCACACTCCTCCGTTTTGACTTCACACACTTCCAATCTGTGACTTCACACACCTCCATTCTGTGACTTCACACACCTCTATTGTTTGACTTCACACACCTCCATTCTTTGACTTCACACATCTCCATTCCATGACTTCACACCTCCAATCTATGAGTTCACACACTTCCATTCTATGAGTTCACACACCTTAATTTTGACTTCACACACCTCCATTCTATGACTTCACACACATTCAGTCTTACTTTAGAAACATCCATTCTATGACTTCACACACCTCCATTGTATGTCTTCACAAACCTCCATTCTGTGACTTCACACACCTCAATTCTGTGACTTCACACGTCCATTATGACTTCACACACTTCCATTCTATGACTTCACACACCTCCATTCTGTGACTTCACACACCTCTATTGTGAGTTCAAACACCTCCATTCTGTGACTTCACACACCTCCATTGTGTGATTTCACACACCTCCATTCTATGAATTCACACACCTCCATTCTATGACTTCACACACCTCAGTTTTGTGACTTCACACACATCCATTCTATGACTTCACACACCTCCATTGTATGTCTTCACAAACCTCCATTCTGTGACTTCACACACCTCCATTCTATGAATTCACACACCTCCATTCTATGACTTCACACACCTCAGTTTTGTGACTTCACACACATCCATTCTATGACTTCACACACCTCCATTCTATGACTTCACACACTTCCATTCTATGACTTCACACACCTCCATTCTGTGACTTCACACACCTCTATTGTTAGTTCAAACACCTCCATTCTGTGACTTCACCCACCACCATTCTGTGATTTCACACACCTCCTTTCTATGAATTCACACACCTCCATTCTATGACTTCACACACCTCAATTCTGTGACTTCACACACATCCATTCTATGACTTCACACACCTCCATTTTGAATTCACACACTTCTATTCTATGACTTCACACACCTCCATTCTGACTTCACACAGCTCCATTCTGTGACTTCACAAAACTCCATTCTATGATTTCACACACCTCCATTCTATGACTTCACACACATCCATTCTATGACTTCACACACCTCCATTTTTTGCCTTCACACACCTCTATTCTATGACTTCACACACCTTCATTCTTTCTTCGCAAACATCCATTCTATGACTTCACACACATCCATTCTATGACTTCACACACATCCATTATGTGACTTCACAAACCTCCATTCTGTGTTCACACACCTCAATTCTGTGACTTCACACACCTCCATTCTGACTTCACACTCCTCCATTCTATGACTTCACACACCTCCATTCTATGACTTCACACACCTGCATTCTGTGACTTCACACACCTCCATTCTGTGACTTCACACAGCTCCATTCTATGACTTCACACAACTCCATTCTGTGACGTCACACCCCTCAATTCTTTGACTTCACATACCCTCATTCTTACTTCACAAAGATCCATTCTATGACTTCACACACCTCCATTATATGACTTCATAAACCTCCCTTCTGTGACTTCACACACCTCCATTCTGAGTTCACAGACCTCCATTCTGTGACTTCACACACCTCCATTTTGACTTCACACACCTCCATTCTCTGACTTCACACACTTCAATTCTATGACTTCACACACCTCCATTCTGTGACTTCACACACCTCCATTGTGAGTTAACACACCTCCATTCTGTGACTTCACACACCTCCATTCTGTGACTTCACACACCTCCATTCTATGACTTCACACACCTCCATTCTATGACTTCACACACCTCCATTCTATGAATTCACACACCTCCATTCTGTGACTTCACACACCTACATTCTATGACTTCACACACCTCCATTCTTTGACTTCACCTACCTCCATTCTGAGTTCACACCCCTCCATTCTGTGACTTCACACACCTTCATTCTGTGACTTCACACACCTCCATTCTATGACTTCACACACCTCCAATCTATGACTTCACACACCTCCATTGTGACCTCACACACCACGATTCTATGATTTCACACACTTCCAATTTGACTTCACACACCTCCATTCTATGTCTTCACTCACTGCCATTCTGACTTCACACAGCTTCATTCTGAGACTTCACAAACCTCCATACTATGATTTCACACACCTCCATACTATGACTTCATACACGTCCATCTATGACTTCACACACCTCCATTCTGACTTCACACACCTCCATTCTATGACTTCATAGACCTCGAATGTGACTTCACTCACCTCCACTCTATGACTTCACACTCCTCCATTCTATGACTTCCCACACCTCCTTTCTATGACTTCACCCAACTGCATTCAGCGACTTCACACCTCCATTCTGACTTCACACACCTCTGTTCTGTGACTTCACACACCTCCATTCTATGACTTAACACACCTCCATTCTATGACTTCACACACCTCTATTCTTTGACTTCACACACCACTATTCTATGACTTCACACACCTTCATTCTTACTTCACAAACATCCATTCTATGACTTCACACACCTCCATTCTATGACTGCACACACCTCCATTCTGTGACTTCACACACCTCCATTCTGTGACTTCACACAGCTCCATTGTGAGTTCACACACCTCCATTCTGTGACTTCACACACCTCCATTCTGTGACTTCACACACCTCCATTCTTTGACTTCACACACCTCCATTCTATGACTTCACACACCTCCATTCTATGAATTCACACACCTCCATTCTGTGACTTCACACACCTACATTCTATGACTTCACACACCTCCATTCTTTGACTTCACCTACCTCCATTCTGAGTTCACACCCCTCCATTCTGTGACTTCACACACCTTCATTCTGTGACTTCACATACCTCCATTCTATGACTTCACACACCTCCATTCTATGACATCACACACCTCCATTCTGTGATTTCAGACACCTCCATTCTATGATTCACACACCTCCATTGTGACCTCACACACCACGATTCTATGATTTCACACACTTCCATTTTGACTACACACCTCCATCCTATGCCTTCACTCACTGCCATTCTGACTTCACACAGCTTCATTCTGAGACTTCACAAACCTCCATTCTATGATTTCATACACCTCCATACTATGACTTCACACACGTCCATCTATGACTTCACACTCCTCCATTCTGACTTCACACACCTCCATTCTATGACTTCATAGACCTCGAATGTGACTTCACTCACCTCCACTCTATGACTTCACACTCCTCCATTCTATGACTTCCCACACCTCCTTTCTATGACTTCTCCCAACTCCATTCAGCAACTTCACACCTCCATTCTGACTTCACATTCCTCCATTCTGTGACTTCACACACCTCCATTCTATGACTTCACACACCTCCATTCTATGACTTCACACACCTCCATTCTTTGACTTCACACACCACAATTCTATGACTTCACACACCTTCATTCTTACTTCACAAACATCCATTCTATGACTTCACACACCTCCATTCTATGACTTCACACACCTCCATTCTGTGACTTCACACACCTCCATTCTGTGACGTCACACAGCTCCATTCTATGACTTCACACAACTCCATTCTGTGACGTCACACACCTCAATTCTGTGACTTCACACACCTTCATTCTTACTTCACAAACATTCATTCTATGACTTCACACACATACACTGTATCATTTCACACACCTCCATTTTGTGACTTCACACACCTCCATTCTATGATTTCACACACCTCCATTGTGACTTCACACACATCCATTCTATGAGTTCACACACCTCCATTCTGACTTCACACACCTCCATTTTATGCCTTCACTCACTGCCATTCTGACTTCACACAGCTTCATTCTGAGACTTCACAAACCTCCATTCTATGATTTCACACACCTCCATACTATGACTTTACACACGTCCATCTATGACTTCACACACCTCCATTCTGACTTCACACACCTCCATTGTATGACTTCACACACCTCCATTCTGTGACTTCACACACCTCCACTCTATGACTTCACACTCCTCCATTCTATGACTTCCCACACCTCCTTTCTATGACTTCACCCAACTCTATTCAGCGACTTCACACCTCCATTCTGACTTCACACACCTCCATTCTGTGACTTCACACACCTCCATTCTATGACTTCACACACCTCCATTCTATGACTTCACACACCTCCATTATGTGACTTCACAAACCTCCATTCTGTGTTCACACACCTGAATTCTGTGACTTCACACACCTCCAATCTGACTTCACACACCTCCATTCTATGACTTCACACACCTCCATTGTATGTCTTCACAAACCTCCATTCTGTGACTTCACACACCTCAATTCTGTGACTTCACACTTCCATTATGACTTCACACACTTCCATTCTATGACTTCACACACCTCCATTCTGTGACTTCACACACCTCTATTGTGAGTTCAAACACCTCCATTCTGTGACTTCACACACCTCCATTCTGTGATTTCACACACCTCCATTCTATGAATTCACACACCTCCATTCTATGACTTCACACACCTCAGTTTTGTGACTTCACACACATCCATTCTATGACTTCACACACCTCCATTCTATGACTTCACACACTTCCATTCTATGACTTCACACACCTCCATTCTGTGACTTCACACACCTCTATTGTGAGTTCAAACACCTCCATTCTGTGACTTCACCCACCACCATTCTGTGATTTCACACACCTCCTTTCTATGAATTCACACACCTCCATTCTATGACTTCACACACCTCAATTCTGTGACTTCACACACATCCATTCTATGACTTCACACACCTCCATTTTGACTTCACACACTTCTATTCTATGACTTCACACACCTCCATTCTGACTTCACACAGCTCCATTCTGTGACTTCACAAAATTCCATTCTATGATTTCACACACCTCCATTCTATGACTTCACACACATCCATTCTTTGACTTCACACACCTCCATTTTTTGCCTTCACACACCTCTATTCTATGACTTCACACACCTTCATTCTTTCTTCGCAAACATCCATTCTATGACTTCACACACATCCATTCTATGACTTCACACACATCCATTATGTGACTTCACAAACCTCCATTCTGTGTTCACACACCTCAATTCTGTGACTTCACACACCTCCATTCTGACTTCACACACCTCCATTCTATGACTTCACACACCTCCATTCTATGACTTCACACACCTGCATTCTTTGACTTCACACACCTCCATTCTGTGACTTCACACAGCTCCATTCTATGACTTCACACAACTCCATTCTGTGACGTCACACACCTCAATTCTTTGACTTCACACACCCTCATTCTTACTTCACAAAGATCCATTCTATGACTTCACACACCTCCATTATATGACTTCATAAACCTCCCTTCTGTGACTTCACACACCTCCATTCTGAGTTCACACACCTCCATTCTGTGACTTCACACACCTCCATTTTGACTTCACACACCTCCATTCTCTGACTTCACACACTTCAATTCTATGACTTCACACACCTCCATTCTGTGACTTCACACACCTCCATTGTGAGTTCACACACCTCCATTCTGTGACTTCACACACCTCCATTCTGTGACTTCACACACCTCCATTCTATGACTTCACACACCTCCATTCTATGACTTCACACACCTCCATTCTATGAATTCACACACCTCCATTCTGTGACTTCACACACCTACATTCTATGACTTCACACACCTCCATTCTTTGACTTCACCTACCTCCATTCTGAGTTCACACCCCTCCATTCTGTGACTTCACACACCTTCATTCTGTGACTTCACACACCTCCATTCTATGACTTCACGCACCTCCAATCTATGACTTCACACACCTCCATTGTGACCTCACACACCACGATTCTATGATTTCACACACTTCCAATTTGACTTCACACACCTCCATTCTATGTCTTCACTCACTGCCATTCTGACTTCACACAGCTTCATTCTGAGACTTCACAAACCTCCATACTATGATTTCACACACCTCCATACTATGACTTCACACACGTCCATCTATGACTTCACACACCTCCATTCTGACTTCACACACCTCCATTCTATGACTTCATAGACCTCGAATGTGACTTCACTCACCTCCACTCTATGACTTCACACTCCTGCATTCTATGACTTCCCACACCTCCTTTCTATGACTTCACCCAACTGCATTCAGCGACTTCACACCTCCATTCTGACTTCACACACCTCCGTTCTGTGACTTCACACACCTCCATTCTATGACTTAACACACCTCCATTCTATGACTTCACACACCTCCATTTTTTGCCTTCACACACCTCTATTCTATGACTTCACACACCTTCATTCTTTCTTCGCAAACATCCATTCTATGACTTCACACACATCCATTCTATGACTTCACACACATCCATTATGTGACTTCACAAACCTCCATTCTGTGTTCACACACCTCAATTCTGTGACTTCACACACCTCCATTCTGACTTCACACACCTCCATTCTATGACTTCACACACCTCCATTCTATGACTTCACACACCTGCATTCTGTGACTTCACACACCTCCATTCTGTGACTTCACACAGCTCCATTCTATGACTTCACACAACTCCATTCTGTGACGTCACACACCTCAATTCTTTGACTTCACACACCCTCATTCTTACTTCACAAAGATCCATTCTATGACTTCACACACCTCCATTATATGACTTCATAAACCTCCCTTCTGTGACTTCACACACCTCCATTCTGAGTTCACACACCTCCATTCTATGACTTCACACACCTGCATTCTGTGACTTCACACACCTCCATTCTGTGACGTCACACAGCTCCATTCTATGACTTCACACAACTCCATTCTGTGACGTCACACACCTCAATTCTGTGACTTCACACACCTTCATTCTTACTTCACAAACATTCATTCTATGACTTCACACACATACACTCTATCATTTCACACACCTCCATTTTGTGACTTCACACACCTCCATTCTATGATTTCACACACCTCCATTGTGACTTCACACACATCCATTCTATGAGTTCACACACCTCCATTCTGACTTCACACACCTCCATTTTATGCCTTCACTCACTGCCATTCTGACTTCACACAGCTTCATTGTGAGACTTCACAAACCTCCATTCTATGATTTCACACACCTCCATACTATGACTTTACACACGTCCATCTATGACTTCACACACCTCCATTCTGACTTCACACACCTCCATTGTATGACTTCACACACCTCCATTCTGTGACTTCACACACCTCCATTCTATGACTTCACACACTTCCATTGTGACGTCACACACCTCCATTCTATGAGTTAACACATCTCCATTCTATGACTTCACACACCTCCATTCTGACTTCACACACCTCCATTGTATGACTTCATAGACCTCGAATGTGACTTCACTCACCTCCACTCTATGACTTCACACTCCTCCATTCTATGACTTCCCACACCTCCTTTCTATGACTTCACCCAACTCTATTCAGCGACTTCACACCTCCATTCTGACTTCACACACCTCCATTCTATGACTTCACTCACCTCCATTCTATGACTTCACACACCTCCATTTTGTGACTTCACACACCTAAATTCTATGGCTTCACACACCTCCATTGTGACTTCACACACCTCTATTCTATGAGTTCACACACCACCATTCTGACTTCACACACCTCCATTCTATGACTTCACACACCTCCGTTCTGACTTCACACAGCTCCATTCTGTGACTTCACAAAACTCCATTCTGTGATTTCACACACCTCCATACTATGACTTCACACACCTCCATCTATGACTTCATACACCTCCATTCTTAGTTCACACACCTCCATTCTATGACATCACAGACCTCGAATCTGTGACTTCACTCACCTCCACTCTATGACTTCACACTCCTCCATTCTATGACTTCCCACACCTCCTTTCTATGACTTCACCCACCTCAGTCTATGACTTCACACACCTCCATTCTGACTTCACACACCTCCATTCTGTGACTTCACACTCCTCCAATCTATGACTTCACACACCTCAATTCTATGACTTCACACACCTCCATTCTATGACTTCACACCCCTCCATTCTGTGACTTCACACACCTCCATTCCATGACTTCAAACACCTTCATTGTGACTTCACACACCTCCATTCTCTGACTTCACAGACCTCAATTCTGTGACGTGACACACCTCCATTCTGACTTCACACACCTTCATTCTATGATTTCACACACCTCCATTCTATGACTTCACACACCTCCATTCTGTGACTTCACACACCTCCATTCTGACTTCACACCCCTCCATTCTGACTTCACACACCTCCATTCTCACTTCACACAGCTCCATTCTATGAATTCACACACCTCCATTCTGTGACTTCACACACCACCTTTTTGACTTCACACACCTCCATTCTGTGACTTCACACACCTCCATTCTGTGACTTCACACACCTCCGTTTTGACTTCACACACTTCCAATCTGTGACTTCACACACCTCCATTTTGTGACTTCACTCACCTCTATTGTTTCACTTCACACACCTCCATTCTTTGACTTCACACACCGCCATTCCATGACTTCACAAACCTCCATTCTATGAGTTCACACACCTTCATTCTATGAGTTCACACACCTCCAATTTGACTTCACACATCTCCATTCTATGACTTCACACACCTTCATTCTTACTTCAGAAACATCCATTCTCTAACTTCACACACCTCCATTCTATGACTTCACAAACCTCATTCTGTGACTTCACACACCTCCATTCTGAGTTCACACACCTCCTTTCTATGACTTCACACACTTCCATTCTATGACTTCACACACCTCCATTCTGTGGCTTCACACACCTACATTCTGAGTTCACACACCTCCATTCTGTGACTTCACACACCTCCATTCTTTGACTTCTTACACCTCCATTCTGTGACTTCACACACCTCGATCCTATGACTTCACACACCTCCATTCAATGAATTAACACACCTCCATTCTGTGATTTCACAAACCTGCATTCTATGACTTCACACACCTCCATTCTGTGACTTCACACACCTCCATTCTGAGTTCACACACCTCCATTCTATGACTTCACAAACCTCCATTCTGAGTTCACAGACCTCCATTCTATGACTTCACACACCTCCATTCTATGACTTCACTCACGTCCATTCTGACTTCACACACCTCCATTCTGACTTCACACACCTTAATTCTGTGACCTCACACACCTGCATTCTATGATTTCACACACTTTCATTCTATGACTTCACACACCTCCATTCTGTGGCTTCACACACCTACATTCTGAGTTCACACACCTCCATTCTGTGACTTCACACACCTCCATTCTATGATTTCACACACCTCCAATCTGGCTTCACACACCTCCATTCTATGACTTCACACACCTCCATTCGTTGACATCAAAAAACACCATTCTATGACTTCAGACACCTCCATTCTGTGACTTCACACACCTCCAGTCTATGACTTCAAACACCTTCATTCTTACTTCACAAACATCCATTCTGTGAATTCACACACCTCCATTCTTTGACTTCACACACCTTCATTCTGACTTCACACACCTCCATTCTGTGACTTCACACACCTCCATTCTATGACTTCACACACCTCCATTCTGTGACTTCACACACCACCTTTTTGACTTCACACACCTCAATTCTGTGACTTCACACACCTCGATTCTGTGACTTCACACACCTCCGTTTTGACTTCACACACTTCCCTTCTGTGACTTCACACACCTCCATTCTGTGACTTCACACACCTCTATTATTTCACTTCACACACCTCCATTCTTTGACTTCACACACCTCCATTCCATGATTTCACACACCTCCATTCTATGAGTTCACACACCTCCATTGTATGAGTTCACACACCTCCAATTTGACTTCACACACCTCTATTCTATGACTTCACACACCTTCATTCTTACTTCAGAAACATCCATTCTCTGACTTCACACACCTCCATTCTATGACTTCACAAACCTCCATTCTGTGAGTTCACACACCTCCATTCTAGGACTTCACACACCTCCATTCTGTGGTTTCACACACCTCCATTCTGAGTTCACACACCTCCATTCTCTGACTTCACACACCTCCATTCTGTGACTTCACACACCTCCATTCTGTGACTTCACACACCTCCATTCTATGAATTCACACACCTCCATTCTGTGATTTCACACACCTCCATTCTGTGATTTCACACACCTCCATTCTATGACTTCACACACCTCCATTCTGTGACTTCACACACCTCCATTCTGAGTTCACACACCTCCATTCTATGACTTCACAAACCCCCATTCTGAGTTCACAGACCTCCATTCTATGACTTCACACACTTCCATTCTATGACTTCACACACCTCCATTCTGACTTCACACACCTCCATTCTGACTTCACACACCTCAATTCTTTGACTTCACACACCTCCATTCTATGATTTCACACACCTCCATTCTATGACTTCACACACCTCCATTCTATGACTTCACACACCTCATTTCTGAGTTGACACACCTCCATTCTGTGACTTCACACACCTCCAATCTGACTTCACACACCTCCATTCTATGACTTCACACACCTCCATTCGTTGACATAAAAACAACCATTCTATGACTTCACACACCTCCATTCTATGACTTCACACACCTCCATTCTGTGACTTCACACACCTCCATTCTATGACGTCACACACCTCCATTCTGTGACTTCACACACCTCCATTCTATGACTTCACACACCTCCATTCCATGACTTCACACACCTGCAATTTTACTTCACACACCTTCATTCCATGAGTTCACACACCTGCGTTGTGGCTTCACACACCTCCATGCTATGATTTCACACACCTCCATTCTGACTTCACACAACTCCATTCTGACTTCACACACCTCCATTCTGACTTCACACACCTCTATTCTGTGTCTTCACAGACCTCCATTCTGTGACTTCACACACCTCCATTTTGACTTCACACACCTCCATTCTGTGACTTCACACACCTCCATTCCATGACTTCAAACACCTTCATTCTGACTTCACACACCTCCATTCTCTGACTTCACAGACCTCAATTCTGTGACGTGACACACCTCCATTCTGACTTCACACACCTTCATTCTATGATTTCACACACCTCCATTCTATGACTTCACACACCTCTATTCTGTGACTTCACACACCTCCATTCTGACTTCACACCCCTCCATTCTGACTTCACACACCTCCATTCTCACTTCACACAGCTCCATTCTATGAATTCACAAACCTCCATTCTGACTTCACACACCTCCATTCTGACTTCACACACCTCTATTCTGTGTCTTCACAGACCTCCATTCTGTGACTTCACACACCTCCATTTTGACTTCACACACTTCCATTCTGTGACTTCACACACCTCTATTCCATGACTTCAAACACCTTCATTCTGACTTCACACCCCTCCATTCTGACTTCACACACCTCCATTCACACTTCACACAGCTCCATTCTATGAATTCACACACCTCCATTCTGTGACTTCAAACACCACCTTTTTGACTTCACACACCTCCATTCTGTGACTTCACACACCTCCATTCTGTGACTTCACACACCTCCGTTTTGACTTCACACACTTCCAATCTGTGACTTCACACACCTCCATTTTGTGACTTCACACACCTCTATTGTTTCACTTCACAAACCTCCATTCTTTGACTTCACACACCGCCATTCCATGACTTCACAAACCTCCATTCTATGAGATCACACACCTCCATTCTATGAGTTCACACACCTCCAATTTGACTTCACACATCTCCATTCTATGACTTCACACACCTTCATTCTTACTTCAGAAACATCCATTCTCTAACTTCACACACCTCCATTGTATGACTTCACAAACCTCCATTCTGTGACTTCACACACCTCCATTCTGAGTTCACACACCTCCTTTCAATGACTTCACACACTTCCATTCTATGACTTCACACACCTCCATTCTGTGGCTTCACACACCTACATTCTGAGTTCACACACCTCCATTCTGTGACTTCACACACCTCCATTCTTTGACTTCTCACACCTCCATTCTGTGACTTCACACACCTCGATCATATGACTTCACACACCTCCATTCAATGAATTAACACACCTCCATTCTGTGATTTCACAAACCTCCATTCTATGACTTCACACCCCTCCATTCTGTGACTTCACACACCTCCATTCTGAGTTCACACACCTTCATTCCATGACTTCACAAACCTCCATTCTGAGTTCACAGACCTCCATTCTATGACTTCACACACCTCCATTCTATGACTTCACTCACCTCCATTCTGACTTCACACACCTCCATTCTGACTTCACACACCTTAATTCTGTGGCTTCACACACCTCCATTCTATGATTTCACACACTTTCATTCTATGACTTCATACAACTCCATTCTGTGACTTCACACACCTACATTCTGAGTTCACACACCTCCATTCTGTGACTTCACACACCTCCATTCTGTGATTTCACACACCTCCAATCTGGCTTCACACACATCCATTCTGTGACTTCACACAGCTCCATTCGTTAACATCAAAAAACACCATTCTATGACTTCACACAACTCCATTTTGACTTCACACACCTCCATTCTATGAGTTCACACACCTCCATTTTATGACTTCACACACCTCCATTCTATGACTTCACACACCTCAATTCTATGACTTCACACAAGTCCATTCTATGACTTCACACACCTCCATTCTGTGACTTCACACACCTCCACTCTATGACTTCAAACACCTTCATTCTTACTTCACAAACATCCATTCTGTGAATTCACACACCTCCATTCTGTGACTTCATACACCTTCATTCTGACTTCACACACCTCCATTCTGTGACTTCACACACCTCCAATCTATGACTTCACACACCTCCATTCTGTGACTTCACACACCACCTTTTTGACTTCACACACCTCCATTCTGTGACTTCACACACCTCCATTCTGTGACTTCACACACCTCTATTGTTTCACTTCACACACCTCCATTCTTTGACTTCACACACCTCCATTCCATGACTTCACACACCTCCATTGTATGAGTTCACACACCTCCATTGTATGAGTTCACACACCTCCAATTTGACTTCACACACCTCTATTCTATGACTTCACACACCTTCATTCTTACTTCAGAAACATCCATTCTCTGACTTCACACACCTCCATTCTATGACTTCACAAACCTCCATTCTGTGAGTTCACACACCTCCATTCTATGACTTCACACACCTCCATTCTGTGGCTTCACACACCTCCATTCTGAGTTCACACACCTCCATTCTGTGACTTCACACACCTCCATTCTGTGACTTCACACACCTCCATTCTGTGACTTCACACACCTCCATTCTATGAATTCACACACCTCCATTCTGTGATTTCACACACCTCCATTCTATGACTTCACACACCTCCATTCTGTGACTTCACACACCTCCATTCTGAGTTCACACACCTCCATTCTATGACTTCACAAACCCCCATTCTGAGTTCACAGACCTCCATTCTATGACTTCACACATTTCCATTCTATGGCTTCACACACCTCCATTCTGACTTCACACACCTTCATTCTGACTTCACACACCTCAATTCTTTGACTTCACACACCTCCATTCTATGATTTCACACACCTCCATTCTATGACTTCACACACCTCCATTCTATGACTTCACACACCTCATTTCTGAGTTGACACACCTCCATTCTGTCACTTCACACACCTCCAATCTGACTTCACACACCTCCATTCTATGACTTCACACACCTCCATTCGTTGACATAAAAACAACCATTCTATGACTTCACACAACTCCATTGTGACTTCACACACCTCCATTCTAGGAATTCACACACCTCCTTTTTATGACTTCACACACCTCCATTCTATGACTTCACACACCTCCATTCTGTGACTTCACCCACCTCCATTCTATGACTTCACAAACCTACATTCTGAGTTCACAGTCCTCCATTTTGTGACTTCACCCACCTCCATTCTATGACTTCACACACCTCCATTCTATGACTTCACACACCTCCATTCTGTGACTTCACACACCTCCATTCTATGACTTCACACACCTCCATTCTGTGACTTCACACACCTCCATTCTATGACTTCACACACCTCCATTCTGTGACTTCACACACCTCCATTCTATGACTTCACACACCTCCATTCTGTGCCTTCCCACACCTCCATTCTATGACTTCACACACCTCCATTCTATGACTTCACACACCTGCAATTTTACTTCACACACCTTCATTCCATGAGTTCACACACCTGCGTTGTGGCTTCACACACCTCCATTCTATTACTTCACACACCTCATTTCTGAGTTGACAGACCTCCATTCTGTCACTTCACACACCTCCAATCTGACTTCACACACCTCCATTCTATGACTTCACACACCTCCATTCGTTGACATAAAAACAACCATTCTATGACTTCACACAACTCCATTGTGACTTCACACACCTCCATTCTATGAATTCACACACCTCCATTTTTGACTTCACACACCTCCATTCTATGACTTCACACACCTCCATTCTGTGACTTCACCCACCTCCATTCTATGACTTCACAAACCTACATTCTGAGTTCACAGTCCTCCATTCTATGACTTCACACACCTCCATTCTATGACTTCACACACCTCCATTCTATGACTTCACACACCTCCATTCTGTGACTTCACACACCTCCATTCTATGACTTCACACACCTCCATTCTGTGACTTCACACACCTCCATTCTATGACTTCACACACCTTCATTCTATGACTTCACACACCTGCAATTTTACTTCACACACCTTCATTCCATGAGTTCACACACCTGCGTTGTGGCTTCACACACCTCCATGCTATGATTTCACACACCTCCATTCTGACTTCACACACCTCCATTCTGACTTCACACACCTCTATTCTGTTTCTTCACAGATCTCCATTCTGTGACTTCACACACCTCCATTTTGACTTCACACACTTCAATTCTGTGACTTCACACACCTCCTGTTGTGAGCCAGAGTGGAATCAAACTGTACCTTGGCTTGCATCAGACGATGGCTTTATTGTCTTATTGCTTTCTGGCCCTATTCTATGCAAATGACCTGAGAATTACCATATGAATGTAACACCTGGAGGTTCCCTGGGTGAGGAGGAGGGAAGAAGGGGGAGTGTAAAATAAACAGGCAGTCTCGGAAGTCTTTACCTGGACTGCGGACATCCCCGACCCGCTGTGTCTGTCTCTCTTCTATTTCTTGCTAATCCTTGCCCCCGATTTCAGGAACCCCAATCTGTGAACCCTGGTTTGCCGTCGGTTGGCCCCGGCAACCTCCATTCTGTGACTTCACACACCTCCATTCTTTGACTTCACACACCTCCATTCTTGGACTTCACACACCTCCATTCCATGACTTCACACACCTCCATTCTATGAGTTCACACACCTCCATTCTATGAGTTCACACAACTCCATTTTGACTTCACACACATCCATTCTATGACTTCACACACCTTCATTCTTACTTTAGAAACATCCATTCTATGACTTCACACACCTCCATTGTATGACTTCACAAACCTCCATTCTGTGACTTCACAAACCTGCATTCTGGGTTCACACACCTCCATTCTATGACTTCACACACTTCCATTCTATGACTTCACACACCTCCATTCTATGACTTCACACACCTCCATTCTGTGACTTCACAAACCTCCATTCTATGAGTTCACACTCCTCCATTCTATGAATTCACACACCTCCATTCTGTGACTTCACACACCTCCATTCTATGACTTCACACACCTCCATTCTGTGACTTCACCCACCTCCATTGTGAGTTCACATACCTCCATTCTGTGATTCACACACCTTCATTCTGTGACTTCACACACCTACATTCTATGACTTCACACACCTCCATTCTATGACTTCACAGACCTCCATTCTGTGACTTCACGCACCTTCATTCTATGACTTCACACACCTCCATTCTGTGACTTCACACACCTTGATTCTATGATTTCACATACCTCCATTCTGACTTCACACACCTCCATTCTATGACTTCACTCACCTCTATTCTGACTTCACACAGCTCCATTGTGTGTCTTGACAAAACTCCATTCTATGGTTTCTCACACCTCCATACTATGACTTCACACACCTCCATTCAGAGTTCACACACCTCCATTCTGTGACTTCACCCACCTCCATTCTATGACTTCACAAACCTACATTCTGAGTTCACAGTCCTCCATTTTGTGACTTCACCCACCTCCATTCTATGACTTCACACACCTCCATTCTATGACTTCACACACCTCCATTCTGTGACTTCACACACCTCCATTCTATGACTTCACACACCTCCATTCTGTGACTTCACACACCTCCATTCTATGACTTCACACACCTCCATTCTGTGACTTCACACACCTCCATTCTATGACTTCACACACCTCCATTCTGTGCCTTCCCACACCTCCATTCTATGACTTCACACACCTCCATTCTATGACTTCACACACCTGCAATTTTACTGCACACACCTTCATTCCATGAGTTCACACACCTGCGTTGTGGCTTCACACACCTCCATTCTATTACTTCACACACCTCATTTCTGAGTTGACAGACCTCCATTCTGTCACTTCACACACCTCCAATCTGACTTCACACACCTCCATTCTATGACTTCACACACCTCCATTCGTTGACATAAAAACAACCATTCTATGACTTCACACAACTCCATTGTGACTTCACACACCTCCATTCTATGAATTCACACACCTCCATTTTTGACTTCACACACCTCCATTCTATGACTTCACACACCTCCATTCTGTGACTTCACCCACCTCCATTCTATGACTTCACAAACCTACATTCTGAGTTCACAGTCCTCCATTCTATGACTTCACACACCTCCATTCTATGACTTCACACACCTCCATTCTATGACTTCACACACCTCCATTCTGTGACTTCACACACCTCCATTCTATGACTTCACACACCTCCATTCTGTGACTTCACACACCTCCATTCTATGACTTCACACACCTTCATTCTATGACTTCACACACCTGCAATTTTACTTCACACACCTTCATTCCATGAGTTCACACACCTGCGTTGTGGCTTCACACACCTCCATGCTATGATTTCACACACCTCCATTCTGACTTCACACACCTCCATTCTGACTTCACACACCTCTATTCTGTTTCTTCACAGATCTCCATTCTGTGACTTCACACACCTCCATTTTGACTTCACACACTTCAATTCTGTGACTTCACACACCTCCTGTTGTGAGCCAGAGTGGAATCAAACTGTACCTTGGCTTGCATCAGACGATGGCTTTATTGTCTTATTGCTTTGTGGCCCTATTCTATGCAAATGACCTGAGAATTACCATATGAATGTAACACCTGGAGGTTCCCTGGGTGAGGAGGAGGGAAGAAGGGGGAGTGTAAAATAAACAGGCAGTCTCGGAAGTCTTTACCTGGACTGCGGACATCCCCGACCCGCTGTGTCTGTCTCTCTTCTATTTCTTGCTAATCCTTGCCCCCGATTTCAGGAACCCCAATCTGTGAACCCTGGTTTGCCGTCGGTTGGCCCCGGCAACCTCCATTCTGTGACTTCACACACCTCCATTCTTTGACTTCACACACCTCCATTCTTGGACTTCACACACCTCCATTCCATGACTTCACACACCTCCATTCTATGAGTTCACACACCTCCATTCTATGAGTTCACACAACTCCATTTTGACTTCACACACATCCATTCTATGACTTCACACACCTTCATTCTTACTTTAGAAACATCCATTCTATGACTTCACACACCTCCATTGTATGACTTCACAAACCTCCATTCTGTGACTTCACAAACCTGCATTCTGGGTTCACACACCTCCATTCTATGACTTCACACACTTCCATTCTATGACTTCACACACCTCCATTCTTTGACTTCAAACACCTCCATTTTGAGTACACAAACCTCCATTCTGTGACTTCACACACCTCCATTCTATGAATTCACACACTTCCATTCTATGACTTCACACACCTCCATTCTATGACTTCACACACCTCCATTCTGTGACTTCACAAACCTCCATTCTATGAGTTCACACTCCTCCATTCTATGAATTCACACACCTCCATTCTGTGACTTCACACACCTCCATTCTATGACTTCACACACCTCCATTCTGTGACTTCACCCACCTCCATTTTGAGTTCACATACCTCCATTCTGTGATTCACACACCTTCATTCTGTGACTTCACACACCTACATTCTATGACTTCACACACCTCCATTCTATGACTTCACAGACCTCCATTCTGTGACTTCACGCACCTTCATTCTATGACTTCACACACCTCCATTCTGTGACTTCACACACCTTGATTCTATGATTTCACATACCTCCATTCTGACTTCACACACCTCCATTCTATGACTTCACTCACCTCTATTCTGACTTCACACAGCTCCATTGTGTGTCTTGACAAAACTCCATTCTATGGTTTCTCACACCTCCATACTATGACTTCACACACCTCCATTCAGTGTTCACACACCTCCATTCTGTGACTTCCCACACCTTCATTCTGACTTCACTCACCTCCATTGTATGACTTCACACACCTCCATTCTGTGACTTCACACACCTCCATTCTATGACGTCACACACTTCAATTTGACGTCACACACCTCCATTCTATGAATTCACAAATCTCCATTCTATGACTTCACACACCTCCATTCTGACTTTACACACCTCCATTCTATGACTTCACAAACCTCGAATCTGTGTCTTCAGTCACCTCCACTGTATGACTTCACACTCCTCCATTCTATGACTTCTCACACCTCTTTCTATGACTTCACCCACCTCCCTTCTTTGACCGCACAACTCCATTCGAGACTTCACACACCTCCATTGTGTGACTTCACACACCTCCATTCTGTGACTTCACACACCTCCATTCTGAGTTCACACACCTCCATTCTGTGACTTCACAAACCTCCATTCGTTGACATCAAAAACCACCATTCTATGACTTCACACAACTCCATTTTAACTTCACACACCTCCATTCTATGACTTCACACACCTCCATTTTATGACTTCATACACCTCCATTCTATGACTTCACACACCTCAATTCTATGACTTCACACACCTCTATTCTATGACTTCACACACCTCCATTCTGTGACTTCACACACCTCCACTCGATGACTTCAAACACCTTCATTCTTACTGCACAAACATCCATTCTGTGACTTCACACACCTAAATTCTGTGATATCACAAACCTTCATTCTGACTTCACACACCTCCAATCTGTGACATGACAAACCTCAATTCTGTGACTTCACACACCTCCATTCTGACTTCACACACCTCCATTCTCTGACTTCACTCACCTCCATTCTATGACCTCACACACCTCCATTTTGTGACTTCACACACCTAAATTCTATGACTTCACACACCTCCATTGTGACCTCACACACCTCCATTTTATGAGTTCACACACCTCCATTCTGACTTCACACACCTCCATTCTATGGCTTCACACACCTCCGTTCTGACTTCACACAGGTCCATTCTGTGACTTCACAAAACTCCATTCTGTGATTTCACACACCTCCATACTATGACTTCACACACCTCTATCTATGACTTCATACACCTCCATTCTGAGTTCACAGACCTCCATTCTGTGACTTCACACACCTCCGTTCTGACTTCACACACCTTCATTTTATGACTTCACACACCTCCATTCTGTGACTTCTCACACCTCCATTCTATGACTTCACACTCTTCCATTGTGACGTCACACAACTCCATTCTATGAGTTCACACATCTCCATTCTATGATTTCACACCCCTCAATTCTGACTTCAAACACCTCCATTCTGTGACATCACAGACCTCGAATCTGTGACTTCACTCACCTCCACTCTATGACTTCACACTCCTCCATTCTATGACTTCCCACACCTCCTTTCTATGACTTCACCCACCTCAGTCTATGACTTCACACACCTCCATTCTGACTTCACACACCTCCATTCTGTGACTTCACACACCTCCATTCTATGACTTCACACACCTCAATTCTATGACTTCACACACCTCCATTCTCTGACTTCACACACCTCCATTCTGTGACTTCACACACCTCCATTCCATGACTTCAAACACCTTCATTCTGACTTCACACACCTCCAATCTCTGACTTCACAGACCTCAATTCTGTGACGTGACACACCTCCATTCTGACTTCACACACCTTCATTCTATGATTTCACACACCTCCATTCTATGACTTCACACACCTCCATTCTGTGACTTCACACACCTCCATTCTGACTTCACACCCCTCCATTCTGAATTCACACACCTCCATTCTCACTTCACACAGCTCCATTCTATGAATTCACACACCTCCATTCTGTGACTTCACACACCACCTTTTTGACTTCACATACCTCCATTCTGTGACTTCACACACCTCCATTCTGTGACTTCACACACCTCCGTTTTGACTTCACACACTTCCAATCTGTGACTTCACACACCTCCATTCTGTGACATCACACACCTCTATTGTTTCACTTCACACACCTCCATTCTTTGACTTCACACACCGCCATTCCATGACTTCACAAACCTCCATTCTATGAGTTCACACACCTCCATTCTATGAGTTCACACACCTCCAATTTGACTTCACACATCTCCATTCTCTGACTTCACACACCTTCATTCTTACTTCAGAAACATCCATTCTCTGACTTCACAAACCTCCATTCTGTGACTTCACACACCTCCATTCTGAGTTCACACACCTCCTTTCTATGACTTCACACACTTCCATTCTATGACTTCACACACCTCCATTCTGTGACTTCACAAACCTCCATTCTGAGTTCACAGACCTCCATTCTATGACTTCACACACCTCCATTCTATGACTTCACTCACCTCCATTCTGACTTCACACACCTCCATTCTGACTTCACACACCTTAATTCTGTGACTTCACACACCTCCATTCTATGATTTCACACACTTTCATTCTATGACTTCACACACCTCCATTCTGTGGCTTCACACACCTCCATTCTATGACTTCACACACCTCCATTCTGTGACTTCACACACCTCCATTCTGACTTCACACACCTCAATTCTGACTTCACACAGCTCCAATCTATGACTTCACACACCTCCATTCTGTGACTTCACACACCTCCATTCTATGACTTCACACACCTCCACTGTGATTTCACACACCTCCATTCTATGAGTTCACACACGTCCATTGTGACTTCACACACCTTAATTCTATGACTTCACACACCTCCATTCTGACTTCACACACCTCCATTCTGTGACTTCAAACACTTCCATTTTATGATTTCACACACCTCCATTCTATGAATTCACACACCTCCATTCTGTGACTTCACACACCTCCATTCTATGACTTCACACACCTCCATTCTGTGACTTCAAACACTTCCATTTTATGATTTCACACACCTCCATTCTATGAATTCACACACCTCCATTTTGTGACTTCCCACACCTCAATTCTATGAACTCACACACCTCCATTCTGTGACTTCACACCTCCATTCTGAATTCACACACCTCCATTCTGTGACTTCACACACCTCCCTTCTATGACTTCACACACCTCCATTCTTTGACTTCACACATCTTCATACTTACTTCAGAAACATCCATTCTCTGACTACACACACCTCCATTCTATGACTTCACAAAACTCCATTCTGTGTCTTCACACACCTCCAAACTGAGTTCACACACCTCCTTTCTATGACTTCACACACTTCCATTCTATGACTTCACACACCTCCTTTCTGTGGCTTCACACACCTACATTCTGAGTTCACACACCTCCATTCTGTGACTTCACACACCTCCATGCTGTGACTTCACACACCTCCATTCTGTGACTTCACACACCTGGATCCTATGACTTCACACTCTTCCATTCTATGACTTCACACACCTCCATTCTGTGGCTTCACACACCTACATTCTGAGTTCACACACCTCCATTCTGTGACTTCACACACCTCCACTCTGTGACTTCACACACCTCCGTTTTGACTTCACACACTTCCATTCTATGAATTCACACACCTCCATTCTGTGATTTCACAAACCTCCATTCTTTGACTTCACACACCTCCATTCTGTGGCTTCACACACCTCCATTCTATGACTTCACACACCTCCATTCTATGACTTCACAAACCTCCATTCTGAGTTCACAGACCTCCATTCTATGACTTCACACACCTCCATTCTATGACTTCACACACCTCCATTCTGTGCCTTCACACACCTCCATTCGATGCCTTCACACACCTCCATTTTGTGACTTCACACACCTAAATTCTATGACTTCACACACCTCCATTGTGACTTCACAAACCTCCATTCTATGACTTCACACACCTCCATTCTATGACTTCACACACCTCCATTTTGTGACTTCACACACTTCCATTCTATGACTTCACACACCTCCATTCTATGACTTCACACACCTCCATTCGTTGACATCAAAAACCACCATTCTATGATTTCACACAGCCCCATTCTGACTTCACACAGCTCCATTCTGTGACTCCACTAAACTCCCTTCTATGATTTCACACACCTCCATACTATGACTTCACACACCTCCATCTATGACTTCACACACCTCCATTTGAGTTCTCACACCTCATTCTGTGACTTCACACACCTCCATTCTGACTTAACATACCTCCATTGTATGACTTCACACACCTCCATTCTGTGACTTCACACACCTCCATTGTATGACTTCACACACTTCCATTGTGACATCACACACCTCCGTTCTATGAGTTCACACATCTCCATTCTATGACTTCACACACCTCCATTCTGACTTCACACACCTCCATTCTATGACTTCACAGACCTCCATTCTATGACTTCCCACACCGTCTTTCTATGACTTCACCCACCTACATTCTGCGACTTCACACCTCCATTATGACTTCACACACCTCTATTCTCTGACTTCAATCACCTCCATTCTATGACTTCACACACTTCCATTCTATGACTTCACACACCTCCATTCTATAACTACACACACCTCCATTCTTTGACTTCACACACCTCCATTCTATGACTTCACACACCTTCATTCTTCACAAACTTCCATTCTATGATTCTCACACGTCCATTCTATGACTTCACACACCTCCAATCTGTGACTTCACAAACCTCCATTCTGTGTTCACGCACCTCAATTCTGTGACTTCACACACCTCCATTCTGACTTCACACATCTCCATTCTATGACTTCACACACCTGCATTCTATAACTACACACAACTCCATTCTGTGACTTCACACACATCCATTCTGAGTTGACAAACATGCATTCTGTGACTTCACACACGTCCATGCTGACTTCACACAGCTCCATTCTATGACTTCACACAACTCCATTCTCTGACGTCACACACCTCCATTCTATGACTTCACACACCTTCATTCTTACTTCAAAAACATCAGTTCTATGACTTCACACACCTCCATTCTATGACTTCACACACTTCAATTTTGTGACTTCACACACCTATATTTTATAATTTCACACACCTCCATTGTGATTTCACACACCTCCAATCTATGAGTTCACACACCTCCATTCTGACTTCACACACCTCCATTCTAAGACTTCACACACCTCCATTCTGACTTCACACAGCTCCATTCTTTGACTTCACAAAACTCCATTCTATGATTTCACACACGTCCATACTATGACTTCACACACCTCCATCTATGACTTCACACACCTCCATTCTGAGTTCACACACCTCCATTCTGTCACTTCAAATAGCTCCATTCTGAATTCACACACCTTCAATGCATGACTTCACACACCTCCATTCTGTGACTTCACACACCTCCCTTCTATGACTTCACACACTTCCATTGTGACGCACACACCTCCATTTTATGAGTTCACACATCTCCATTCTATGATTTCACACACCTCCATTCTGACTTCACACACCTCCATTGTATGACTTCACATACCTCCATTCTATGACTACACACACCTCCATTCTGACGTCACAAACCTCCATTCTGTGACTTCACACACCTCCATTCTATGAGTTCACACACCTGAATTCTATGACTTCACACAGCTCCATTCTATGACTTCACACACCTCCATTCTGTGACTTCACACACCTCCATTCTATGACTTCAAAAACCTAAATTCTATGACCTCACACAACTCCATTCTATGACTTCACACACCTCCATTCTGTGACTTCACACACCTCCATTCTGACTTTACACACCTCTATTCTGTGTCTTCACATACCTCAATTCTGTGACTTCACACACTTCCATTCTGACTTCACACACCTCCATTCTATGATTTCACACACCTTCATTCTATGACTTCACCCAGCTCCATTCTATGACTTCACACACCTGCATTCTGTGACTTCAGACACCTCAATTCTATGACTTCACACACAATAATTCTGACTTCACACACCTCCATTCTGTGACTTCAAACACCTCCATTCTATGATTTCAGACACCTCCATTGTATGATTTCACACACCTCCATTCTATGACTTCACACACCTCCATTCTATGACTTCACTCACATCCATTCTAAATTCACACACCTCCATTCTGTGACTTCTCACACCTCCATTCTGACTTCACACACCCCCATTCTATAACTTCACACACCTCCATTCTGAATTCACACACCTCCATTCTGTGACTTCTCACACTTCCATTCTGACTTCACACACATCCATTCCATGACTTCACACACCTCCATTCTGTGAATTCACACACCTCCATTCTATGAGTTCACACACCTTCATTTTGACTTCACACAACTCCATTCTATGACTTCACACACCTTCATTCTTAGTTCAGAAACATCCATTCTATGACTTCACACACCTCCATTATATGACTTCACAAACCTCCATTCTGTGACTTCACACACCTCCATTCTGAGTTCACACACCTCCATTGTGACTTCACACACCTCCATTTTGACTTCACACACCTCCATTCTATGACTTCACACACTTCAACTCTATGAATTCTCACACCTCCATTCTGTGACTTCACTCACCTCCATTCTGTGACTTCACGCACCTCCATTGTGAGTTCACACACCTCCAATCTGTGACTTTACACACCTCCACTCTGTGACTTCACACATCCATTCTATGACTTCACACACTTCCATTGTGACGTCACACACCTCCATTTTATGAGTTCACACATCTCCTTTCTATGATTTCACACACCTGCATTCTGACTTCACTCACCTCCATTCTGTGATTTCACACACCTCCATTCTATGACTTCACACACCTCCATTCTTTGCCTTCACACACCTCTATTCTATGACTTCACACACCTCCATTCTTTGCCTTCACACACATCCATTCTATGACTTTACACACATCCATTATGTGACTTCACAAACCTCCATTCTGTGTACACACACCTGAATTCTGTGACTTCACAGACCTCCATTCTGACTTCACACACCTCCATTCTATGACTTCACACACGTCCATTCTATGACTTCACACACCTGCATTCTGTGATTTCACACACCTCCATTCTATGACTTCACACACCTCCATTTTGATTTCACACACCTCCGTTCTATGAGTTCACACACCTCCATTCTGATTTCAAACACCTCAATTCTATGACTTCACACACCTCCATTCTGACTTCACACCTCCATTTTCTGACTTCAAACACCTCCATTCTATGACTTCACTCACCGCCATTCTGAATTCACACACCTCCATTCTGTGACTTCTCACACCTCCATCTGACTTCACACATCTCCATTCCATGACTTCACTCACCTCCATTCTATGAGTTCACACACCTCCACTCTATGACTTCACACACCTTCATTTTGACTTCACACACCTCCATTCTATGACTTCACACACCTTCATCCTTACTTCACAAACATCCATTCTATGACTTCACACACCTCCATTATATGACTTCATAAACCTCTCTTCTCTGACTTCACACACCTCCATTCTGAGTTCACACACCTCCATTCTGTGACTTCACACACCTCCATTCTGTGACTTCACACACCTCCATTCTATGACTTCACATACCTCCATTCTATGACTTCACACACCTCCATTCTAGGAATTCACACACCTCCATTCTGTGACTTCACACACCTACATTCTATGACTTCACACACCTCCATTCTTTGACTTCACCTACCCCATTCTGAGTTCACACCCCTCCATTCTGTGACTTCACACACCTGCATTCTGTGACTTCACACACCTCCTTTCTATGACTTCACACACCTCCATTCTATGACTTCACACACCTCCATTCTATGACTTCAAACACCTCCATTGTGACCTCACACCACACGATTCTTTGATTTCACACACTTCCATTTTGACTTCACACACCTCCATTCTATGCCTTCACTCACTGCCATTCTGACTTCACACCTTCATTCTGAGACTTCACAAACCTCCATTCTATGATTTCACACACCTCCATACTATGACTTCACACACGTCCATGTATGACTTCACACACCTGCATTCTGACTTCACACACCTCCATTGTATGACTTCACACACCTCCATTCTGTGACTTCACGCACCTCCATTCTATGACTTCACACACTTCCATTGTGACGTCACACACCTGCATTCTATGAGTTAACACATCTCCATTCTATGACTTCACACACATCCATTCTGACTTCACACACCTCCATTCTATGACTTCATAGACCTCGAATGTGACTTCACTCACTTCCACTCTATGACTTCACACTCCTCCATTCTATGACTTCCCACACCTCCTTTCTATGACTTCACCCAACACAATTCAGCGACTTCACACCTCCATTCTGACTTCACACACCTCCATTCTGTGACTTCACACACCTCCATTCTATAACTTCACACACCTCCATTCTATGACTTCACACACCTCCATTCTTTGACTTCACACAACACTATTCTATGACTTCACACACCTTCATTCTTACTTCACAAACATCCATTCTATGACTTCACACACCTCCATTCTACGACTTCACACACCTCCATTATGTGACTTCACAAACCTCCATTCTGTGTTCACACACCTGAATTCTGTGACTTCACACACCTCCAATCTGACTTCACACACCTGCATTCTATGACTTCACACACCTCCGTTCTATGACGTCACACACCTCCATTCTGTGACTTCACACACCTCCATTCTGTGACTTCACACAGCTCCATTGTATGACTTCACACAACTCCATTCTGTGACGTCACACACCTCAATTCTTTGACTTCACACACCTTTATTGTTACTTCACAAACATCCATTCTATGACTTCACACACATACATTCTATCATTTCACACACCTCCATTTTGTGACTTCACACACCTCCATTCTATGATTTCACAAACCTCCATTCTGACTTAACACACCTTCATTCTATGAGTTCACACACCTCCATTCTGACTTCACACACCTCCATTCTATGACTTCACACACCTCCATTCTGACTTCACACAGTCCATTCTTGAGTTCACAAAACTCCTTTCTATAATTTCACACACCTCCATACTATGACTTCCCACACCTCCATCTATGACTTCACACACCTCCATTCTGAGTTCACATGCCTCCATTCTGTGACTTCACACACCTCCATTTGTGACTTCACACACCACCTTTTTGACTTCACACTCCTCCGTTTTGACTTCACACACTTCCAATCTGTGACTTCACACACCTCCATTCTGTGACTTCACACACCTCTATTGTTTGACTTCACACACCTCCATTCTTTGACTTCACACACCTCCATTCCATGACTTCACACCTCCAATCTATGAGTTCACACACTTCCATTCTATGAGTTCACACACCTTAATTTTGACTTCACACACCTCCATTCTATGACTTCACACACATTCAGTCTTACTTTAGAAACATCCATTCTATGACTTCACACACCTCCATTGTATGTCTTCACAAACCTCCATTCTGTGACTTCACACACCTCAATTCTGTGACTTCACACGTCCATTATGACTTTACACACTTCCATTCTATGACTTCACACACCTCCATTCTGTGACTTCACACACCTCTATTGTGAGTTCAAACACCTGCATTCTGTGACTTCACACACCTCCATTCTGTGATTTCACACACCTCCATTCTATGAATTCACACACCTCCATTCTATGACTTCACACACCTCAGTTTTGTGACTTCACACACATCCATTCTATGACTTCACACACCTCCATTGTATGTCTTCACAAACCTCCATTCTGTGACTTCACACACCTCCATTCTATGAATTCACACACCTCCATTCTATGACTTCACACACCTCAGTTTTGTGACTTCACACACATCCATTCTATGACTTCACACACCTCCATTCTATGACTTCACACACTTCCATTCTATGACTTCACACACCTCCATTCTGTGACTTCACACACCTCTATTGTTAGTTCAAACACCTCCATTCTGTGACTTCACCCACCACCATTCTGTGATTTCACACACCTCCTTTCTATGAATTCACACACCTCCATTCTATGACTTCAGACACCTCAATTCTGTGACTTCACACACATCCATTCTATGACTTCACACACCTCCATTTTGACTTCACACACTTCTATTCTATGACTTCACACACCTCCATTCTGACTTCACACAGCTCCATTCTGTGACTTCAGAAAACTCCATTCTATGATTTCACACACCTCCATTCTATGACTTCACACACATCCATTCTATGACTTCACACACCTCCATTTTTTGCCTTCACACACCTCTATTCTATGACTTCACACACCTTCATTCTTTCTTCGCAAACATCCATTCTATGACTTCACACACATCCATTCTATGACTTCACACACATCCATTATGTGACTTCACAAACCTCCATTCTGTGTTCACACACCTCAATTCTGTGACTTCACACACCTCCATTCTGACTTCACACACCTCCATTCTATGACTTCACACACCTCCATTCTATGACTTCACACACCTGCATTCTGTGACTTCACACAACTCCATTCTGTGACTTCACACAGCTCCATTCTATGACTTCACACAACTCCATTCTGTGACGTCACACCCCTCAATTCTTTGACTTCACACACCCTCATTCTTACTTCACAAAGATCCATTCTATGACTTCACACACCTCCATTATATGACTTCATAAACCTCCCTTCTGTGACTTCACACACCTCCATTCTGAGTTCACAGACCTCCATTCTGTGACTTCACACACCTCCATTTTGACTTCACACACCTCCATTCTCTGACTTCACACACTTCAATTCTATGACTTCACACACCTCCATTCTGTGACTTCACACACCTCCATTGTGAGTTCACACACCTCCATTCTGTGACTTCACACACCTCCATTCTGTGACTTCACACACCTCCATTCTATGACTTCACACACCTCCATTCTATGACTTCACACACCTCCATTCTATGAATTCACACACCTCCATTCTGTGACTTCACACACCTACATTCTATGACTTCACACACCTCCATTCTTTGACTTCACCTACCTCCATTCTGAGTTCACACCCCTCCATTCTGTGACTTCACACACCTTCATTCTGTGACTTCACACACCTCCATTCTATGACTTCACACACCTCCAATCTATGACTTCACACACCTCCATTGTGACCTCACACACCACGATTCTATGATTTCACACACTTCCAATTTGACTTCACACACCTCCATTCTATGTCTTCACTCACTGCCATTCTGACTTCACACAGCTTCATTCTGAGACTTCACAAACCTCCATACTATGATTTCACACACCTCCATACTATGACTTCACACACGTCCATCTATGACTTCACACACCTCCATTCTGACTTCACACACCTCCATTCTATGACTTCATAGACCTCGAATGTGACTTCACTCACCTCCACTCTATGACTTCACACTCCTCCATTCTATGACTTCCCACACCTCCTTTCTATGACTTCACCCAACTGCATTCAGCGACTTCACACCTCCATTCTGACTTCACACACCTCCGTTCTGTGACTTCACACACCTCCATTCTATGACTTCACACACCTCCATTCTATGACTTCACACACCTCCATTCTTTGACTTCACACACCACTATTCTATGACTTCACACACCTTCATTCTTACTTCACAAACATCCATTCTATGACTTCACACACCTCCATTCTATGACTGCACACACCTCCATTCCGTGACTTCACACACCTCCATTCTGTGACTTCACACAGCTCCATTGTGAGTTCACACACCTCCATTCTGTGACTTCACACACCTCCAATCTATGACTTCACACACCTCCATTGTGACCTCACACACCACGATTCTATGATTTCACACACTTCCAATTTGACTTCACACACCTCCATTCTATGTCTTCACTCACTGCCATTCTGACTTCACACAGCTTCATTCTGAGACTTCACAAACCTCCATACTATGATTTCACACACCTCCATACTATGACTTCACACACGTCCATCTATGACTTCACACACCTCCATTCTGACTTCACACACCTCCATTCTATGACTTCATAGACCTCGAATGTGACTTCACTCACCTCCACTCTATGACTTCACACTCCTCCATTCTATGACTTCCCACACCTCCTTTCTATGACTTCACCCAACTGCATTCAGCGACTTCACACCTCCATTCTGACTTCACACACCTCCGTTCTGTGACTTCACACACCTCCATTCTATGACTTCACACACCTCCATTCTATGACTTCACACACCTCCATTCTTTGACTTCACACACCACAATTCTATGACTTCACACACCTTCATTCTTACTTCACAAACATCCATTCTATGACTTCACACACCTCCATTCTATGACTTCACACACCTCCATTCTGTGACTTCACACACCTCCATTCTGTGACGTCACACAGCTCCATTCTATGACTTCACACAACTCCATTCTGTGACGTCACACACCTCAATTCTGTGACTTCACACACCTTCATTCTTACTTCACAAACATTCATTCTGTGACTTCACACACATACACTCTATCATTTCACACACCTCCATTTTGTGACTTCACACACCTCCATTCTATGATTTCACACACCTCCATTGTGACTTCACACACATCCATTCTATGAGTTCACACACCTCCATTCTGACTTCACACACCTCCATTTTATGCCTTCACTCACTGCCATTCTGACTTCACACAGCTTCATTCTGAGACTTCACAAACCTCCATTCTATGATTTCACACACCTCCATACTATGACTTTACACACGTCCATCTATGACTTCACACACCTCCATTCTGACTTCACACACCTCCATTGTATGACTTCACACACCTCCATTCTGTGACTTCACACACCTCCATTCTATGACTTCACACACTTCCATTGTGACGTCACACACCTCCATTCTATGAGTTAACACATCTCCATTCTATGACTTCACACACCTCCATTCTGACTTCACACACCTCCATTGTATGACTTCATAGACCTCGAATGTGACTTCACTCACCTCCACTCTATGACTTCACACTCCTCCATTCTATGACTTCCCACACCTCCTTTCTATGACTTCACCCAACTCTATTCAGCGACTTCACACCTCCATTCTGACTTCACACACCTCCATTCTGTGACTTCACACACCTCCATTCTATGACTTCACACACCTCCATTCTATGACTTCACACACCTCCATTATGTGACTTCACAAACCTCCATTCTGTGTTCACACACCTGAATTCTGTGACTTCACACACCTCCAATCTGACTTCACACACCTCCATTCTATGACTTCACACACCTCCATTGTATGTCTTCACAAACCTCCATTCTGTGACTTCACACACCTCAATTCTGTGACTTCACACGTCCATTATGACTTCACACACTTCCATTCTATGACTTCACACACCTCCATTCTGTGACTTCACACACCTCTATTGTGAGTTCAAACACCTCCATTCTGTGACTTCACACACCTCCATTCTGTGATTTCACACACCTCCATTCTATGAATTCACACACCTCCATTCTATGACTTCACACACCTCAGTTTTGTGACTTCACACACATCCATTCTATGACTTCACACACCTCCATTCTATGACTTCACACACTTCCATTCTATGACTTCACACACCTCCATTCTGTGACTTCACACACCTCTATTGTGAGTTCAAACACCTCCATTCTGTGACTTCACCCACCACCATTCTGTGATTTCACACACCTCCTTTCTATGAATTCACACACCTCCATTCTATGACTTCACACACCTCAATTCTGTGACTTCACACACATCCATTCTATGACTTCACACATCTCCATTTTGACTTCTCACACTTCTATTCTATGACTTCACACACCTCCATTCTGACTTCACACAGCTCCATTCTGTGACTTCACAAAATTCCATTCTATGATTTCACACACCTCCATTCTATGACTTCACACACATCCATTCTTTGACTTCACACACCTCCATTTTTTGCCTTCACACACCTCTATTCTATGACTTCACACACCTTCATTCTTTCTTCGCAAACATCCATTCTATGACTTCACACACATCCATTCTATGACTTCACACACATCCATTATGTGACTTCACAAACCTCCATTCTGTGTTCACACACCTCAATTCTGTGACTTCACACACCTCCATTCTGACTTCACACACCTCCATTCTATGACTTCACACACCTCCATTCTATGACTTCACACACCTGCATTCTTTGACTTCACACACCTCCATTCTGTGACTTCACACAGCTCCATTCTATGACTTCACACAACTCCATTCTGTGACGTCACACACCTCAATTCTTTGACTTCACACACCCTCATTCTTACTTCACAAAGATCCATTCTATGACTTCACACACCTCCATTATATGACTTCATAAACCTCCCTTCTGTGACTTCACACACCTCCATTCTGAGTTCACACACCTCCATTCTGTGACTTCACACACCTCCATTTTGACTTCACACACCTCCATTCTCTGACTTCACACACTTCAATTCTATGACTTCACACACCTCCATTCTGTGACTTCACACACCTCCATTGTGAGTTCACACACCTCCATTCTGTGACTTCACACACCTCCATTCTGTGACTTCACACACCTCCATTCTATGACTTCACACACCTCCATTCTATGACTTCACACACCTCCATTCTATGAATTCACACACCTCCATTCTGTGACTTCACACACCTACATTCTATGACTTCACACACCTCCATTCTTTGACTTCACCTACCTCCATTCTGAGTTCACACCCCTCCATTCTGTGACTTCACACACCTTCATTCTGTGACTTCACACACCTCCATTCTATGACTTCACACACCTCCAATCTATGACTTCACACACCTCCATTGTGACCTCACACACCACGATTCTATGATTTCACACACTTCCAATTTGACTTCACACACCTCCATTCTATGTCTTCACTCACTGCCATTCTGACTTCACACAGCTTCATTCTGAGACTTCACAAACCTCCATACTATGATTTCACACACCTCCATACTATGACTTCACACACGTCCATCTATGACTTCACACACCTCCATTCTGACTTCACACACCTCCATTCTATGACTTCATAGACCTCGAATGTGACTTCACTCACCTCCACTCTATGACTTCACACTCCTGCATTCTATGACTTCCCACACCTCCTTTCTATGACTTCACCCAACTGCATTCAGCGACTTCACACCTCCATTCTGACTTCACACACCTCCGTTCTGTGACTTCACACACCTCCATTCTATGACTTAACACACCTCCATTCTATGACTTCACACACCTCCATTTTTTGCCTTCACACACCTCTATTCTATGACTTCACACACCTTCATTCTTTCTTCGCAAACATCCATTCTATGACTTCACACACATCCATTCTATGACTTCACACACATCCATTATGTGACTTCACAAACCTCCATTCTGTGTTCACACACCTCAATTCTGTGACTTCACACACCTCCATTCTGACTTCACACACCTCCATTCTATGACTTCACACACCTCCATTCTATGACTTCACACACCTGCATTCTGTGACTTCACACACCTCCATTCTGTGACTTCACACAGCTCCATTCTATGACTTCACACAACTCCATTCTGTGACGTCACACACCTCAATTCTTTGACTTCACACACCCTCATTCTTACTTCACAAAGATCCATTCTATGACTTCACACACCTCCATTATATGACTTCATAAACCTCCCTTCTGTGACTTCACACACCTCCATTCTGAGTTCACACACCTCCATTCTGTGACTTCACACACCTACATTCTGTGACGTCACACAGCTCCATTCTATGACTTCACACAACTCCATTCTGTGACGTCACACACCACAATTCTGTGAATTCACACACCTTCATTCTTACTTCACAAACATTCATTCTATGACTTCACACACATACACTCTATCATTTCACACACCTCCATTTTGTGACTTCACACACCTCCATTCTATGATTTCACACACCTCCATTGTGACTTCACACACATCCATTCTATGAGTTCACACACCTCCATTCTGACTTCACACACCTCCATTTTATGCCTTCACTCACTGCCATTCTGACTTCACACAGCTTCATTGTGAGACTTCACAAACCTCCATTCTATGATTTCACACACCTCCATACTATGACTTTACACACGTCCATCTATGACTTCACACACCTCCATTGTATGACTTCACACACCTCCATTCTGTGACTTCACACACCTCCATTCTATGACTTCACACACTTCCATTGTGACGTCACACACCTCCATTCTATGAGTTAACACATCTCCATTCTATGACTTCACACACCTCCATTCTGACTTCACACACCTCCATTGTATGACTTCATAGACCTCGAATGTGACTTCACTCACCTCCAGTCTATGACTTCACACTCCTCCATTCTATGACTTCCCACACCTCCTTTCTATGACTTCACCCAACTCTATTCAGCGACTTCACACCTCCATTCTGACTTCACACACCTCCATTCTGTGACTTCACACACCTCCATTCTATGACTTCACACACCTCCATTCTATGACTTCACACACCTCCATTATGTGACTTCACAAACCTCCATTCTGTGTTCACACACCTGAATTCTGTGACTTCACACACCTCCAATCTGACTTCACACACCTCCATTCTATGACTTCATACACCTCCATTCTATGACTTCACACACCTCCATTCTGTGACGTCACACACCTCAATTCTGTGACTTCACACACCTTCATTCTTACTTCAAAAACATTCATTCTATGACTTCACACACACACATTCTATCATTTCACACACCTCCATTTTGTGACTTCACACACCTCCATTCTATGAGTTCACACACCTCCATTCTGACTTCACACACCTCCATTCTGACTTCACACAGTCCATTCTGTGAGTTCACAAAACTCCTTTCTATAATTTTACACACCTCCATACTATGACTTCCCACACCTTCATCTATGACTTCACACACCTCCATTCTGAGTTCACGTACCTCCATTCTGTGACTTCACACACCTCCATTTGTGACTTCACACACCACCTTTTTGACTTCACACACCTCCGTTTTGACTTCACACACTTCCAATCTGTGACTTCACACACCTCCATTCTGTGACTTCACACACCTCTATTGTTTGACTTCACACAACTCCATTCTTTGATTTCACACACCTCCATTCTATGAGTTCACACACCTTAATTTTGACTTCACACACCTCCATTCTATGACTTCACACACATTCAGTCTTACTTTAGAAACATCCATTCTATGACTTCAAACACCTCCATTGTATGTCTTCACAAACCTCCATTCTGTGACTTCACACACCACAATTCTGTGACTTCACACGTCCATTCTGACTTCACACACCTCCATTCTATGACTGCACACACTTCCATTCTATGACTTCACACACCACCATTCTGTGACTTCACACACGTCTATTGTGAGTTCAAACACATCCATTCTGTGACTTCACACACCTCCATTCTGTGATTTCACACACCTCCATTCTATGAATTCACACACCTCCATTCTATGCCTTCACACACCTCAATTCTGTGACTTCACACACATCCATTCTATGACTTCACACACCTCCATTCTATGACTTCACACACTTCCATTGTATGACTTCACTCACCTCCATTCTGTGACTTCACACACCTCTATTGTGAGTTCAATCACCTCCATTCTGTGACTTCACACACCTCCATTCTGTGATTTCACACACCTCCATTCTATGAATTCACACACCTCCATTCTATGACTTCATACACCTCAATTCTGTGATTTCACACACATCCATTCTATGACTTCACACACCTCCATTTTGACTTCACACAGTTCTATTCTATGACTTCACACACCTCCATTCTGACTTCACACAGCTCCATTCTGTGACTTCACAAAACTCCATTCTATGATTTCACACACCTCCATACTATGAATTCACACACCTACCTCTATGACTTCACACACCTCCTTCTATGACTTCACACACCTCCATTCTGAGTTCACACACCTCCATTCTGTGACTTCACAGAACTCCATTCGGACTTCACTCACCTCCATTGTATGACTTCACACACCTCCATTCTGTGACTTCACACACCTCCATTCTATGACTTCACACACTTCCATTGTGACGTCACACACCTCCATTCTATGAGTTCACATATCTCCATTCTATGATTTCAAACACCTCCATTCTTAATTCACACACCTCCATTCTATGACTTCACAGACCTAGTATCTTTGACTTCACTCACCTCCACTCTACGACTTCACACTCCTCCATTCTATGACTTCCCACACCTCCTTTCTATGACTTCACCCACCTCCATTCTGCGATTTCACACGTCCATTCTGACTTCACACACCTCAATTCTGTGACTTCACACACCTCCATTCTGAATTGACACACCTCCATCCTGTGACTTTACACACCTCCATTCTGACTTCACAACGCTGCATTCTATGACTTCACACAACTCCATTCTGTGACGTCACACACCTCCATTCTATGACTTCACACACCTTCATTCTTACTTCAAAAACATCCATTCTATGACTTCACACACCTCCATTATATGACTTCACACACCTCCATTTTGTGACTTCACACACCTCCATTCTATGATTTCACACACCTCCATTGTGACTTCACACACCTCCATTCTATGAGTTCACACACCTCCATTCTGACTTCACACACCTCCATTCTATGACTTCACACTCCTCCATTCTGGCTTCACACAGCTCCATTCTGTGATTCAACAAAATCCATTCTATGATTTCACACACCTCCATACTATCACTTCACACACCTCCATCTATGACTTCACACACCTCCATTCTGAGTTCACACACCTCCATTCTGTGACTTCACACACCTCCATTCTGTGACTTCACACACCTCCATTCTATGACTTCACACACCTCCATTCTATGACTTCACACACCTCCATTCTAGGAATTCACACACCTCCATTCTGTGACTTCACACACCTACATTCTATGACTTCACACACTTCCATTATATGATTTCACACACCTCCATTCTGTGACTTCACACACCTCTATTGTGAGTTCAAACACCTCCATTCTGTGACTTCACACACCTCCATTCTGTGATTTCACACACCTCCATTCTATGAATTCACACACCTCCATTCTATGCCCTCACACACCTCAATTCTGTGACTTCACACACATCCATTCTATGACTTCACACACCTCCATTCTATGACTTCACAGACTTCCATTCTATGACTTCACTCACCTCCATTCTGTGACTTCACACACCTCTATTGTGAGTTCAATCACCTCCATTCTGTGACTTCACACACCTCCATTCTGTGAATTCACACACCTCCATTCTATGACTTCATACACCTCAATTCTGTGATTTCACACACATCCATTCTATGACTTCACACACCTCCATTTTGACTTCACACAGTTCTATTCTATGACTTCACACACCTCCATTCTGACTTCACACAGCTCCATTCTGTGACTTCACAAAACTCCATTCCATGATTTCACAAACCTCCATACTATGACTTCACACACCTACCTCTATGACTTCACACACCTCCTTCTATGACTTCACACACCTCCATTCTGAGTTCACACACCTCCATTCTGTGACTTCACAGAACTCCATTCGGACTTCACTCACCTCCATTGTATGACTTCACACACCTCCATTCTGTGACTTCACACACCTCCATTCTATGACTTCACACACTTCCATTGTGACGTCACACACCTCCATTCTATGAGTTCACATATCTCCATTCTATGATTTCACACACCTCCATTCTTAATTCACACACCTCCATTCTATGACTTCACAGACCTCGTATCTATGACTTCACTCACCTCCACTCTACGACTTCACACTCCTCCATTCTATGACTTCCCACACCTCCTTTCTATGACTTCACCCACCTCCATTCTGCGATTTCACACCTCCATTCTGACTTCATACACCTCCATTCTGTGACTTCACACACCTCCATTCTGAATTGACACACCTCCATCCTGTGACTTTACACACCTCCATTCTGACTTCACAACGCTGCATTCTATGACTTCACACAACTCCATTCTGTGACGTCACACACCTCCATTCTGTGACGTCACACACCTCCATTCTATGACTTCACACACCTTCATTCTTACTTCAAAAACATCCATTCTATGACTTCACACACCTCCATTCTATGACTTCACACACTTCCATTCTATGACTTCACTCACCTCCATTCTGTGACTTCACACACCTCTATTGTGAGTTCAATCACCTCCATTCTGTGACTTCACACACCTCCATTCTGTGAATTCACACACCTCCATTCTATGACTTCATACACCTCAATTCTGTGATTTCACACACATCCATTCTATGACTTCACACACCTCCATTTTGACTTCACACAGTTCTATTCTATGACTTCACACACCTCCATTCTGACTTCACACAGCTCCATTCTGTGACTTCACAAAACTCCATTCCATGATTTCACACACCTCCATACTATGACTTCACACACCTACCTCTATGACTTCACACACCTCCTTCTATGACTTCACACACCTCCATTCTGAGTTCACACACCTCCATTCTGTGACTTCACAGAACTCCATTCGGACTTCACTCACCTCCATTGTATGACTTCACACACCTCCATTCTGTGACTTCACACACCTCCATTCTATGACTTCACACACTTCCATTGTGACGTCACACACCTCCTTTCTATGAGTTCACATATCTCCATTCTATGATTTCACACACCTCCATTCTGAATTCACACACCTCCATTCTATGACTTCACAGACCTCGTATCTATGACTTCACTCACCTCCACTCTACGACTTCACACTCCTCCATTCTATGACTTCCCACACCTCCTTTCTATGACTTCACCCACCTCCATTCTGCGATTTCACACCTCCATTCTGACTTCATACACCTCCATTCTGTGACTTCACACACCTCCATTCTGAATTGACACACCTCCATCCTGTGACTTTACACACCTCCATTCTGACTTCACAACGCTGCATTCTATGACTTCACACAACTCCATTCTGTGACGTCACACACCTCCATTCTATGACTTCACACACCTCCATTTTGTGACTTCACACACCTCCATTCTATGATTTCACACACCTCCATTGTGACTTCACACACCTCCATTCTATGAGTTCACACACCTCCATTCTGACTTCACACACCTCCATTCTATGACTTCACACTCCTCCATTCTGGCTTCACACAGCTCCATTCTGTGATTCAACAAAATCCATTCTATGATTTCACACACCTCCATTGTGACTTCACACACCTCCATTCTATGAGTTCACACACCTCCATTCTGACTTCACACACCTCCATTCTATGACTTCACACACCTCCATTCTGAGTTCACACACCTCCATTCTGTGACTTCACACACCTCCATTCTGACTTCACACACCTTCATTGTATGACTTCACACACCTCCATTCTATGACTTCACACACCTCCATTCTGAGTTCACACACCTCCATTCTATGACTTCACACACCTCCCTTCTGAATTCACACACCTCCATTTTATGACTTGACACACCTCCATTCTGTGACTTCACACACCTCCATTCTATGACTTCACACATTTCCATTCTGTGACTTCAAACACCTCCATTCTATGATTTCACACACCTCCATTGTATGACTTCACAACCTCCATTGTATGACTTCACAGACCTAAATTCTATGACTTTACTCACCTCCATTCTGAATTCACACACCTCCATTCTGTGACTTCTCACACCTCCATTCTGACATCACACAGCTCCATTCTATGAGTTCCACGCGTCCATTCTGTGTCTTCACACACCACCATTCTATGACCTCACACACCGCCATTGTGACTCCACACACCTCCATTCTATGAGTTCACTCTCCTCTATTCTGACTTCACACACCTCCATTCTATGGCTTCACACACATCCACTCTGACTTCACACACCTCCATTCTATGACTTCGCACACCTCTACTCTGACTTCACACACATCCATTCGATGACTTCACACACCTCCATTCTGTGACTTCACACACCTCCATTTGTGACTTCACACACCATTTTTTGACTTCACACACCTCCATTCTGTGACTTCACACAACTCCATTCTGTGACTTGACACACCTCCGTTTTGACTTCACACACTTCCATTCTGTGACTTCACACACCTCCATTCTGTGACTTCACACACCTCTATTGTTTGACTTCACACACCTCAATTCTTTGACTTCACACATCTCCATTCCATGACTTCACACACCTCCATTCTATGAGTTCACACACCTCCATTCTATGAGTTCACACACCTTCATTTTGACTTCACACACCTCCATTCTATGACTTCACACACCTTCATTCTTACTTCAGAAACATCCGTTCTATGACTTCATATACCTCCATTATATGACTTCACAAACCTCCATTCTGTGACTTCACACACCTCCATTCTGTGACTTCACACACCTCCATTCTATGAGTTCATACCATCCATTCTGTGACTTCACACACCTCCATTCTATGACTTCACACACTTCCATTCTATGACTTCACACACCTCCATTCTGTGACTTCACACACCTCCATTCTGAGTTCACACACCTCCATTCTGTGACTTCACACACCTCCATTCTGTGACTTCACACACTTCCATTCTATGACTTCACACACCTCCATTCTATGACTTCACACACCTCCATGCTGTGACTTCACACACCTCCATTCTATGAGTTCATACCATCCATTCTGTGACTTCACACACCTCCATTCTATGACTTCACACACTTCCATTCTATGACTTCACACACCTCCATTCTGTGACGTTACATACCTCCATTGTGAGTTCACACACCTCCATTCTGTGACTTCACACACCGCCATTCTGTGACTTCCCACACCTCCATTCTGTGACTTCACACACCTCCATTCGATGACCTCACACACCTATATTCTTTGACTTCACACACCTTCATTTTGACTTCACACACCTCCATTCTGTGATTTCACACACATCCATTCTATGACTTCACACACCTCCATTCTGTGACTTTACATACCTCCAATGTGAGTTCACACACCTCCATTCTGTGACTTCACACACCTCCATTTTGACTTCACACACTTCTATTCTATGACTTCACACGCCTCCATTCTGACTTCACACAGCTCCATTCTGTGACTTCACAAAACTCCATTCTATGATTTCACACACCTCCATACTATGACTTCACACACCTACCTCTATGACTTCACACACCTCGTTCTATGACTTCACACACCTCCATTCTGAATTCACACACCTCCATTCTGTTACTTCTCACACCTCCATTCTGACTTCACACACCTCCATTCGATGACTTCACAAACCTCCATTCTATGAGTTCAAACACGTCCATTCTATGAGTTCACACACCTTCATTTTGAATTCACACACCTCCATTATATGACTTCACAAACCTCCATTGTGTGACTTCACACACCTCCATTCTGAGTTCACACACCTCCATTCTCTGACTTCACACACCTCCATTCTGACTTCACACACCTCCATTCTATGACTTCACACACTTCAATCCTATGACTTCACACACTTCCATTCTGTGACTTCACACACCTCCATTCTGTGACTTCACACACCTCCATTCTATGACTTCACAAACCTCCATTCTATGTCTTCACACACCTCCATTCCATGAAGTCACACACCTCCATTCTGTGACTTCACACACCTCCATTCTATGACTTCACACACCTCCATTCTGTGACTTCACCTACCTCCATTCTGAGTTCACACACCTCCATTCTGTGACTTCACACACCTTCATTCTGTGACTTCACACATCTCCATTCTATGACATCACACTCCTCCATTCTACGACTTCACACACCTCAATTCTGTGACTTCGCACACCTTCATTCTATGACTTCACACACCTCCATTGTGACTTCACACACCTCGATTCTATGATTTAACACACCTCCATTCTGACTTCACACACCTCCATTCTATGACTTCACACACCTCCATTCTGACTTCACACAGCTCCATTCTGTGACTTCACAAAACTCCATTCTATGATTTCACACACCTCCATACTATGACTTCACACACCTCCATCTATGACTTCACAAACCTCCATTCTGAGTTCACACACCTCCATTCTATGACTTCACACACCTCCCTTCTGAATTCCCACACCTCCATTTTATGACTTGACACACCTCCATTCTGTGACTTCACACACCTCCATTCTATGACTTCACACACTTCCATTCTGTGACTTCACACACCTCCATTCTGTGACTTCACACACCTCCATTCTATGACTTCACAAACCTCCATTCTATGTCTTCACACACCTCCATTCCATGAAGTCACACACCTCCATTCTGTGACTTCACACACCTCCATTCTATGACTTCACACACCTCCATTCTGTGACTTCACCTACCTCCATTCTGAGTTCACACACCTCCATTCTGTGACTTCACACACCTTCATTCTGTGACTTCACACATCTCCATTCTATGACATCACACTCCTCCATTCTACGACTTCACACACCTCAATTCTGTGACTTCGCACACCTTCATTCTATGACTTCACACACCTCCATTGTGACTTCACACACCTCGATTCTATGATTTAACACACCTCCATTCTGACTTCACACACCTCCATTCTATGACTTCACACACCTCCATTCTGACTTCACACAGCTCCATTCTGTGACTTCACAAAACTCCATTCTATGATTTCACACACCTCCATACTATGACTTCACACACCTCCATCTATGACTTCACAAACCTCCATTCTGAGTTCACACACCTCCATTCTATGACTTCACACACCTCCCTTCTGAATTCCCACACCTCCATTTTATGACTTGACACACCTCCATTCTGTGACTTCACACACCTCCATTCTATGACTTCACACACTTCCATTCTGTGACTTCACACACCTCCATTCTGAGTTCACACACCTCCATTCTATGAGTTCACACACCTTCATTTTGACTTCACACACCTCCATTCTATGACTTCACACACCTTCATTCTTACTTCACAAACATCCATTCTATGACTTCACACACCTCCATTATATGACTTCATAAACCTCCCTTCTCTGACTTCACACACCTCCATTCTGAGTTCACACATCTCCATTCTGTGACTTCACACACCTCCATTTTGACTTCACACACATCCATTCTATGACTTCACACACTTCAATTATATGACTTCACACAGCTCCATTCTGTGACTTCACACACCTCCATTGTGAGTTCACACACCTCCATTCTATGACTTCACACACCTCCATTCTGTGACTTCACACACCTCCATTCTATGCCTTCACACACCTCCATTCTATGACTTCACACAACTCCATTCTAGGAATTCACACACCTCCATTCTGTGACTTCACACACCTACATTCTATGACTTCACACACCTCCATTCTTTGACTTAACCTACCTCCATTCTGAGTTCACACCCCTCCATTCTGTGACTTCACACACCTGCATTCTGTGACTTCACACAACTCCATTCTATTACTTCACACACCTCCATTCTATGACTTCACACACCTCCATTCTATGACTTCAAACACCTCCATTGTGACCTCACACCACACGATTCTATGATTTCACACACTTCCATTTTGACTTCACACACCTCCATTCTATGCCTTCACTCACTGCCATTCTGACTTCACACCGTCATTCTGAGACTTCACAAACCTCCATTCTATGATTTCACACACCTCCATACTATGACTTCACACACGTCCATCTATGACTTCACACACCTCCATTCTGACTTCACACACCTCCACTGTATGACTTCACACACCTCCATTCTGTGACTTCACACACCTCCATTCTATGACTTCACACACTTCCATTTTGACGTCACACACCTGCATTCTATGAGTTAACACATCTCCATTCTATGACTTCACACACATCCATTCTGACTTCACACACCTCCATTCTATGACTTCATAGACCTCGAAAGTGACTTCACTCACCTCCACTCTATGACTTCACACTCCTCCATTCTATGACTTCCCACACCTCCTTTCTATGACTTCACCCAACTCTATTCAGCGACTTCACACCTCCATTCTGACTTCACACACCTCCATTCTGTGACTTCACACACCTCCATTATATGACTTCACACACCTCCATTCTATGACTTCACACACCTCCATTATGTGACTTCAAAAACCTCCATTCTGTGTTCACACACCTGAATTCTGTGACTTCACACACCTCCAATCTGACTTCACATACCTCCATTCTATGACTTCACACACCTCCATTCTATGACTTCACACACCTCCATTCTGTGACGTCACACACCTCAATTCTGTGACTTCACACACCTTCATTCTTACTTCAAAAACATTCATTCTATGACTTCACACACATACATTCTATCATTTCACACACCTCCATTTTGTGACTTCACACACCTCCATTCTATGCTTTCACACACCTCCATTGTGACTTCACACACCTCCATTCTATGAGTTCACACACCTCCATTCTGACTTCACACACCTCCATTCTGACTTCACACAGTCCATTCTGTGAGTTCACAAAACTCCTTTCTATAATTTTACACTCCTCCATACTATGACTTCCCACACCTTCATCTATGACTTCACACACCTCCATTCTGAGTTCACGTACCTCCATTCTGTGACTTCACACACCTCCATTTGTGACTTCACACACCACCTTTTTGACTTCACACACCTCCGTTTTGACTTCACACACTTCCAATCTGTGACTTCACACACCTCCATTCTGTGACTTCACACACCTCTATTGTTTGACTTCACACAACTCCATTCTTTGATTTCACACACCTCCATTCTATGAGTTCACACACCTTAATTTTGACTTCACACACCTCCATTCTATGACTTCACACACATTCAGTCTTACTTTAGAAACATCCATTCTATGACTTCACACACCTCCATTGTATGTCTTCACAAACCTCCATTCTGTGACTTCACACACCACAATTCTGTGACTTCACACGTCCATTCTGACTTCACACACCTCCATTCTATGACTTCACACACTTCCATTCTTTGACTTCACACACCTCCATTCTGTGACTTCACACACGTCTATTGTGAGTTCAAACACCTCCATTCTGTGACTTCACACACCTCCATTCTGTGATTTCACACACCTCCATTCTATGAATTCACACACCTCCATTCTATGCCTTCACACACCTCAATTCTGTGACTTCACACACATCCATTCTATGACTTCACACACCTCCATTCTGTGACTTCACACACCTCCATTGTATGACTTCACTCACCTCCATTCTGTGACTTCACACACCTCTATTGTGAGTTCAATCACCTCCATTCTGTAACTTCACACACCTCCATTCTGTGATTTCACACACCTCCATTCTATGAATTCACACACCTCCATTCTATGACTTCATACACCTCAATTCTGTGATTTCACACACATCCATTCTATGACTTCACACACCTCCATTTTGACTTCACACAGTTCTATTCTATGACTTCACACACCTCCATTCTGACTTCACACAGCTCCATTCTGTGACTTCACAAAACTCCATTCTATGATTTCACACACCTCCATACTATGACTTCACACACCTACCTCTATGACTTCACACACCTCCTTCTATGACTTCACACACCTCCATTCTGAGTTCACACACCTCCATTCTGTGACTTCACAGAACTCCATTCGGACTTCACTCACCTCCATTGTATGACTTCACACACCTCCATTCTGTGACTTCACACACCTCCATTCTATGACTTCACACACTTCCATTGTGACATCACACACCTCCATTCTATGAGTTCACATATCTCCATTCTATGATTTCACACACCTCCATTCTTAATTCACACACCTCCATTCTATGACTTCACAGACCTAGTATCTTTGACTTCACTCACCTCCACTCTACGACTTCACACTCCTCCATTCTATGACTTCCCACACCTCCTTTCTATGACTTCACCCACCTCCATTCTGCGATTTCACACGTCCATTCTGACTTCACACACCTCAATTCTGTGACTTCACACACCTCCATTCTGAATTGACACACCTCCATCCTGTGACTTTACACACCTCCATTCTGACTTCACAACGCTGCATTCTATGATTTCACACAACTCCATTCTGTGACGTCACACACCTCCATTCTATGACTTCACACACCTTCATTCTTACTTCAAAAACATCCATTCTATGACTTCACACACCTCCATTATATGACTTCACACACCTCCATTTTGTGACTTCACACACCTCCATTCTATGATTTCACACACCTCCATTGTGACTTCACACACCTCCATTCTATGAGTTCACACACCTCCATTCTGACTTCACACACCTCCATTCTATGACTTCACACTCCTCCATTCTGGCTTCACACAGCTCCATTCTGTGATTCAACAAAATCCATTCTATGATTTCACACACCTCCATACTATGACTTCACACACCTCCATCTATGACTTCACACACCTCCATTCTGAGTTCACACACCTCCATTCTGTGACTTCACACACCTCCATTCTGTGACTTCACACACCTCCATTCTATGACTTCACACACCTCCATTCTATGACTTCACACACCTCCATTCTAGGAATTCACACACCTCCATTCTGTGACTTCACACACCTACATTCTATGACTTCACACACTTCCATTCTATGACTTCACACACCTCCATTCTGTGACTTCACACACCTCTATTGTGAGTTCAAACACCTCCATTCTGTGACTTCACACACCTCCATTCTGTGATTTCACACACCTCCATTCTATGAATTCACACACCTCCATTCTATGCCCTCACACACCTCAATTCTGTGATTTCACACACATCCATTCTATGACTTCACACACCTCCATTCTATCACTTCACACACTTCCATTCTATGACTTCACTCACCTCCATTCTGTGACTTCACACACCTCTATTGTGAGTTCAATCACCTCCATTCTGTGACTTCACACACCTCCATTCTGTGAATTCACACACCTCCATTCTATGACTTCATACACCTCAATTCTGTGATTTCACACACATCCATTCTATGACTTCACACACCTCCATTTTGACTTCACACAGTTCTATTCTATGACTTCACACACCTCCATTCTGACTTCACACAGCTCCATTCTGTGACTTCACAAAACTCCATTCCATGATTTCACACACCTCCATACTATGACTTCACACACCTACCTCTATGACTTCACACACCTCCTTCTATGACTTCACACACCTCCATTCTGAGTTCACACACCTCCATTCTGTGACTTCACAGAACTCCATTCGGACTTCACTCACCTCCATTGTATGACTTCACACACCTCCATTCTGTGACTTCACACACCTCCATTCTATGACTTCACACACTTCCATTGTGACGTCACACACCTCCATTCTATGAGTTCACATATCTCCATTCTATGATTTCACACACCTCCATTCTTAATTCACACACCTCCATTCTATGACTTCACAGACCTCGTATCTATGACTTCACTCACCTCCACTCTACGACTTCACACTCCTCCATTCTATGACTTCCCACACCTCCTTTCTATGACTTCACCCACCTCCATTCTGCGATTTCACACCTCCATTCTGACTTCATACACCTCCATTCTGTGACTTCACACACCTCCATTCTGAATTGACACACCTCCATCCTGTGACTTTACACACCTCCATTCTGACTTCACAACGCTGCATTCTATGACTTCACACAACTCCATTCTGTGACGTCACACACCTCCATTCTATGACTTCACACACCTCCATTTTTTGACTTCACACACCTCCATTCTATGATTTCACACACCTCCATTGTGACTTCAAGCACCTCCATTCTATGAGTTCACACACCTCCATTCTGACTTCACACACCTCCATTCTATGACTTCACACTCCTCCATTCTGGCTTCACACAGCTCCATTCTGTGATTCAACAAAATCCATTCTATGATTTCACACACCTCCATACTATGACTTCACACACCTCCATCTATGACTTCACACACCTCCATTCTGAGTTCACACACCTCCATTCTGTGACTTCACACACCTCCATTCTGACTTCACACACCTTCATTGTATGACTTCACACACCTCCATTCTATGACTTCTCACACTTCCATTGTGACGTCACACACCTCCATTCTATGAGTTAACACATCTCCATTCTATGACTTCACACACCTCCATTCTGACTTCACACACCTCCATACTATGACTTCACACACCTCCATCTATGACTTCACACACCTCCATTCTGAGTTCACACACCTCCATTCTATGACTTCACACACCTCCCTTGTGAATTCACACACCTCCATTTTATGACTTGACACACCTCCATTCTGTGACTTCACACACCTCCATTCTATGACTTCACACATTTCCATTCTGTGACTTCAAACACCTCCATTATATGATTTCACACACCTCCATTGTATGACTTCACAACCTCCATTGTATGACTTCACAGACCTAAATTCTATGACTTTACTCACCTCCATTCTGAATTCACACACCTCCATTCTGTGACTTCTCACACCTCCATTCTGACTTCACACAGCTCCATTCTATGAGTTCCACGCCTCCATTCTGTGACTTCACACACCACCATTCTATGACCTCACACACCGCCATTGTGACTCCACACACCTCCATTCTATGAGTTCACTCTCCTCTATTCTGACTTCACACACCTCCATTCTATGACTTCACACACTTCAATCCTATGACTTCACACACTTCCATTCTGTGACTTTACACACCTCCATTCTGTGACTTCACACACCTCCATTCTATGACTTCACAAACCTCCATTCTATGTCTTCACACACCTCCACTCCATGAAGTCACACACCTCCATTCTGTGACTTCACACACCTCCATTCTATGACTTCACACACCTCCATTCTGTGACTTCACCTACCTCCATTCTGAGTTCACACACCTCCATTCTGTGACTTCACACACCTTCATTCTGTGACTTCACACATCTCCATTCTATGACATCACACTCCTCCATTCTACGACTTCACACACCTCAATTCTGTGACTTCGCACACCTTCATTCTATGACTTCACACACCTCCATTGTGACTTCACACACCTCGATTCTATGATTTAACACACCTCCATTCTGACTTCACACACCTCCATTCTATGACTTCACACACCTCCATTCTGACTTCACACAGCTCCATTCTGTGACTTCACAAAACTCCATTCTATGATTTCACACACCTCCATACTATGACTTCACACACCTCCATCTATGACTTCACAAACCTCCATTCTGAGTTCACACACCTCCATTCTATGACTTCACACACCTCCCTTCTGAATTCACACACCTCCATTTTATGACTTGACACACCTCCATTCTGTGACTTCACACACCTCCATTCTATGACTTCACACACTTCCATTCTGTGACTTCACACACCTCCATTCTGAGTTCACACACCTCCATTCTATGAGTTCACACACCTTCATTTTGACTTCACACACCTCCATTCTATGACTTCACACACCTTCATTCTTACTTCACAAACATCCATTCTATGACTTCACACACCTCCATTATATGACTTCATAAACCTCCCTTCTCTGACTTCACACACCTCCATTCTGAGTTCACACATCTCCATTCTGTGACTTCACACACCTCCATTTTGACTTCACACACATCCATTCTATGACTTCACACACTTCAATTATATGACTTCACACAGCTCCATTCTGTGACTTCACACACCTCCATTGTGAGTTCACACACCTCCATTCTATGACTTCACACACCTCCATTCTGTGACTTCACACACCTCCATTCTATGCCTTCACACACCTCCATTCTATGACTTCACACAACTCCATTCTAGGAATTCACACACCTCCATTCTGTGACTTCACACACCTACATTCTATGACTTCACACACCTCCATTCTTTGACTTAACCTACCTCCATTCTGAGTTCACACCCCTCCATTCTGTGACTTCACACACCTGCATTCTGTGACTTCACACAACTCCATTCTATTACTTCACACACCTCCATTCTATGACTTCACACACCTCCATTCTATGACTTCAAACACCTCCATTGTGACCTCACACCACACGATTCTATGATTTCACACACTTCCATTTTGACTTCACACACCTCCATTCTATGCCTTCACTCACTGCCATTCTGACTTCACACCTTCATTCTGAGACTTCACAAACCTCCATTCTATGATTTCACACACCTCCATACTATGACTTCACACACGTCCATCTATGACTTCACACACCTCCATTCTGACTTCACACACCTCCACTGCATGACTTCACACACCTCCATTCTGTGACTTCACACACCTCCATTCTATGACTTCACACACTTCCATTTTGACGTCACACACCTGCATTCTATGAGTTAACACATCTCCATTCTATGACTTCACACACATCCATTATGACTTCACACACCTCCATTCTATGACTTCATAGACCTCGAAAGTGACTTCACTCACCTCCACTCTATGACTTCACACTCCTCCATTCTATGACTTCCCACACCTCCTTTCTATGACTTCACCCAACTCTATTCAGCGACTTCACACCTCCATTCTGACTTCACACACCTCCATTCTGTGACTTCACACACCTCCATTCTATGACTTCACACACCTCCATTCTATGACTTCACACACCTCCATTATGTGACTTCACAAACCTCCATTCTGTGTTCACACACCTGAATTCTGTGACTTCACACACCTCCAATCTGACTTCACACACCTCCATTCTATGACTTCACACACCTCCATTCTATGACTTCACACACCTCCATTCTGTGACGTCACACACCTCAATTCTGTGACTTCACACACCTTCATTCTTACTTCAAAAACATTCATTCTATGACTTCACACACATACATTCTATCATTTCACACACCTCCATTTTGTGACTACACACACCTCCATTCTATGCTTTCACACACCTCCATTGTGACTTCACACACCTCCATTCTATGAGTTCACACACCTCCATTCTGACTTCACACACCTCCATTCTGACTTCACACAGTCCATTCTGTGAGTTCACAAAACTCCTTTCTATAATTTTACACACCTCCATACTATGACTTCCCACACCTTCATCTATGACTTCACACACCTCCATTCTGAGTTCACGTACCTCCATTCTGTGACTTCACACACCTCCATTTGTGACTTCACACACCACCTTTTTGACTTCACACACCTCCGTTTTGACTTCACACACTTCCAATCTGTGACTTCACACACCTCCATTCTGTGACTTCACACACCTCTATTGTTTGACTTCACACAACTCCATTCTTTGATTTCACACACCTCCATTCTATGAGTTCACACACCTTAATTTTGACTTCACACACCTCCATTCTATGACTTCACACACATTCAGTCTTACTTTAGAAACATCCATTCTATGACTTCACACACCTCCATTGTATGTCTTCACAAACCTCCATTCTGTGACTTCACACACCACAATTCTGTGACTTCACACGTCCATTCTGACTTCACACACCTCCATTCTATGACTTCACACACTTCCATTCTATGACTTCACACACCTCCATTCTGTGACTTCACACACGTCTATTGTGAGTTCAAACACCTCCATTCTGTGACTTCACACACCTCCATTCTGTGATTTCACACACCTCCATTCTATGAATTCACACACCTCCATTCTATGCCTTCACACACCTCAATTCTGTGACTTCACACACATCCATTCTATGACTTCACACACCTCCATTCTATGACTTCACACACTTCCATTGTATGACTTCACTCACCTCCATTCTGTGACTTCACACACCTCTATTGTGAGTTCAATCACCTCCATTCTGTAACTTCACACACCTCCATTCTGTGATTTCACACACCTCCATTCTATGAATTCACACACCTCCATTCTATGACTTCATACACCTCAATTCTGTGATTTCACACACATCCATTCTATGACTTCACACACCTCCATTTTGACTTCACACAGTTCTATTCTATGACTTCACACACCTCCATTCTGACTTCACACAGCTCCATTCTGTGACTTCACAAAACTCCATTCTATGATTTCACACAACTCCATACTATGACTTCACACACCTACCTCTATGACTTCACACACCTCCTTCTATGACTTCACACACCTCCATTCTGAGTTCACACACCTCCATTCTGTGACTTCACAGAACTCCATTCGGACTTCACTCACCTCCATTGTATGACTTCACACACCTCCATTCTGTGACTTCACACACCTCCATTCTATGACTTCACACACTTCCATTGTGACGTCACACACCTCCATTCTATGAGTTCACATATCTCCATTCTATGATTTCACACACCTCCATTCTTAATTCACACACCTCCATTCTATGACTTCACAGACCTAGTATCTTTGACTTCACTCACCTCCACTCTACGACTTCACACTCCTCCATTCTATGACTTCCCACACCTCCTTTCTATGACTTCACCCACCTCCATTCTGCGATTTCACACGTCCATTCTGACTTCACACACCTCAATTCTGTGACTTCACACACCTCCATTCTGAATTGACACACCTCCATCCTGTGACTTTACACACCTCCATTCTGACTTCACAACGCTGCATTCTATGACTTCACACAACTCCATTCTGTGACGTCACACACCTCCATTCTATGACTTCACACACCTTCATTCTTACTTCAAAAACATCCATTCTATGACTTCACACACCTCCATTCTATGACTTCACACACCTCCATTTTGTGACTTCACACACCTCCATTCTATGATTTCACACACCTCCATTGTGACTTCACACACCTCCATTCTATGAGTTCACACACCTCCATTCTGACTTCACACACCTCCATTCTATGACTTCACACTCCTCCATTCTGGCTTCACACAGCTCCATTCTGTGATTCAACAAAATCCATTCTATGATTTCACACACCTCCATACTATGACTTCACACACCTCCATCTATGACTTCACACACCTCCATTCTGAGTTCACACACCTCCATTCTGTGACTTCACACACCTCCATTCTGTGACTTCACACACCTCCATTCTATGACTTCACACACCTCCATTCTACGAATTCACACACCTCCATTCTAGGAATTCACACACCTCCATTCTGTGACTTCACACACCTACATTCTATGACTTCACACACTTCCATTCTATGACTTCACACACCTCCATTCTGTGACTTCACACACCTCTATTGTGAGTTCAAACACCTCCATTCTGTGACTTCACACACCTCCATTCTGTGATTTCACACACCTCCATTCTATGAATTCACACACCTCCATTCTATGCCCTCACACACCTCAATTCTGTGACTTCACACACATCCATTCTATGACTTCACACACCTCCATTCTATGACTTCACACACTTCCATTCTATGACTTCACTCACCTCCATTCTGTGACTTCACACACCTCTATTGTGAGTTCAATCACCTCCATTCTGTGACTTCACACACCTCCATTCTGTGAATTCACACACCTCCATTCTATGACTTCATACACCTCAATTCTGTGATTTCACACACATCCATTCTATGACTTCACACACCTCCATTTTGACTTCACACAGTTCTATTCTATGACTTCACACACCTCCATTCTGACTTCACACAGCTCCATTCTGTGACTTCACAAAACTCCATTCCATGATTTCACACACCTCCATACTATGACTTCCAACACCTACCTCTATGACTTCACACACCTCCTTCTATGACTTCACACACCTCCATTCTGAGTTCACACACCTCCATTCTGTGACTTCACAGAACTCCATTCGGACTTCACTCACCTCCATTGTATGACTTCACACACCTCCATTCTGTGACTTCAGACACCTCCATTCTATGACTTCACACACTTCCATTGTGACGTCACACACCTCCATTCTATGAGTTCACATATCTCCATTCTATGATTTCACACACCTCCATTCTTAATTCACACACCTCCATTCTATGACTTCACAGACCTCGTATCTATGACTTCACTCACCTCCACTCTACGACTTCACACTCCTCCATTCTATGACTTCCCACACCTCCTTTCTATGACTTCACCCACCTCCATTCTGCGATTTCACACCTCCATTCTGACTTCATACACCTCCATTCTGTGACTTCACACACCTCCATTCTGAATTGACACACCTCCATCCTGTGACTTTGCACACCTCCATTCTGACTTCACAACGCTGCATTCTATGACTTCACAAAACTCCATTCTGTGACGTCACACACCTCCATTCTATGACTTCACACACCTCCATTTTGTGACTTCACACACCTCCATTCTATGATTTCACACACCTCCATTGTGACTTCACACACCTCCATTCTATGAGTTCACACACCTCCATTCTGACTTCACACACCTCCATTCTATGACTTCACACTCCTCCATTCTGGCTTCACACAGCTCCATTCTGTGATTCAACAAAATCCATTCTATGATTTCACACACCTCCATACTATGACTTCACACACCTCCATCTATGACTTCACACACCTCCATTCTGAGTTCACACACCTCCATTCTGTGACTTCACACACCTCCATTCTGACTTCACACACCTTCATTGTATGACTTCACACACCTCCATTCTATGACTTCACACACTTCCATTGTGACGTCACACACCTCCATTCTATGAGTTAACACATCTCCATTCTATGACTTCACACACCTCCATTCTGACTTCACACACCTCCATACTATGACTTCACACACCTCCATCTATGACTTCACACACCTCCATTCTGAGTTCACACACCTCCATTCTATGACTTCACACACCTCCCTTCTGAATTCACACACCTCCATTTTATGACTTGACACACCTCCATTCTGTGACTTCACACACCTCCATTCTATGACTTCACACATTTCCATTCTGTGACTTCAAACACCTCCATTCTATGATTTCACACATCTCCATTGTATGACTTCACAACCTCCATTGTATGACTTCACAGACCTAAATTCTATGACTTTACTCACCTCCATTCTGAATTCACACACCTCCATTCTGTGACTTCTCACACCTCCATTCTGACTTCACACAGCTCCATTCTATGAGTTCCACGCCTCCATTCTGTGCCTTCACACACCACCATTCTATGACCTCACACAACGCCATTGTGACTCCACACACCTCCATTCTGTGAGTTCACTCTCCTCTATTCTGACTTCACACACCTCCATTCTATGGCTTCACACACATCCACTCTGATTTCACACACCTCCATTCTATGACTTCGCACACCTCTACTCTGACTTCACACACATCCATTCGATGACTTCACACACCTCCATTCTGTGACTTCACACACCTCCATTTGTGACTTCACACACCATTTTTTGACTTCACACACCTCCATTCTGTGACTTCACACAACTCCATTCTGTGACTTGACACACCTCCGTTTTGACTTCACACACTTCCATTCTGTGACTTCACACACCTCCATTCTGTGACTTCACACACCTCTATTGTTTGACTTCACACACCTCAATTCTTTGACTTCACACATCTCCATTCCATGACTTCACACACCTCCATTCTATGAGTTCACACACCTCCATTCTATGAGTTCACACACCTTCATTTTGACTTCACACACCTCCATTCTATGACTTCACACACCTTCATTCTTACTTCAGAAACATCCGTTCTATGACTTCATATACCTCCATTATATGACTTCACAAACCTCCATTCTGTGACTTCACACACCTCCATTCTGTGACTTCACACACCTCCATTCTATGAGTTCATACCATCCATTCTGTGACTTCACACACCTCCATTCTATGACTTCACACACTTCCATTCTATGACTTCACACACCTCCATTCTGTGACTTCACACACCTCCATTCTGAGTTCACACACCTCCATTCTGTGACTTCACACACCTCCATTCTGTGACTTCACACACTTCCATTCTATGACTTCACACACCTCCATTCTATGACTTCACACACCTCCATGCTGTGACTTCACACACCTCCATTCTATGAGTTCATACCATCCATTCTGTGACTTCACACACCTCCATTCTATGACTTCACACACTTCCATTCTATGACTTCACACACCTCCATTCTGTGACGTTACATACCTCCATTGTGAGTTCACACACCTCCATTCTGTGACTTCACACACCGCCATTCTGTGACTTCCCACACCTCCATTCTGTGACTTCACACACCTCCATTCGATGACCTCACACACCTATATTCTTTGACTTCACACACCTCCATTTTGACTTCACACACCTCCATTCTGTGATTTCACACACATCCATTCTATGACTTCACACACCTCCATTCTGTGACTTTACATACCTCCAATGTGAGTTCACACACCTCCATTCTGTGACTTCACACACCTCCATTTTGACTTCACACACTTCTATTCTATGACTTCACACGCCTCCATTCTGACATCACACAGCTCCATTCTGTGACTTCACAAAACTCCATTCTATGATTTCACACACCTCCATACTATGACTTCACACACCTACCTCTATGACTACACACACCTCGTTCTATGACTTCACACACCTCCATTCTGAATTCACACACCTCCATTCTGTTACTTCTCACACCTCCATTCTGACTTCACACACCTCCATTCGATGACTTCACAAACCTCCATTCTATGAGTTCAAACACGTCCATTCTATGAGTTCACACACCTTCATTTTGAATTCACACACCTCCATTATATGACTTCACAAACCTCCATTGTGTGACTTCACACACCTCCATTCTGAGTTCACACACCTCCATTCTCTGACTTCACACACCTCCATTCTGACTTCACACACCTCCATTCTATGACTTCACACACTTCAATCCTATGACTTCACACACTTCCATTCTGTGACTTCACACACCTCCATTCTATGACTTCACACACCTCCATTCTATGACTTCACAAACCTCCATTCTATGTCTTCACACACCTCCATTCCATGAAGTCACACACCTCCATTCTGTGACTTCACACACCTCCATTCTATGACTTCACACACCTCCATTCTGTGACTTCACCTACCTCCATTCTGAGTTCACACACCTCCATTCTGTGACTTCACACACCTTCATTCTGTGACTTCACACATCTCCATTCTATGACATCACACTCCTCCATTCTACGACTTCACACACCTCAATTCTGTGACTTCGCACACCTTCATTCTATGACTTCACACACCTCCATTGTGACTTCACACACCTCGATTCTATGATTTAACACACCTCCATTCTGACTTCACACACCTCCATTCTATGACTTCACACACCTCCATTCTGACTTCACACAGCTCCATTCTGTGACTTCACAAAACTCCATTCTATGATTTCACACACCTCCATACTATGACTTCACACACCTCCATCTATGACTTCACAAACCTCCATTCTGAGTTCACACACCTCCATTCTATGACTTCACACACCTCCCTTCTGAATTCACACACCTCCATTTTATGACTTGACACACCTCCATTCTGTGACTTCACACACCTCCATTCTATGACTTCACACACTTCCATTCTGTGACTTCACACACCTCCATTCTGAGTTCACACACCTCCATTCTATGAGTTCACACACCTTCATTTTGACTTCACACACCTCCATTCTATGACTTCACACACCTTCATTCTTACTTCACAAACATCCATTCTATGACTTCACACACCTACATTATATGACTTCATAAACCTCCCTTCTCTGACTTCACACACCTCCATTCTGAGTTCACACATCTCCATTCTGTGACTTCACACACCTCCATTTTGACTTCACACACATCCATTCTATGACTTCACACACTTCAATTATATGACTTCACACAGCTCCATTCTGTGACTTCACACACCTCCATTGTGAGTTCACACACCTCCATTCTATGACTTCACACACCTCCATTCTGTGACTTCACACACCTCCATTCTATGCCTTCACACACCTCCATTCTATGACTTCACACAACTCCATTCTAGGAATTCACACACCTCCATTCTGTGACTTCACACACCTACATTCTATGACTTCACACACCTCCATTCTTTGACTTAACCTACCTCCATTCTGAGTTCACACCCCTCCATTCTGTGACTTCACACACCTGCATTCTGTGACTTCACACAACTCCATTCTATTACTTCACACACCTCCATTCTATGACTTCACACACCTCCATTCTATGACTTCAAACACCTCCATTGTGACCTCACACCACACGATTCTATGATTTCACACACTTCCATTTTGTCTTCACACACCTCCATTCTATGCCTTCACTCACTGCCATTCTCACTTCACACCGTCATTCTGAGACTTCACAAACCTCCATTCTATGATTTCACACACCTCCATACTATGACTTCACACACGTCCATCTATGACTTCACACACCTCCATTCTGACTTCACACACCTCCACTGTATGACTTCACACACCTCCATTCTGTGACTTCACACACCTCCATTCTATGACTTCACACACTTCCATTTTGACGTCACACACCTGCATTCTATGAGTTAACACATCTCCATTCTATGACTTCACACACATCCATTCTGACTTTACACACCTCCATTCTATGACTTCATAGACCTCGAAAGTGACTTCACTCACCTCCACTCTATGACTTCACACTCCTCCATTCTATGACTTCCCACACCTCCTTTCTATGACTTCACCCAACTCCATTCAGCGACTTCACACCTCCATTCTGACTTCACACACCTCCATTCTGTGACTTCACACACCTCCATTCTATGACTTCACACACCTCCATTCTATGACTTCACACACCTCCATTCTTTGACTTCACACACCACTATTCTATGAATTCACACACCTTCATTCTTACTTCACAAACATCCATTCTATGACTTCACACACCTCCATTCTACGACTTCACACACCTCCATTATGTGACTTCACAAACCTCCATTCTGTGTTCACACACCTGAATTCTGTGACTTCACACACCTCCAATCTGACATCACACACCTCCATTCTATGACTTCACACACCTCCATTCTATGACGTCACACACCTCCATTCTGTGACTTCACACACCTCCATTCTGTGACTTCACACAGCTCCATTATATGACTTCACACAACTCCATTCTGTGACGTCACACACCTCAGTTCTTTGACTTCACACACCTTCATTCTTACTTCACAAACATCCATTCTATGACTTCACACACATACATTCTATCATTTCACACACCTCCATTTTGTGACTTCACACACCTCCATTCTATGATTTCACACACCTCCATTGTGACTTCACACACCTTCATTCTATGAGTTCACACACCTCCATTCTGACTTCACACACCTCCATTCTATGACTTCACACACCTCCATTCTGACTTCACAGAGTCCATTCTTGAGTTCACAAAACTCCTTTCTATAATTTCACACACCTCCATACTATGACTTCCCACACCTCAATCTATGACTTCACACACCTCCATTCTGAGTTCACATGCCTCCATTCTGTGACTTCACACACCTCCATTTGTGACTTCACACACCACCTTTTTGACTTCACACTCCTCCGTTTTGACTTCACACACTTCCAATCTGTGACTTCACACACCCCCATTCTGTGACTTCACACACCTCTATTGTTTGACTTCACACACCTCCATTCTTTGACTTCACACACCTCCATTCCATGACTTCACACCTCCAATCTATGAGTTCACACACCTCCATTCTATGAGTTCACACACCTTAATTTTGACTTCACACACCTCCATTCTATGACTTCACACACATTCAGTCTTACTTTAGAAACATCCATTCTATGACTTCACACACCTCCATTGTATGTCTTCACAAACCTCCGTTCTGTGACTTCACTCACCTCAATTCTGTGAATTCACACGTCCATTATGACTTCACACACTTCCATTCTATGACTTCACACACCTCCATTCTGTGACTTCACACACTTCTATTGTGAGTTCAAACACCTCCATTCTGTGACTTCACACACCTCCATTCTGTGATTTCACACACCTCCATTCTATGAATTCACACACCTCCATTCTATGACTTCACACACCTCAGTTTTGTGACTTCACACACATCCATTCTATGACTTCACACACCTCCATTCTATGACTTCACACACTTCCATTCTATGACTTCACACACCTCCACTCTGTGACTTCACACACCTCTATTGTGAGTTCAAACACCTCCATTCTGTGACGTCACCCACCTCCATTCTGTGATTTCACACACCTCCATTCTATGAATTCACACACCTCCATTCTATGACTTCACACACCTCAATTCTGTGACTTCAAACACATCCATTCTATGACTTCACACACCTCCATTTTGACTTCACTTACTTCTATTCTATGACTTCACACACCTCCATTCTGACTTCACACACCTCCATTCTGTGACTTCACAAAACTCCATTCTATGATTTCACACACCTCCATTCTATGACTTCACACACATCCATTCTATGACTTCACACACCTCCATTTTTTGCCTTCACACACCTCTATTCTATGACTTCACACACCTTCATTCTTTCTTCACAAACATCCATTCTATGACTTCACACACATCCATTCTATGACTTCACACACATCCATTATGTGACTTCACAAACCTCCATTCTGTGTTCACACACCTCAATTCTGTGACTTCACACACCTCAATTCTGACTTCACACACCTCCATTCTATGACTTCACACACCTCCATTCTATGAATTCACACACCTGCATTCTGTGACTTCACACACCTCCATTCTGTGACTTCACACATCTCCATTCTATGACTTCACACAACTCCATTCTGTGACGTCACACACCTCAATTCTTTGACTTCACACACCTTCATTCTTACTTCACAAACATTCATTCTATGACTTCACACACCTCCATTATATGACTTCATAAACTTCCCTTCTGTGACTTCACACACCTCCATTCTGAATTCACACACCTCCATTCTGTTACTTCACACACCTCCATTTTGACTTCACACACCTCCATTCTATGACTTCACACACTTCAATTCTGACTTCACACACCTCCATTCTGTGACTTCACACACCTCCATTGTGAGTTCACACACCTCCATTCTGTGACTTCACACACCTCCATTCTGTGACTTCACACAGCTCCATTGTGAGGTCACACACCTCCATTCTGTGACTTCACACACCTCCATTCTGTGACTTCACACACCTCCATTCTATGACTTCACACACATCCATTCTATGACTTCACACACCTCCATTTCTTGCCTTCACACACCTCTATTCTATGACTTCACACACCTTCATTCTTTCTTCACAAACATCCATTCTATGACTTCACACACATCCATTCTATGACTTCACACACATCCATTATGTGACTTCACACACCTCCATGCTGTGACTTCACACAGCTCCATTGTGAGTTCACACACCTCCATTCTGTGACTTCACACACCTCCATTCTGTGACTTCACAAACTTCCATTCTATGATTTCACACACCTCCATTCTATGACTTCACACACCTCCATTCTATGACTTCACTCACCGCCATTCTGAATTCACACACCTCCATTCTGTGACTTCTCACACCTCCATCTGACTTCACACACCTCCATTCCATGACTTCACTCACCTCCATTCTATGAGTCCACACACCTCCATTCTATGAGTTCACACACCTTCATTTTGACTTCACACACCTCCTTTCTATGACTTCACACACCTTCTTTCTTACTTCACAAACATCCATTCTATGACTTCACACACCTCCATTATATGACTTCATAAACCTCCCTTCTCTGACTTCACACACCTCCATTCTGAGTTCACACACCTCCATTCTGTGACTTCACACACCACCATTTTGACTTCACACACCTCCATTCTATGACTTCACACACTTCAATTATATGAATTCACACACCTCCATTCTGTGACTTCACACACCTCCATTGTGAGTTCACACACCTCCATTCTGTGGCTTCACACACCTCCATTCTGTGACTTCACACACCTCCATTCTATGACTTCACACACCTCCATTCTATGACTTCACACACCTCCATTCTAGGAATTCACACACCTCCATTCTGTGACTTCACACACCTACATTCTCTGACTTCACACACCTCCATTCTTTGACTTCACCTACCTCCATTCTGAGTTCACACCCCTCCATTCTGTGACTTCACACACCTGCATTCTGTGACTTCACACACCTCCATTCTATGACTTCACACACCTCCATTCTATGACTTCACACACCTCCATTCTGTGATTTCACACACGTCCATTCTATGACTTCAAACACCTCCATTGTGACCTCACACCCCACGATTCTATGATTTCACACACTTCCATTTTGACTTCACGCACCTCCATTCTATGCCTTCACTCACTGCCATTCTGACTTCACACAGCTTCATTCTGAGACTTCACAAAACTCCATTCTATGATTTCACACACCTCCATACTATGACTTCACACACGTCCATCTATGACTTCACACACCTCCATTCTGACTTCACACACCTCCATTGTATGACTTCACACACCTCCATTCTGTGACTTCACACACCTCCATTCTATGACTTCACAAACTTCCATTGTGACGTCACACACCTCCATTCTATGAGTTAACACATCTCCATTCTATGACTTCACACACATCCATTCTGACTTCAAACACCTCCATTCTATGACTTCATAGACCTCGAATGTGACTTCACTCACCTCCACTCTATGACTTCACACTCCTCCATTCTATGACTTCCCACACCTCCTTTCTATGACTTCAGCCAACTCCATTCAGCGACTTCACACCTCCATTCTGACTTCACACACCTCCATTCTGTGACTTCACACACCTCCATTCTATGACTTCACACACCTCCATTCTATGACTTCACACACCTCCATTCTTTGACTTCACACACCAATATTCTATGACTTCACACACCTTCATTCTTACTTCACAAACATCCATTCTATGACTTCACACACCTCCATTCTACGACTTCACACACCTCCATTATGTGACTTCACAAACCTCCATTCTGTGTTCACACACCTGAATTCTGTGACTTCACACACCTCCAATCTGACTTCACACACCTCCATTTTATCACTTCACACACCTCCATTCTATGACGTCACACACCTCCATTCTGTGACTTCACACACCTCCATTCTGTTACTTCACACAGCTCCATTCTATGACTTCACACAACTCCATTTTGTGACTTCACACACCTCAATTCTTTGACTTCACACACCTTCATTCTTACTTCACAAACATCCATTCTATGACTTCACACACATACATTCTATCATTTCACACACCTCCATTTTGTGACTTCACACACCTCCATTCTATGATTTCACACACCTCCATTGTGACTTCACACACCTTCATTCTATGAGTTCACACACCTCCATTCTGACTTCACACACCTCCATTCTATGACTTCACACACCTCCATTCTGACTTCACACACTTCTATTCTATGACTTCACACACCTCCATTCTGACTTCACACAGCTCCATTCTGTGACTTCACAAAACTCCAATCTTTGATTTCACACACCTCCATTCTATGACTTCACACACATCCATTCTATGACTTCACACACCTCCATTTCTTGCCTTCACACACCTCTATTCTATGACTTCACACTCCTTCATTCTTTCTTCACAAACATCCATTCTATGACTTCACACACATCCATTCTATGACTTCACACACATCCATTATGTGACTTCACAAACCTCCATTCTGTGTTCACACACCTCAATTCTGTGACTTCACACACCTTCATTCTGACTTCACACACCTCCATTCTATGACTTCACACACCTCCATTCTATGACTTCACACACCTGCATTCTGTGACTTCACACACCTCCATTCTTTGACTTCACACAGCTCCATTCTATGACTTCACACAACTCCATTCTGTGACGTCACACACCTCAATTCTTTGACTTTACACACCTTCATTCTTACTTCACAAACATCCATTCTATGACTTCACACACCTCCATTATATGACTTCATAAACCTCCCTTCTGTGACTTCACACACCTCCATTCTGAGTTCACACAACACCATTCTGTGACTTCACACACCTCCATTTTGACTTCACACACCTCCATTCTATGACTTCACACACGTCCATCTATGAATTCACACACCTCCATTCTGACTTCACACACCTCCATTCTATGACTTCATAGACCTCGAATGTGATTTCACTCACCTCCACTCTATGACTTCACACTCCTCCATTCTATGACTTCCCACACCTCCTTTCTATGACTTCACCCAACTCCATTCAGCGACTTCACACCTCCATTCTGACTTCACACACCTCCATTCTGTGACTTCACACACCTCCATTCTATGACTTCACACACCTCCATTCTATGACTTCACACACCTCCATTCTATGACTTCACACACCTCCATTCTGTGACTTCATACACCTCCATTCTGTGACTTCACACAGCTCCATTGTGAGTTCACACACCTCCATTCTGTGACTTCACACACCTCCATTCTGTGACTTCACAAACCTCCATTCTATGACTTCACACACCTCCATTCTATGACTTCACACACCTCAATTCTATGACTTCACACACCTCCATTCTGACTTCACACCTCCATTTTGTGACTTCAAACACCTCCATTCTATGACTTAACTCACCGCCATTCTGAATTCACACACCTCCATTCTGTGACTTCTCACACCTCCATCTGACTTCACACACCTCCATTCCATGACTTCACTCACCTCCATTCTATGACTTCCCACACCTCCTTTCTATGACTTCACCCAACTCCATTCAGCGACTTCACACCTCCATTCTGACTTCACACACCTCCATTCTGTGACTTCACACACCTCCATTCTATGATTTCACACACCTCCATTCTATGACTTCACACACCTCCATTCTTTGATTTCACACACCACTATTCTATGACTTCACACACCTTCATTCTTACTTCACAAACATCCATTCTATGACTTCATACACCTCCATTCTATGAGTTCACACACCTCCATTCTGTGACTTCACACACCTCCATTCTGTGACTTCACACAGCTCCATTGTGAGTTCACACACCTCCATTCTGTGACTTCACACACCTCCATTCTGTGACTTCACACACCTCCATTCTGACTTCACACCTCCATTTTGTGACTTCAAACACCTCCATTCTTGACTTCACACACCTCCATTCTAGTAATTCACACACCTTCGTTCTTACTTCACAAACATCCATTCTATGACTTCACACACCTCCATTATATGACTTCATAAACCTCCCTTCCCTGACTTCACACACCTCGATTCTGAATTCACACACCTCCATTCTGTGACTTCACACACCTCCATTTTGACTTCACACACCTCCATTCTATGACTTCACACACTTCAATTATATGACTTCACACACCTCCACTCTGTGACTTTACACACTTCCATTGTGAGTTCACACACCTCCATTCTGTGACTCCACACACCTCCATTCTTGACTTCACACACCTCCATTCTATGACTTCACACACCTCCATTCTGTGACTTCACACACCTCCATTCTAGTAATTCACACACCTCCATTCCGTGACTTCACACACCTACGTTCTATGACTTCACACACCTCCATTCTTTGACTTCACCTACCTCCATTCTGAGTTCACACCCCTCTATTCTGTCACTTCACACACCTGCATTCTGTGACTTCACACACCTCCATTCTATGACTTCATACACCTCCATTCTATGACTTCACACACCTCCATTTTGACGTCACACACTTCTATTCTATGACTTCACACACCTCCATTCTCACTTCACACAGCTCCATTCTGTGACTTCACAAAACTCCATTCTATGATTTCACACACCTCCATTCTATGACTTCACACACATCCATTCTATGACTTCACACACCTCCATTTTTTGCCTTCACACACCTCTATTCTATGACTTCACACACCTTCATTCTTTCTTCACAAACATCCATTCTATGACTTCACACACATCCATTCTATGACTTCACACACATCCATTTTGTGACTTCACAAACCTCCATTCTGTGTTCACACACCTCAATTCTCTGACTTCACACACCTCCATTCTGACTTCACACACCTCCATTCTATGACTTCACACACCTCCATTCTATGACTTCACACACCTGCATTCTGTGACTTCACACACCTCCATTCTGTGACTTCACACACCTCCATTCTATGACTTCACACACCTCCATTATATGACTTCATAAACCTCCCTTCTGTGACTTCACACACCTCCATTCTGAGTTCACACACCTCCATTCTGTGACTTCACACACCTCCATTTTGACTTCACACACCTCCATTCTATGACTTCACACAACTCCATTCTATGACTTCACACACCTCCATTCTATGAATTCACACACCTCCATTCTGTGACTTCACACACATCCATCTATGAATTCACACACCTCCATTCTGACTTCACACACCTCCATTCTATTACTTCATAGACCTCGAATGTGACTTCACTCACCTCCACTCTATGACATCACACTCCTCCATTCTATGACTTCCCACACCTCCATTCTGTGACTTCACACACCTCCATTCTTTGACTTCACACACCTCCATTCTATGACTTCACACACCTCCATTCTATGACTTCACACACCTCCATTCTATGACTTCACACACCTCCATTCTATGACTTCACACACCTCCATTCTTTGACTTCACACACCACTATTCTATGACTTCACACACCTTCATTCTTACTTCAAAAACATCCATTCTATGACTTCACACACCTCCCTTCTATGACTTCACACACCTCCATTCTGTGACTTCACACATCTCCATTCTGTAACTTCACTCAGCTCCATTGTGAGTTCACACACCTCCATTCTGTGACTTCACACACCTCCATTCTGTGACTTCACAAACCTCCATTCTATGACTTCACACACCTCCATTCTATGACTTCACACACCTCAATTCTATGACTTCACACACCTTCATTCTGACTTCACACCTACATTTTGTGACTTCAAACACCTCCATTCTATGACTTCACTCACCGCCATTCTGAATTCACACACCTCCATTCTGTGACTTCTCACACCTCCATCTGACTTCACACACCTCCACTCCATGACTTCACTCACCTCCATTCTATGATTTCACTCACCTCCATTCTATGAGTTCACACACCTTCATTTTGACTTCACACATCTCCATTCTATGACTTCACACACCTCCATTCTATGACTTCACACACCTCCATTTTATGACTTCATAAACCTCACTTCTCTGACTTCACACACCTCCATTCTGAGTTCACACACCTCCATTCTGTGACTTCCCACACCTCCATTTTGACTTCACACACCTCCATTCTATGACTTCACACACTTCAATTATATGACTTCACACACCTCCATTCTGTGACTTCACACACCTCCATTGTGAGTTCACACACCTCCATTCTGTGACTTCACACACCTCCATTCTGTGACTTCACACTTCCATTCTATGACTTCACACACCTCCATTCTATGACTTCACACACCTCCATTCTAGGAATTCACACACCTCCATTCTGTGACTTCACACACCTACATTCTATGACTTCACACACCTCCATTCTTTGACTTCACCTACCTCCATTCTGAGTTCACACCCCTCCATTCTGTGACTTCACACACCTGCATTCTGTGACTTCACACACCTCCATTCTATGACTTCACACACCTCCATTCTATGACTTCACACACCTCCATTCTGTGATTTCACACACGTCCATTCTATGACTTCAAACACCTCCATTGTGACCTCACACCACACGATTCTATGATTTCACACACTTCCATTTTGACTTCACACACCTCCATTCTATGCCTTCATTCACTGCCATTCTGACTTCACACAGCTTCATTCTGAGACTTCACAAACCTCCATTCTATGATTTCACACACCTCCATACTATGACTTCACACACGTCCATCTATGACTTCACACACCTCCATTCTGACTTCACACACCTCCATTGTATGACTTCACACACCTCCATTCTGTGACTTCACACACCTCCATTCTATGACTTCACACACTTCCATTGTGACGTCACACACCTCCATTCTATGAGTTAACACATCTCCATTCTATGAATTCACACACATCCATTCTGACTTCACACACCTCCATTCTATGACTTCATACACCTCGAATGTGACTTCACTCACCTCCACTCTATGACTTCACACTCCTCCATTCTATGACTTCCCACACCTCCTTTCTATGACTTCAGCCAACTCCATTCAGCGACTTCACACCTCCATTCTGACTTCACACACCTCCATTCTGTGACTTCACACACCTCCATTCTATGACTTCACACACCTCCATTCTATGACTTCACACACTTCCATTCTTTGACTTCACACACCACTATTCTATGACTTCACACACCTTCATTCTTACTTCACAAACATCCATTCTATGACTTCACACACCTCCATTCTACGACTTCACCCACCTCCATTATGTGACTTCACAAACCTCCATTCTGTGTTCACACACCTGAAATCTGTGACTTCACACACCTCCAATCTGACTTCACACACATCCATTCTATGACTTCACACACCTCCCTTCTGTGACTTCACACACCTCCATTCTATGACTTCACACACCTCCATTCTGTGACTTCACACACCTCCATTCTGTGACTTCACACAGCTCCATTCTATGACTTCACACAACTCCATTCCGTGACGTCACATACCTCAATTCTTTGACTTCACACACCTTCATTCTTACTTCACAAACATCCATTCTATGACTTAACACACATACATTCTATCATTTGACACACCTCCATTTTGTGACTTCACACACCTCCATTCTATGATTTCACACACCTCCATTGTGACTTCACACACCTCCATTCTATGAGTTCACACACCTCCATTCTGACTTCACACACCTCCATTCTATGACTTCACACACCTCCATTCTGACTTCACACAGTCCATTCTTGAGTTCACAAAACTCATTTCTATAATTTCACACACCTCCATACTATGACTTCCCACACCTCCATCTATGACTTCACACACCTCCATTCTGAGTTCACATGCCTCCATTCTGTGACTTCACACACTTCCAATCTGTGACTTCACACACCTCCATTCTGTGACTTCACACACCTCTATTGTTTGACTTCACACACCTCCATTCTTTGACTTCACACACCTAAATTCCATGACTTCACACCTCCAATCTATGAGTTCACACACCTCCATTCTATGAGTTCACACACCTTAATTTTGACTTCACACACCTCCATTCTATGACTTCACACACATTCAGTCTTACTTTAGAAACATCCATTCTATGACTTCACACACCTCCATTGTATGTCTTCACAAACCTCCATTCTGTGACTTCAAAAACCTCAATTCTGTGACTTCACACGTCCATTATGACTTCACACACTTCCATTCTATGACTTCACACACCTCCATTCTGTGACTTCACACACCTCTATTGTGAGTTCAAACACCTCCATTCTGTGACTTCACACACCTCCATTCTGTGATTTCACACACCTCCATTCTATGAATTCACACACCTCCATTCTATGACTTCACACACCTCAGTTTTGTGACTTCACACACATCCATTCTATGACTTCACACACCTCCATTCTATGACTTCGCACACTTCCATTCTATGACTTCACACACCTCCATTCTGTGACTTCACACACCTCTATTGTGAGTTCAAACACTTCCATTCTGTGACTTCACCCACCTCCATTCTGTGATTTCACACACCTCCTTTCTATGAATTTACACACCTCCATTCTATGACTTCACACACCTCAATTCTGTGACTTCACACACATCCATTCTATGACTTCACACACCTACATTTTGACTTCACACACTTCTATTCTATGACTTCACACACCTCAATTCTGACTTCACACAGCTCCATTCTGTGACTTCACAAAACTCCATTCTATGATTTCACACACCTCCATTCTATGAGTTCACACACATCCATTCTATGACTTCACACACCTCCATTTTTTGCCTTCACACACCTCTATTCTATGACTTCACACACTTTCATTCTTTCTTCGCAAACATCCATTCTATGACTTCACACACATCCATTCTATGACTTCACACACATCCATTAGGTGACTTCACAAACCTCCATTCTGTGTTCACACACCTCAATTCTGTGACTTCACACACCTCCATTCTGACTTCACACACCTCCATTCTATGACTTCACACACCTACATTCTATGACTTCACACATCTGCATTCTGTGACTTCACACACCTCCATTCTGTGACTTCACACAGCTCCATTCTATGACTTCACACATCTCCATTCTGTGACGTCACACACCTCAATTCTTTGACTTCACACACCCTCATTCTTACTTCACAAACATCCATTCTATGACTTCACACACCTCCATTATATGACTTCATAAACCTCCCTTCTGTGACTTCACACACCTCCATTCTGAGTTCACACAGCTCCATTCTGTGACTTCACACACCTCCATTTTGACTTCACACACCTCCATTCTATGACTTCACACACTTCAATTCTATGACTTCACACACCTACATTCTGTGACTTCACACACCTCCATTCTGTGACTTCACACACCTCCATTCTGTGACTTCACACACCTCCATTCTATGACTTCACACACCTCCATTCTATGACTTCACACACCTCCATTCAAGGAATTCACACACCTCCATTCTGTGACTTCACACACCTACATTCTATGACTTCACACACCTCCATTCTTTGACTTCACCTACCTCCATTCTGAGTTCACACCCCTCCATTCTGTGACTTCACACACCTTCATTCTGTGACTTCACACACCTCCATTCTATGACTTCACACAGCTCCATTCTATGACATCACACACCTCCATTCTGTGATTTCAGACACCTCCATTCTATGATTCACACACATCCATTGTGACCTCACACACCACGATTCTATGATTTCACACACCTCCATTTTGACTTCACACACCTCCATCCTATGCCTTCACTCACTGCCATTCTGACTTCACACAGTTTCATTCTGAGACTTCACAAACCTCCATTCTATGATTTCATACACCTCCATAATATGACTTCACACACGTCCATCTATGACTTCACACACCTCCATTCTATGAGTTAACACATCTCCATTCTATGACTTCACACTCCTCCATTCTGACTTCACACACCTCCATTCTATGACTTCATAGACCTCGAATGTGACTTCACTCACCTCCACTCTATGACTTCACACTCCTCCATTCTATGACTTCCCACACCTCCTTTCTATGACTTCACCCAAATCCATTCAGCGACTTCACACCTCCATTCTGACTTCACATACCTCCATTCTGTGACTTCACACACCTCCATTCTATGACTTCACACACCTCCATTCTATGACTTCACACACCTCCATTCTTTGACTTCACACACCACTATTCTATGACTTCACACACCTCCATTCTATGACTTCACACACCTCCATTCTGTGACTTCACACACCTCCATTCTGTGACTTCACACAGCTCCATTCTATGACTTCACACAACTCAATTCTGTGACTTCACACACCTCCATTCTTACTTCACAAACATTCATTCTATGACTTCACGCACATACACTCTATCATTTCACACACCTCCATTTTGTGACTTCACACACCTCCATTCTATGATTTCACACCCCTCCATTGTGACTTCACACACATCCATTCTATGAGTTCACACACCTCCATTCTGACTTCACACACCTCCATTTTATGCCTTCACTCACTGCCATTCTGACTTCACACAGCTTCATTCTGAGTCTTCACAAACCTCCATTCTATGATGTCACACACCTCCATACTATGACTTTACACACGTCCATCTATGACTTCACACACCTCCATTCTGACTTCACACACCTCCATTGTATGACTTCACACACCTCCATTCTGTGACTTCACACACCTTCATTCTATGATTTCATACACTTCCATTGTGACGTCACACACCTCCATTCTATGAGTTAACACATCTCCATTCTATGACTTCACACACCTCCATTCTGACTTCACACACCTCCATTCTATGACTTCATAGACCTCGAATGTGACTTCACTCACCTCCACTCTATGACTTCACAGTCCTCCATTCTATGACTTCCCACACCTCCTTTCTATGACTTCACCCAACTCTATTCAGCGACTTCACACCTCCGTTCTGACTTCACACACCCCCATTCTGTGACTTCACACACCTCCATTCTATGACTTCACACACCTCCATTCTATGACTTCACACACCTCCATTATGTGACTTCACAAACCTCCATTCTGTGTTCACACACCTGAATTCTGTGACTTCACACACCTCCAATCTGACTTCACACACCTCCATTCTACGACTTCACACACCTCCATTCTATGACTTCACACACCTTCATTCTGTGACGTCACACACCTCAATTCTGTGACTTCACACACCTTCATTCTTACTTCAAAAACATTCATTCTATGACTTCACACACATACATTCTATCATTTCACACACCTCCATTTTGTGACTTCACACACCTCCATTCTATGCTTTCACACACCTCCATTGTGACTTCACACACCTCCATTCTATGAGTTCACACACCTCCATTCTGACTTCACACTCCTCCATTCTGACTTCACACAGTCCATTCTGTGAGTTCACAAAACTCCTTTCTATAATTTCACACACCTCCATAATATGACTTCCCACACCTCCATCTATGACTTCACACACCTCCATTCTGAGTTCACGTACCTCCATTCTGTGACTTCACACACCTCCATTTGTGACTTCACACACCACCTTTTTGGCTTCACACACCTCCGTTTTGACTTCACACACTTCCAATCTGTGACTTCACACACCTCCATTCTGTGACTTCACACACCTCTATTGTTTGACTTCACACACCTCCATTATTGACTTCAACACCTCCATTCTATGAGTTCACACACCTTAATTTTGACTACACACACCTCCATTCTATGACTTCACACACATTCAGTCTTACTTTAGAAACATCCATTCTATGACTTCACACACCTCCATGGTATGTCTTCACAAACCTCCATTCTGTGATTCACACACCACAATTCTGTGACTTCACACGTCCATTCTGACTTCACACACCTCCATTCTATGACTTCACACACTTCCATTCTATGACTTCACACACCTCCATTCTGTGACTTCACACACCTCTATTGTGAGTTCAAACACCTCCATTCTGTGACTTCACACACTTCCATTCTATGAATTCACACACCTCCATTCTATGACTTCATACACCTCAATTCTGTGATTTCACACACATCCATTCTATGACTTCACACACCTCCATTTTGACTTCACACAGTTCTATTGTATGACTTCACACACCCCCATTCTGACTTCACACAGCTCCATTCTGTGACTTCACAAAACTCCATTCTATGATTTCACACACCTCCATTCTATGAGTTCACACACATCCATTCTATGACTTCACACACCTCCATTTTTTGCCTTCACACACCTCTATTCTATGACTTCACACACTTTCATTCTTTCTTCGCAAACATCCATTCTATGACTTCACACACATCCATTCTATGACTTCACACACATCCATTAGGTGACTTCACAAACCTCCATTCTGTGTTCACACACCTCAATTCTGTGACTTCACACACCTCCATTCTGACTTCACACACCTCCATTCTATGACTTCACACACCTACATTCTATGACTTCACACATCTGCATTCTGTGACTTCACACACCTCCATTCTGTGACTTCACACAGCTCCATTCTATGACTTCACACATCTCCATTCTGTGACGTCACACACCTCAATTCTTTGACTTCACACACCCTCATTCTTACTTCACAAACATCCATTCTATGACTTCACACACCTCCATTATATGACTTCATAAACCTCCCTTCTGTGACTTCACACACCTCCATTCTGAGTTCACACAGCTCCATTCTGTGACTTCACACACCTCCATTTTGACTTCACACACCTCCATTCTATGACTTCACACACTTCAATTCTATGACTTCACACACCTACATTCTGTGACTTCACACACCTCCATTCTGTGACTTCACACACCTCCATTCTGTGACTTCACACACCTCCATTCTATGACTTCACACACCTCCATTCTATGACTTCACACACCTCCATTCAAGGAATTCACACACCTCCATTCTGTGACTTCACACACCTACATTCTATGACTTCACACACCTCCATTCTTTGACTTCACCTACCTCCATTCTGAGTTCACACCCCTCCATTCTGTGACTTCACACACCTTCATTCTGTGACTTCACACACCTCCATTCTATGACTTCACACAGCTCCATTCTATGACATCACACACCTCCATTCTGTGATTTCAGACACCTCCATTCTATGATTCACACACATCCATTGTGACCTCACACACCACGATTCTATGATTTCACACACCTCCATTTTGACTTCACACACCTCCATCCTATGCCTTCACTCACTGCCATTCTGACTTCACACAGTTTCATTCTGAGACTTCACAAACCTCCATTCTATGATTTCATACACCTCCATAATATGACTTCACACACGTCCATCTATGACTTCACACACCTCCATTCTATGAGTTAACACATCTCCATTCTATGACTTCACACTCCTCCATTCTGACTTCACACACCTCCATTCTATGACTTCATAGACCTCGAATGTGACTTCACTCACCTCCACTCTATGACTTCACACTCCTCCATTCTATGACTTCCCACACCTCCTTTCTATGACTTCACCCAAATCCATTCAGCGACTTCACACCTCCATTCTGACTTCACATACCTCCATTCTGTGACTTCACACACCTCCATTCTATGACTTCACACACCTCCATTCTATGACTTCACACACCTCCATTCTTTGACTTCACACACCACTATTCTATGACTTCACACACCTCCATTCTATGACTTCACACACCTCCATTCTGTGACTTCACACACCTCCATTCTGTGACTTCACACAGCTCCATTCTATGACTTCACACAACTCAATTCTGTGACTTCACACACCTCCATTCTTACTTCACAAACATTCATTCTATGACTTCACGCACATACACTCTATCATTTCACACACCTCCATTTTGTGACTTCACACACCTCCATTCTATGATTTCACACCCCTCCATTGTGACTTCACACACATCCATTCTATGAGTTCACACACCTCCATTCTGACTTCACACACCTCCATTTTATGCCTTCACTCACTGCCATTCTGACTTCACACAGCTTCATTCTGAGTCTTCACAAACCTCCATTCTATGATGTCACACACCTCCATACTATGACTTTACACACGTCCATCTATGACTTCACACACCTCCATTCTGACTTCACACACCTCCATTGTATGACTTCACACACCTCCATTCTGTGACTTCACACACCTTCATTCTATGATTTCATACACTTCCATTGTGACGTCACACACCTCCATTCTATGAGTTAACACATCTCCATTCTATGACTTCACACACCTCCATTCTGACTTCACACACCTCCATTCTATGACTTCATAGACCTCGAATGTGACTTCACTCACCTCCACTCTATGACTTCACAGTCCTCCATTCTATGACTTCCCACACCTCCTTTCTATGACTTCACCCAACTCTATTCAGCGACTTCACACCTCCGTTCTGACTTCACACACCCCCATTCTGTGACTTCACACACCTCCATTCTATGACTTCACACACCTCCATTCTATGACTTCACACACCTCCATTATGTGACTTCACAAACCTCCATTCTGTGTTCACACACCTGAATTCTGTGACTTCACACACCTCCAATCTGACTTCACACACCTCCATTCTACGACTTCACACACCTCCATTCTATGACTTCACACACCTTCATTCTGTGACGTCACACACCTCAATTCTGTGACTTCACACACCTTCATTCTTACTTCAAAAACATTCATTCTATGACTTCACACACATACATTCTATCATTTCACACACCTCCATTTTGTGACTTCACACACCTCCATTCTATGCTTTCACACACCTCCATTGTGACTTCACACACCTCCATTCTATGAGTTCACACACCTCCATTCTGACTTCACACTCCTCCATTCTGACTTCACACAGTCCATTCTGTGAGTTCACAAAACTCCTTTCTATAATTTCACACACCTCCATAATATGACTTCCCACACCTCCATCTATGACTTCACACACCTCCATTCTGAGTTCACGTACCTCCATTCTGTGACTTCACACACCTCCATTTGTGACTTCACACACCACCTTTTTGGCTTCACACACCTCCGTTTTGACTTCACACACTTCCAATCTGTGACTTCACACACCTCCATTCTGTGACTTCACACACCTCTATTGTTTGACTTCACACACCTCCATTATTGACTTCAACACCTCCATTCTATGAGTTCACACACCTTAATTTTGACTACACACACCTCCATTCTATGACTTCACACACATTCAGTCTTACTTTAGAAACATCCATTCTATGACTTCACACACCTCCATGGTATGTCTTCACAAACCTCCATTCTGTGATTCACACACCACAATTCTGTGACTTCACACGTCCATTCTGACTTCACACACCTCCATTCTATGACTTCACACACTTCCATTCTATGACTTCACACACCTCCATTCTGTGACTTCACACACCTCTATTGTGAGTTCAAACACCTCCATTCTGTGACTTCACACACTTCCATTCTATGAATTCACACACCTCCATTCTATGACTTCATACACCTCAATTCTGTGATTTCACACACATCCATTCTATGACTTCACACACCTCCATTTTGACTTCACACAGTTCTATTGTATGACTTCACACACCCCCATTCTGACTTCACACAGCTCCATTCTGTGACTTCACAAAACTCCATTCTATGATTTCACACACCTCCATACTATGACTTCACACACCTACCTCTATGACTTCACACACCTCCTTCTATGACTTCGCACACCTCCATTCTGAGTTCACACACCTCTATTCTGTGACTTCACAGAACTCCATTCGGACTTCACTCACCTCCATTGTATGACGTCACATACCTCCATTCTGTGACTTCACACACCTCCATTCTATGACTTCACACACTTCCATTGTGACGTCACACACCTCCATTCTATGAGTTCACATATCTCCATTCTATGATTTCACACACCTCCACTCTTAATTCACACACCTCCATTCTATGACTTCCCAGACCTCCTTTCTATGACTTCACCCACCTCCATTCTGTGATTTCACAACTCCATTCTGACTTCACACACCTCCATTCTGTGACTTCAAACACCTCCATCTGAATTGACACACCTCCATCCTGTGACTTTACACACCTCCATTCTGACTTCACAAGGCTGCATTCTATGACTTCACACAACTCCATTCTGTGACGTCACACACCTCCATTCTATGACTTCACACACCTTCATTCTTACTTCAAAAACATCCATTCTATGACTTCACACACCTCCATTCTATGACTTCACACACCTCCATTTTGTGACTTCACACACCTCCATTCTATGAGTTCACACACCTCCATTCTGACTTCACACACCTCCATTCTATGACTTCACACTCCTCCATTCTGGCTTCACACAGCTCCATTCTGTGATTCAACAAAATCCATTCTATGATTTCACACACCTCCATACTATGACTTCACACACCTCCATCTATGACTTCACACACCTCCATTCTGAGTTCACACACCTCCATTCTGTGACTTCACACACCTCCATTCTGACTTCACACACCTTCATTGTATGACTTCACACACCTCCATTTTATGACTTCACACACTTCCATTGTGTCGTCACACACCTCCATTCTATGAGTTAACACATCTCCATTCTATGACTTCACACACCTCCATTCTGACTTCACACACCTCCATTCTATGACTTCACACACCTCCATTCTAACTTCACAGTCCTCCATTCTATGATTTCACACACCTCCATTCTATGACTTCACCCAGCTCCATTTATGACTTCACACACCTCCATTCTGTGACTTCACCCACCTCCATTCTATGACTTCACACACCTCCATTGTGATTTCACACACCTGCATTCTATGAGTTCACACACCTCCATTCTGATTTCACACCCCAATTCTATGACTTCACACACCTCCACTCTGACTTCACACACCTCCATTCTGTGAATTCAAACACCTCCATTCTATGATTTCACACCCCTCCATTGTATGACTTCACACACCTACATTCTATGTCTTCACACACCTCCATTATATGACTTCACTCACCTCCATTCTGAATTCACACACCTCCAGTCTGTTACTTCTCACACCTCCATTCTGACTTCACACACCTCCAATCGATGACTTCACAAACCTCCATTCTATGAGTTCACACACGTCCATTCCATGAGTTCACACACCTTCATTTTGACTTCACACACCTCAATTCTATGACTTCACTCACCTTCATTCTTACCTCAGAAACATCCATTATATGACTTCAAACACCTCCATTATATGACTTCACAAACCTCCATTCTATGAGTTCAAACACGTCCATTCTATGAGTTCACACACCTTCATTTTGACTTCACACACCTCCATTATATGACTTCACAAACCTCCATTGTGTGACTTCACACACCTCCATTCTGAGTTCACACACCTCCATTCTCTGACTTCACACACTTCAATTCTATGACTTCACACACCTCCATTCTGTGACTTCACACACCTCCATTCTGTGACTTCACACACCTCCATTCTTTGACTTCACACACCTCCATTCTATGACTTCACACACCTCCATTCCATGAAGTCACACACCTCCATTCTGTGACTTCACACACCTCCATTCTATGACTTCACACACCTCAATTCTGTGACTTCACCTACCTCCATTCCTAGTTCACACACCTCCATTCTGTGACTTCACACACCTTCATTCTGTGACTTCACACATGTCCATTCTATGACATCACACTCCTCCATTCTACGACTTCACACACCTCAATTCTGTGACTTCGCACACCTCCATTCTATGACTTCACACACCTCCATTGTGACTTCACACACCTCGATTCTATGATTTAACACACCTCCATTCTGACTTCACACACCTCCATTCTATGACTTCACACACCTCCATTCTGCCTTCACACAGCTCCATTCTCTGACTTCACAAAACTCCATTCTATGATTTCACACACCTCCATGGTATGACTTCACACACCTCCATCTATGACTTCACACACCTCCATTCTGAGTTCACACACCTCCATTCTATGACTTCACACACCTCCCTTCTGAATTGACACACCTCCATTTTATGACTTGACACACCTCCATTCTGTGACTTCACACACCTCCATTCTATGACTTCACACACTTCCATTCTGTGACTTCAAACACCTCCATTCTATGATTTCACACACCTCCATTGTATGACTTCACAACCTCCCTTGTATGACTTCACACACCTCCATTCTATGACTTCACACACTTCCATTCTGTGACTTCACACACCTCCATTCTGAGTTCACACACCTCCATTCTGTGACTTCACACACCTCCATTCTGTGACTTCACACACTTCCATTCCATGACTTCTCACACGTCCATTCTACGACTTCACACACCTCCATTCTGTGACTTCACACACCTCCATTCTATGAGTTCATACCATCCATTCTTTGACTTCACACACCTCCATGCTATGACTTCACACACTTCCATTCTATGACTGCACACACCTCTATTCTGTGACTTTACATACCTCCATTCTGAGTTCACACACCTCCATTCTGTGACTTCACACCGCCATTCTGTGACTTCCCACACCTCCATTCTGTGACTTCACACACCTCCATTCTATGACTTCGCACACTTTTATTCTGACTTCACACTCCTCCATTCTGTGATTTCACACACCTCCATTCGATGACCTCACACACCTATATTCTTTAACTGCACACACCTCCATTTTGACTTCACACACCTCCATTCTGTGACTTCACACACTTACATTTGTGACTTCTCACACCACCTTTTTGACTTCACACATCTCCATTCTGTGATTTCACACACCACCATTCTGTGACTTCACACACCTCCATTCTGTGACTTCATACAAATCCAATCTGTGACTTAACACACCTCCCTTCTGTGACTTCACCCACCTCCATTCTATTATTTCACACACCTCCATTCTATGACATCACACACCTCCATTCTATGACTTCACACACTTCCATTCTATGACTTCACACACCTCCATTCTATGAATTAACACACATCCATTCTATGACTTCACACACCTCCATTCTATGCGTTCACACACCTCCATTCTTTGACTTCACACACCTCCATTTTGACTTCACACACCTACATTCTGTGACTTCACACACCTCCATGTTTGACTTCACACACCACCATTTTGATTTCACACACCTCCATTCTGTGACTTCACACACCTCCATTCTATGACTTCATACCCGTCCATTCTGTGACTTCACACACCTCCATTCTATGACTTCACACACCTCCATTCTGAGACTTCACCCACCTCAATTCTGTGACTTCACACACCTACATTCTCCGACTTCACACCCCTCCAATTTGACTTCACATACCTCCATTCTATGACTTCACAAACCTCCATACTGTGACGTCACACACCTCCAATCTGTGACTTCACAAACCTCCATTCTATGATTTCACACACCTCCATTCTATGACTTCACACACCTCCATTTTATGACGTCACACACCTCCATTTTGACTTCACACACCTCCATTATGTGACTTCACACACCTCCCTTCTGTGTCTTCACACACCTCCATTCTATGACTTCACACACCTTCATTCTGTGATTCACACACCTCCATTCTATGACTTCACACACTCCCATTCTATGATTTCACATACCTCCATGCTGTGACTTCACACACCTCCATTCTGTGACTTCACACACCTCCATTCTGTGACTTCAAACACCTCCATTCTATGACTTCACACACCTCCATTCTATGACTTCACACACCTCCATTCAAGGAATTCACACACCTCCATTCTGTGACTTCACACACCTACATTCTATGACTTCACACACCTCCATTCTATGACTTCACACACCTCCATTCAAGGAATTCACACACCTCCATTCTGTGACTTCACACACCTACATTCTATGACATCACACACCTCCATTCTGTGATTTCAGACACCTCCATTCTATGATTCACACACATCCATTGTGACCTCACACACCACGATTCTATGATTTCACACACCTCCATTTTGACTTCACACACCTCCATCCTATGCCTTCACTCACTGCCATTCTGACTTCACACAGTTTCATTCTGAGACTTCACAAACCTCCATTCTATGATTTCACACACCTCCATAATATGACTTCACACACGTCCATCTATGACTTCACACTCCTCCATTCTGACTTCACACACCTCCATTCTATGACTTCATAGACCTCGAATGTGACTTCACTCACCTCCACTCTATGACTTCACACTCCTCCATTCTATGACTTCCCACACCTCCTTTCTATGACTTCACCCAAATCCATTCAGCGACTTCACACCTCCATTCTGACTTCACATACCTCCATTCTGTGACTTCACACACCTCCATTCTATGACTTCACACACCTCCATTCTATGACTTCACACACCTCCATTCTTTGACTTCACACACCACTATTCTATGACTTCACACACCTCCATTCTATGACTTCACACACCTCCATTCTGTGACTTCACACACCTCCATTCTGTGACTTCACACAGCTCCATTCTATGACTTCACACAACTCAATTCTGTGACTTCACACACCTCCATTCTTACTTCACAAACATTCATTCTATGACTTCACGCACATACACTCTATCATTTCACACACCTCCATTTTGTGACTTCACACACCTCCATTCTATGATTTCACACCCCTCCATTGTGACTTCACACACATCCATTCTATGAGTTCACACACCTCCATTCTGACTTCACACACCTCCATTTTATGCCTTCACTCACTGCCATTCTGACTTCACACAGCTTCATTCTGAGTCTTCACAAACCTCCATTCTATGATGTCACACACCTCCATACTATGACTTTACACACGTCCATCTATGACTTCACACACCTCCATTCTGACTTCACACACCTCCATTGTATGACTTCACACACCTCCATTCTGTGACTTCACACACCTTCATTCTATGACTTCATACACTTCCATTGTGACGTCACACACCTCCATTCTATGAGTTAACACATCTCCATTCTATGACTTCACACACCTCCATTCTGACTTCACACACCTCCATTCTATGACTTCATAGACCTCGAATGTGACTTCACTCACCTCCACTCTATGACTTCACAGTCCTCCATTCTATGACTTCCCACACCTCCTTTCTATGACTTCACCCAACTCTATTCAGCGACTTCACACCTCCGTTCTGACTTCACACACCCCCATTCTGTGACTTCACACACCTCCATTCTATGACTTCACACACCTCCATTCTATGACTTCACACACCTCCATTATGTGACTTCACAAACCTCCATTCTGTGTTCACACACCTGAATTCTGTGACTTCACACACCTCCAATCTGACTTCACACACCTCCATTCTACGACTTCACACACCTCCATTCTATGACTTCACACACCTTCATTCTGTGACGTCACACACCTCAATTCTGTGACTTCACACACCTTCATTCTTACTTCAAAAACATTCATTCTATGACTTCACACACATACATTCTATCATTTCACACACCTCCATTTTGTGACTTCACACACCTCCATTCTATGCTTTCACACACCTCCATTGTGACTTCACACACCTCCATTCTATGAGTTCACACACCTCCATTCTGACTTCACACTCCTCCATTCTGACTTCACACAGTCCATTCTGTGAGTTCACAAAACTCCTTTCTATAATTTCACACACCTCCATAATATGACTTCCCACACCTCCATCTATGACTTCACACACCTCCATTCTGAGTTCACGTACCTCCATTCTGTGACTTCACACACCTCCATTTGTGACTTCACACACCACCTTTTTGGCTTCACACACCTCCGTTTTGACTTCACACACTTCCAATCTGTGACTTCACACACCTCCATTCTGTGACTTCACACACCTCTATTGTTTGACTTCACACACCTCCATTATTGACTTCAACACCTCCATTCTATGAGTTCACACACCTTAATTTTGACTACACACACCTCCATTCTATGACTTCACACACATTCAGTCTTACTTTAGAAACATCCATTCTATGACTTCACACACCTCCATGGTATGTCTTCACAAACCTCCATTCTGTGATTCACACACCACAATTCTGTGACTTCACACGTCCATTCTGACTTCACACACCTCCATTCTATGACTTCACACACTTCCATTCTATGACTTCACACACCTCCATTCTGTGACTTCACACACCTCTATTGTGAGTTCAAACACCTCCATTCTGTGACTTCACACACTTCCATTCTATGAATTCACACACCTCCATTCTATGACTTCATACACCTCAATTCTGTGATTTCACACACATCCATTCTATGACTTCACACACCTCCATTTTGACTTCACACAGTTCTATTGTATGACTTCACACACCCCCATTCTGACTTCACACAGCTCCATTCTGTGACTTCACAAAACTCCATTCTATGATTTCACACACCTCCATACTATGACTTCACACACCTACCTCTATGACTTCACACACCTCCTTCTATGACTTCGCACACCTCCATTCTGAGTTCACACACCTCTATTCTGTGACTTCACAGAACTCCATTCGGACTTCACTCACCTCCATTGTATGACGTCACATACCTCCATTCTGTGACTTCACACACCTCCATTCTATGACTTCACACACTTCCATTGTGACGTCACACACCTCCATTCTATGAGTTCACATATCTCCATTCTATGATTTCACACACCTCCACTCTTAATTCACACACCTCCATTCTATGACTTCCCAGACCTCCTTTCTATGACTTCACCCACCTCCATTCTGTGATTTCACAACTCCATTCTGACTTCACACACCTCCATTCTGTGACTTCAAACACCTCCATCTGAATTGACACACCTCCATCCTGTGACTTTACACACCTCCATTCTGACTTCACAAGGCTGCATTCTATGACTTCACACAACTCCATTCTGTGACGTCACACACCTCCATTCTATGACTTCACACACCTTCATTCTTACTTCAAAAACATCCATTCTATGACTTCACACACCTCCATTCTATGACTTCACACACCTCCATTTTGTGACTTCACACACCTCCATTCTATGAGTTCACACACCTCCATTCTGACTTCACACACCTCCATTCTATGACTTCACACTCCTCCATTCTGGCTTCACACAGCTCCATTCTGTGATTCAACAAAATCCATTCTATGATTTCACACACCTCCATACTATGACTTCACACACCTCCATCTATGACTTCACACACCTCCATTCTGAGTACACACACCTCCATTCTGTGACTTCACACACCTCCATTCTGACTTCACACACCTTCATTGTATGACTTCACACACCTCCATTTTATGACTTCACACACTTCCATTGTGTCGTCACACACCTCCATTCTATGAGTTAACACATCTCCATTCTATGACTTCACACACCTCCATTCTGACTTCACACACCTCCATTCTATGACTTCACACACCTCCATTCTAACTTCACAGTCCTCCATTCTATGATTTCACACACCTCCATTCTATGACTTCACCCAGCTCCATTTATGACTTCACACACCTCCATTCTGTGACTTCACCCACCTCCATTCTATGACTTCACACACCTCCATTGTGATTTCACACACCTGCATTCTATGAGTTCACACACCTCCATTCTGATTTCACACCCCAATTCTATGACTTCACACACCTCCACTCTGACTTCACACACCTCCATTCTGTGAATTCAAACACCTCCATTCTATGATTTCACACCCCTCCATTGTATGACTTCACACACCTACATTCTACGTCTTCACACACCTCCATTATATGACTTCACTCACCTCCATTCTGAATTCACACACCTCCAGTCTGTTACTTCTCACACCTCCATTCTGACTTCACACACCTCCAATCGATGACTTCACAAACCTCCATTCTATGAGTTCACACACGTCCATTCCATGAGTTCACACACCTTCATTTTGACTTCACACACCTCAATTCTATGACTTCACTCACCTTCATTCTTACCTCAGAAACATCCATTATATGACTTCAAACACCTCCATTATATGACTTCACAAACCTCCATTCTATGAGTTCAAACACGTCCATTCTATGAGTTCACACACCTTCATTTTGACTTCACACACCTCCATTATATGACTTCACAAACCTCCATTGTGTGACTTCACACACCTCCATTCTGAGTTCACACACCTCCATTCTCTGACTTCACACACTTCAATTCTATGACTTCACACACCTCCATTCTGTGACTTCACACACCTCCATTCTGTGACTTCACACACCTCCATTCTTTGACTTCACACACCTCCATTCTATGACTTCACACACCTCCATTCCATGAAGTCACACACCTCCATTCTGTGACTTCACACACCTCCATTCTATGACTTCACACACCTCAATTCTGTGACTTCACCTACCTCCATTCCTAGTTCACACACCTCCATTCTGTGACTTCACACACCTTCATTCTGTGACTTCACACATGTCCATTCTATGACATCACACTCCTCCATTCTACGACTTCACACACCTCAATTCTGTGACTTCGCACACCTCCATTCTATGACTTCACACACCTCCATTGTGACTTCACACACCTCGATTCTATGATTTAACACACCTCCATTCTGACTTCACACACCTCCATTCTATGACTTCACACACCTCCATTCTGCCTTCACACAGCTCCATTCTCTGACTTCACAAAACTCCATTCTATGATTTCACTCACCTCCATGGTATGACTTCACACACCTCCATCTATGACTTCACACACCTCCATTCTGAGTTCACACACCTCCATTCTATGACTTCACACACCTCCCTTCTGAATTGACACACCTCCATTTTATGACTTGACACACCTCCATTCTGTGACTTCACACACCTCCATTCTATGACTTCACACACTTCCATTCTGTGACTTCAAACACCTCCATTCTATGATTTCACACACCTCCATTGTATGACTTCACAACCTCCCTTGTATGACTTCACACACCTCCATTCTATGACTTCACACACTTCCATTCTGTGACTTCACACACCTCCATTCTGAGTTCACACACCTCCATTCTGTGACTTCACACACCTCCATTCTGTGACTTCACACACTTCCATTCCATGACTTCTCACACGTCCATTCTACGACTTCACACACCTCCATTCTGTGACTTCACACACCTCCATTCTATGAGTTCATACCATCCATTCTTTGACTTCACACACCTCCATGCTATGACTTCACACACTTCCATTCTATGACTGCACACACCTCTATTCTGTGACTTTACATACCTCCATTCTGAGTTCACACACCTCCATTCTGTGACTTCACACCGCCATTCTGTGACTTCCCACACCTCCATTCTGTGACTTCACACACCTCCATTCTATGACTTCGCACACTTTTATTCTGACTTCACACTCCTCCATTCTGTGATTTCACACACCTCCATTCGATGACCTCACACACCTATATTCTTTAACTGCACACACCTCCATTTTGACTTCACACACCTCCATTCTGTGACTTCACACACTTACATTTGTGACTTCTCACACCACCTTTTTGACTTCACACATCTCCATTCTGTGATTTCACACACCACCATTCTGTGACTTCACACACCTCCATTCTGTGACTTCATACAAATCCAATCTGTGACTTAACACACCTCCCTTCTGTGACTTCACCCACCTCCATTCTATTATTTCACACACCTCCATTCTATGACATCACACACCTCCATTCTATGACTTCACACACTTCCATTCTATGACTTCACACACCTCCATTCTATGAATTAACACACATCCATTCTATGACTTCACACACCTCCATTCTATGCGTTCACACACCTCCATTCTTTGACTTCACACACCTCCATTTTGACTTCACACACCTACATTCTGTGACTTCACACACCTCCATGTTTTTCTTCACACACCACCATTTTGATTTCACACACCTCCATTCTGTGACTTCACACACCTCCATTCTATGACTTCATACCCGTCCATTCTGTGACTTCACACACCTCCATTCTATGACTTCACACACCTCCATTCTGAGACTTCACCCACCTCAATTCTGTGACTTCACACACCTACATTCTCCGACTTCACACCCCTCCAATTTGACTTCACATACCTCCATTCTATGACTTCACAAACCTCCATACTGTGACGTCACACACCTCCAATCTGTGACTTCACAAACCTCCATTCTATGATTTCACACACCTCCATTCTATGACTTCACACACCTCCATTTTATGACGTCACACACCTCCATTTTGACTTCACACACCTCCATTATGTGACTTCACACACCTCCCTTCTGTGTCTTCACACACCTCCATTCTATGACTTCACACACCTTCATTCTGTGATTCACACACCTCCATTCTATGACTTCACACACTCCCATTCTATGATTTCACATACCTCCATGCTGTGACTTCACACACCTCCATTCTGTGACTTCACCCACCTCCATTCTGTGACTTCAAACACCTCCATTCTATGACTTCACACACCTCCATTCTATGACTTCACACACCTCCATTCAAGGAATTCACACACCTCCATTCTGTGACTTCACACACCTACATTCTATGACTTCACACACCTCCATTCTATGACTTCACACACCTCCATTCAAGGAATTCACACACCTCCATTCTGTGACTTCACACACCTACATTCTATGACATCACACATCTCCATTCTGTGATTTCAGACACCTCCATTCTATGATTCACACACATCCATTGTGACCTCACACACCACGATTCTATGATTTCACACACCTCCATTTTGACTTCACACACCTCCATCCTATGCCTTCACTCACTGCCATTCTGACTTCACACAGTTTCATTCTGAGACTTCACAAACCTCCATTCTATGATTTCACACACCTCCATAATATGACTTCACACACGTCCATCTATGACTTCACACTCCTCCATTCTGACTTCACACACCTCCATTCTATGACTTCATAGACCTCGAATGTGACTTCACTCACCTCCACTCTATGACTTCACACTCCTCCATTCTATGACTTCCCACACCTCCTTTCTATGACTTCACCCAAATCCATTCAGCGACTTCACACCTCCATTCTGACTTCACATACCTCCATTCTGTGACTTCACACACCTCCATTCTATGACTTCACACACCTCCATTCTATGACTTCACACACCTCCATTCTTTGACTTCACACACCACTATTCTATGACTTCACACACCTTCATTCTTACTTCACAAACATCCATTCTATGACTTCACACACCTCCATTCTATGACTTCACACACCTCCATTCTGTGACTTCACACACCTCCATTCTGTGACTTCACACAGCTCCATTCTATGACTTCACACAACTCCATTCTGTGACGTCACACACCTCAATTCTGTGACTTCACACACCTCCATTCTTACTTCACAAACATTCATTCTATGACTTCACGCACATACACTCTATCATTTCACACACCTCCATTTTGTGACTTCACACACCTCCATTCTATGATTTCACACCCCTCCATTGTGACTTCACACACATCCATTCTATGAGTTCACACACCTCCATTCTGACTTCACACACCTCCATTTTATGCCTTCACTCACTGCCATTCTGACTTCACACAGCTTCATTCTGAGTCTTCACAAACCTCCATTCTATGATGTCACACACCTCCATACTATGACTTTACACACGTCCATCTATGACTTCACACACCTCCATTCTGAGTTCACACACCTCCATTGTATGACTTCACACACCTCCATTCTGTGACTTCACACACCTCCATTCTATGACTTCATACACTTCCATTGTGACGTCACACACCTCCATTCTATGAGTTAACACATCTCCATTCTATGACTTCACACACCTCCATTCTGACTTCACACACCTCCATTCTATGACTTCATAGACCTCGAATGTGACTTCACTCACCTCCACTCTATGACTTCACAGTCCTCCATTCTATGACTTCCCACACCTCCTTTCTATGACTTCACCCAACTCTATTCAGCGACTTCACACCTCCATTCTGACTTCACACACCCCCATTCTGTGACTTCACACACCTCCATTCTATGACTTCACACACCTCCATTCTATGACTTCACACACCTCCATTATGTGACTTCACAATCCTCCATTCTGTGTTCACACACCTGAATTCTGTGACTTCACACACCTCCAATCTGACTTCACACACCTCCATTCTACGACTTCACACACCTCCATTCTATGACTTCACACACCTTCATTCTGTGACGTCACACACCTCAATTCTGTGACTTCACACACCTTCATTCTTACTTCAAAAACATTCATTCTATGACTTCACACACATACATTCTATCATTTCACACACCTCCATTTTGTGACTTCACACACCTCCATTCTATGCTTTCACACACCTCCATTGTGACTTCACACACCTCCATTCTATGAGTTCACACACCTCCATTCTGACTTCACACACCTCCATTCTGACTTCACACAGTCCATTCTGTGAGTTCACAAAACTCCTTTCTATAATTTCACACACCTCCATAATATGACTTCCCACACCTCCATCTATGACTTCACACACCTCCATTCTGAGTTCACGTACCTCCATTCTGTGACTTCACACACCTCCATTTGTGACTTCACACACCACCTTTTTGGCTTCACACACCTCCGTTTTGACTTCACACACTTCCAATCTGTGACTTCACACACCTCCATTCTGTGACTTCACACACCTCTATTGTTTGACTTCACACACCTCCATTATTGACTTCAACACCTCCATTCTATGAGTTCACACACCTTAATTTTGACTACACACACCTCCATTCTATGACTTCACACACATTCAGTCTTACTTTAGAAACATCCATTCTATGACTTCACACACCTCCATGGTATGTCTTCACAAACCTCCATTCTGTGATTCACACACCACAATTCTGTGACTTCACACGTCCATTCTGACTTCACACACCTCCATTCTATGACTTCACACACTTCCATTCTATGACTTCACACACCTCCATTCTGTGACTTCACACACCTCTATTGTGAGTTCAAACACCTCCATTCTGTGACTTCACACACCTCCATTCTGTGATTTCACACACTTCCATTCTATGAATTCACACACCTCCATTCTATGACTTCATACACCTCAATTCTGTGATTTCACACACATCCATTCTATGACTTCACACACCTCCATTTTGACTTCACACAGTTCTATTGTATGACTTCACACACCCCCATTCTGACTTCACACAGCTCCATTCTGTGACTTCACAAAACTCCATTCTATGATTTCACACACCTCCATACTATGACTTCACACACCTACCTCTATGACTTCACACACCTCCTTCTATGACTTCACACACCTCCATTCTGAGTTCACACACCTCCATTCTGTGACTTCACAGAACTCCATTCGGACTTCACTCACCTCCATTGTATGACGTCACATACCTCCATTCTGTGACTTCACACACCTCCATTCTATGACTTCACACACTTCCATTGTGACGTCACACACCTCCATTCTATGAGTTCACATATCTCCATTCTATGATTTCACACACCTCCACTCTTAATTCACACACCTCCATTCTATGACTTCCCAGACCTCCTTTCTATGACTTCACCCACCTCCATTCTGCGATTTCACACCTCCATTCTGACTTCACACACCTCCATTCTGTGACTTCAAACACCTCCATTCTGAATTGACACACCTCCATCCTGTGACTTTACACACCTCCATTCTGACTTCACAAGGCTGCATTCTATGACTTCACACAACTCCATTCTGTGACGTCACACACCTCCATTCTATGACTTCACACACCTTCATTCTTACTTCAAAAACATCCATTCTATGACTTCACACACCTCCATTCTATGACTTCACACACCTCCATTTTGTGACTTCACACACCTCCATTCTATGAGTTCACACACCTCCATTCTGACTTCACACACCTCCATTCTATGACTTCACACTCCTCCATTCTGGCTTCACACAGCTCCATTCTGTGATTCAACAAAATCCATTCTATGATTTCACACACCTCCATACTATGACTTCACACACCTCCATCTATGACTTCACACACCTCCATTCTGAGTTCACACACCTCCATTCTGTGACTTCACACACCTCCATTCTGACTTCACACACCTTCATTGTATGACTTCACACACCTCCATTTTATGACTTCACACACTTCCATTGTGACGTCACACACCTCCATTCTATGAGTTAACACATCTCCATTCTATGACTTCACACACCTCCATTCTGACTTCACACACCTCCATTCTATGACTTCACACACCTCCATTCTAACTTCACAGTCCTCCATTCTATGATTTCACACACCTCCATTCTATGACTTCACCCAGCTCCATTTATGACTTCACACACCTCCATTCTGTGACTTCACCCACCTCCATTCTATGACTTCACACACCTCCATTGTGATTTCACACACCTGCATTCTATGAGTTCACACACCTCCATTCTGATTTCACACCCCAATTCTATGACTTCACACACCTCCACTCTGACTTCACACACCTCCATTCTGTGAATTCAAACACCTCCATTCTATGATTTCACACCCCTCCATTGTATGACTTCACACACCTCCATTCTATGTCTTCACACACCTCCATTATATGACTTCACTCACCTCCATTCTGAATTCACACACCTCCAGTCTGTTACTTCTCACACCTCCATTCTGACTTCACACACCTCCAATTGATGACTTCACAAACCTCCATTCTATGAGTTCACACACGTCCATTCCATGAGTTCACACACCTTCATTTTGACTTCACACACCTCAATTCTATGACTTCACTCACCTTCATTCTTACCTCAGAAACATCCATTATATGACTTCAAACACCTCCATTATATGACTTCACAAACCTCCATTCTATGAGTTCAAACACGTCCATTCTATGAGTTCACACACCTTCATTTTGACTTCACACACCTCCATTATATGACTTCACAAACCTCCATTGTGTGACTTCACACACCTCCATTCTGAGTTCACACACCTCCATTCTCTGACTTCACACACTTCAATTCTATGACTTCACACACCTCCATTCTGTGACTTCACACACCTCCATTCTGTGACTTCACACACCTCCATTCTTTGACTTCACACACCTCCATTCTATGACTTCACACACCTCCATTCCATGAAGTCACACACCTCCATTCTGTGACTTCACACACCTCCATTCTATGACTTCACACACCTCAATTCTGTGACTTCACCTACCTCCATTCTGAGTTCACACACCTCCATTCTGTGACTTCACACACCTTCATTCTGTGACTTCACACATGTCCATTCTATGACATCACACTCCTCCATTCTACGACTTCACACACCTCAATTCTGTGACTTCGCACACCTCCATTCTATGACTTCACACACCTCCATTGTGACTTCACACACCTCGATTCTATGATTTAACACACCTCCATTCTGACTTCAGACACCTCCATTCTATGACTTCACACACCTCCATTCTGCCTTCACACAGCTCCATTCTCTGACTTCACAAAACTCCATTCTATGATTTCACACACCTCCATGGTATGACTTCACACACCTCCATCTATGACTTCACACACCTCCATTCTGAGTTCACACACCTCCATTCTATGACTTCACACACCTCCCTTCTGAATTGACACACCTCCATTTTATGACTTGACACACCTCCATTCTGTGACTTCACACACCTCCATTCTATGACTTCACACACTTCCATTCTGTGACTTCAAACACCTCCATTCTATGATTTCACACACCTCCATTGTATGACTTCACAACCTCCCTTGTATGACTTCACACACCTCCATTCTATGACTTCACACACTTCCATTCTGTGACTTCACACACCTCCATTCTGAGTTCACACACCTCCATTCTGTGACTTCACACACCTCCATTCTGTGACTTCACACACTTCCATTCTATGACTTCTCACACGTCCATTCTACGACTTCACACACCTCCATTCTGTGACTTCACACACCTCCATTCTATGAGTTCATACCATCCATTCTGTGACTTCACACACCTCCATGCTATGACTTCACACACTTCCATTCTATGACTGCACACACCTCTATTCTGTGACTTTACATACCTCCATTCTGAGTTCACACACCTCCATTCTGTGACTTCACACCGCCATTCTGTGACTTCCCACACCTCCATTCTGTGACTTCACACACCTCCATTCTATGACTTCGCACACTTTTATTCTGACTTCACACTCCTCCATTCTGTGATTTCACACACCTCCATTCGATGACCTCACACACCTATATTCTTTAACTGCACACACCTCCATTTTGACTTCACACACCTCCATTCTGTGACTTCACACACTTACATTTGTGACTTCTCACACCACCTTTTTGACTTCACACATCTCCATTCTGTGATTTCACACACCTCCATTCTGTGACTTCACACACCTCCATTCTGTGACTTCATACAAATCCAATCTGTGACTTCACACACCTCCCTTCTGTGACTTCACCCACCTCCATTCTATTATTTCACACACCTCCATTCTATGACATCACACACCTCCATTCTATGACTTCACACACTTCCATTCTATGACTTCACAAACCTCCATTCTATGAATTCACACACATCCATTCTATGACTTCACACACCTCCATTCTATGCGTTCACACACCTCCATTCTTTGACTTCACACACCTCCATTTTGACTTCACACACCTACATTCTGTGACTTCACACACCTCCATGTTTGACTTCACACACCACCATTTTGATTTCACACACCTCCATTCTGTGACTCCACACACCTCCATTCTATGACTTCATACCCGTCCATTCTGTGACTTCACACACCTCCATTCTATGACTTCACACACCTCCATTCTGAGACTTCACCCACCTCAATTCTGTGACTTCACACACCTACATTCTCCGACTTCACACCCCTCCAATTTGACTTCACATACCTCCATTCTATGACTTCACAAACCTCCATACTGTGACGCCACACACCTCCAATCTGTGACTTCACAAACCTCCATTCTATGATTTCACACACCTCCATTCTATGACTTCACACACCTCCATTTTATGACGTCACACACCTCCATTTTGACTTCACACACCTCCATTATGTGACTTCACACACCTCCCTTCTGTGTCTTCACACACCTCCATTCTATGACTTCACACACCTTCATTCTGTGATTCACACACCTCCATTCTATGACTTCACACACTTCCATTCTATGATTTCACATACCTCCATGCTGTGACTTCACACACCTCCATTCTGTGACTTCAAACACCTCCATTCTGAGTTCACACACCTCCATTCTGTGACTTCGCAAACCTCCATTCTATGATTTCACACAGCTCCATTCTATGACTTCACTCACCTCCATTTTATGACATCACACAGCTCCATTTTGACTTCTCATATCTCCATTATGTGACTTCACACACTTCCATTCTATGACTTCACACACTTCCTTTGTGACGTCACACACCTCCATTTTATGAGTTCACACACCTCCATTCTATGACTTCACACACCTCCATTCTGACTTCACACTCCTCAATTCGATGACTTCACAGACCTCGAATATGTGACTTCACTCACCTCCACTCTATGACTTCACACTCCTCCATTCTATGACTTCCCACATCTCCTTTCTATGACTTCACCCACCTCCATTTTATGACTTCACACACCTCCATTCTGTATTCACACAACTCCATTCTGTGACTTCACAAAACTCCATTCTATGATTTCACACACCTCCATTCTATGACTTCACACACATCCATTTTATGACGTCACACACCTCCATTTTGACTTCACACACCTCCATTATGTGACTTCACACACCTTCCTTCTGTGTCTTCACACACATCCATTCTATGCCTTCACACACCTTCATTCTGTGACTTCACAAACCTCCATTCTATGACTTCACACACTTCCATTCTATGATTTCACATACCTCCATGCTGTGACTTCACACACCTCCATTCTGTGACTTCACACACCTCCATTCTATGACTTCACACACTTCCTTTGTGACGTCACACACCTCCATTCTATGAGTTCACACACCTCCATTCTATGACTTCACACACCTCCATTCTGACTTCACTCACCTCCATTCTATGACTTCACAGACCTCGAATATGTGACTTCACTCACTGCCACTCTAGGACTTCACACTCTTCCATTCTATGACTTCCCACATCTCCTTTCTATGACTTCACCCACCTCCATTTTATGACTTCAAACACCTACATTCTATGACTTCACACACCTCCATTATGTATTCACACAGCTCCATTCTGTGACTTCACAAAACTCCATTCTATGATTTCACACACCTCCATACTATGACTTCACACAACTCCATCTATGTCTTCACACACCTGCATTCTGACATCACGCACATCCATTCTATGACTTCACAGACCTCGAATCTGTGACTTCACTCACCGCCACTCTATGACTTCACACTCCTCCATTCTATGACTTTCCACACCTCCTCTCTATGACTTCACCACATCCAATCTATGACTACACACCTCCATTCTGACTTCACACACCTTCATTCTGTGAATTCACACACCCCCATTCTGTGTTCATATACCTCCATTCTATGACTTCACACACCTTCATTCTTACTTCAGAAACATCCATTCTATGACTTCACACAACCCCATTCTATGACTTCACAAACCTCCATTCTGTGACTTCACACTCCTCCATTCTGAGTTCACACACCTCCCTTCTCTGACTTCACGCACTTCCATTCTATGACTTCACACACCTCCATTCTGTGACTTCACACACCTCCATTCTGTGTTCACACACCTCCATTCTATGACTTCACAGACCTCGAATATGTGACTTCAATCACCTCCACTCTAGGACTTCACACTCCTCCATTCTATGACTTCCCACATCTGCTTTCTATGACTTCACCCACCTCCATTTTATGACTTCACACACCTCCATTCTGTGACTTCACACACCTCCATTCTATGACCTCACACACCCTCATTCTGTGATTTCACACACCTCCATTCTATGACTTCACACATCCATTTTGACTTCACACATCTCCAATATATGACTTCAAACACCTCAATTCTGTGATTTCACACACCTCCATTCTATGACTTCATACCGTCCATTCTGTGACTTCACACACCTCCATTCTATGACTTCACACACCTCCATTCTGTGACTTTACACACCTCCATTCTGACTTCACACACTTCCATTCTGTGACGTCACACACCTCCATTCTGTGACTTCCCACACCTCCATTCTGTGACTTCACACACCTCCATTCTGAGTTCACACACCTCCATTCTGTGACTTCACACACCTCCATTCTGGGTTCACACACCTCCATTCTCTGACTTCACACACCTCCATTCTGTGATTTCACACACCTCCATTCTATGACTGCACACACCTCCATTGTGACCTCACACACCACGATTCTATGATTTCACACACTTCCAATTTGTCTTCACACACCTCCATTCTATGCCTTCACTCACTGCCATTCTGACTTCACACAGCTTCATTCTGAGACTTCACAAACCTCCATTCTATTATTTCACACACCTCCATACTATGACTTCACACACGTCCATCTATGACTTCACACACCTCCATTCTGACTTCACACACCTCCATTCTATGACTTCATAGACCTCGAATGTGACTTCACTCACCTCCACTCTATGACTTCACACTCCTCCATTCTATGACTTCCCACACCTACTTTCTATGACTTCACCCAACTCCATTCAGCGACTTCACACCTCCATTCTGACTTCACACACCTCCATTCTGTGACTTCACACACCTCCATTCTATGACTTCACACACCTCCATTCTGTGACTTCACACACCTCCATTCTGTGACTTCACACAGCTCCATTGTGAGTTCACACACATCCATTCTGTGACTTCACACACCTCCATACTGTGACTTCACACACCTCCATTCTATGACTTCACACACCTCCATTCTATGACTTCACACACCTCCATTCTATGAATTCACACACGTCCATTCTGTGACTTCACACAGCTACATCGTATGACTTCACACACCTCCATTCTTTGACTTCACCTACCTCCATTCTGAGTTCACACCCCTCCATTCTGTGACTTCACACACCTTCATTCTGTGACTTCACACACCTTCATTCTGTGACTTCACACACCTCCATTCTATGACTTCACACACCTCCATTCTATGACTTCACACACCTCCATTCTGTGATTTCAGACACCTCCATTCTATGACTTCACACACCTCCATTGTGACCTCACACACCACGATTCTCTGATTTCACACACTTCCATTTTGACTTCCCACACCTCCATCCTATGCCTTCACTCACTGCCATTCTGACTTCACACAGCTTCATTCTGAGACTTCACAAACCTCCATTCTATGATTTCACACACCTCCATACTATGACTTCACACACGTCCATCTATGACTTCACACACCTCCATTCTGACTTCACACACCTCCATTCTATGACTTCATAGACCTCGAATGTGACTTCACTCACCTCCACTCTATGACTTCACACTCCTCCATTCTATGACTTCCCACACCTCCTTTCTATGACTTCACCCAACTCCATTCAGCGACTTCACACCTCCATTCTGACTTCACATACCTCCATTCTATGGCTTCACACACCTCCACTCTGACTTCACACACCTCCATTCTATGACTTCGCACACCTCTATTCTGACTTCACACACATCCATTCGATGACTTCACACACCTCCATTCTGTGCTTTCACACACCTCCGTTTGTGACTTCACACACCATTTTTTGACTTCACACACCTCCATTCTGTGACTTCACACAACTCCATTCTGTGACTTGACACACCTCTATTGTTTGACTTCACACACCTCAATTCTTTGACTTCACACATCTCCATTCTATGACTTCACAAACCTCCATTCTATGAGTTCACACACCTCCATTCTGTGACTTCACACACCTCTATTGTTTGACTTCACACACCTCAATTCTTTGACTTCACACATCTCCATTCCATGACTTCACACACCTCCATTCTATGAGTTCACACACCTCCATTCTATGAGTTCACACACCATCATTTTGACTTCACACACCTCCATTCTATGACTTCACACACCTTCATTCTTACTTCAGAAACATCCGTTCTATGACTTCATATACCTCCATTATATGTCTTCACAAACCTCCATTCTGTGACTTCACACACCTCCATTGTGTGACTTCACACACCTCCATTCTATGAGCTCATACCATCCATTCTGTGACTTCACACACCTCCATTCTATGACTTCACACACTTCCATTCTATGACTTCACACACCTCCATTCTGTGACTTCACAAACCTCCATTCTGAGTTCACACACCTCCATTCTGTGACTTCACACACTTCCATTCTATGACTTCACACACCTCCATTCTATGACTTCACACACCTCCATTCTGTGACTTCACACACCTCCATTCTATGAGTTCATACCATCCATTCTGTGACTTCACACACCTCCATTCTATGACTTCACACACTTCCATTCTATGACTTCACACACCTCCATTCTGTGACTTTACATACCTCCATTGTGAGTTCACACACCTCCATTCTGTGACTTCACACACCGCCGTTCTGTGACTTCCCACACCTCCATTCTGTGACTTCACACACCTCCATTCTATGACTTCGCACACCTTTATTCTGACTTCACACACCTCCATTCTGTGATTTCACACACCTCCATTCGATGACCTCACACACCTATATTCTTTGACTTCACACACCTCCATTTTGACTTCACAGACCTCCATTCTGTGATTTCACACACATCCATTGTGTGACTTTACATACCTACATTGTGATTTCAAACACCTCCATTCTGTGACTTCACACACCTCCATTTTATGACGTCACACACCTCCATTCTATGACTTCACACGCCTCCATTCTTTGACTTCACACACCACTATTCTATGACTTCACACACCTTCATTCTTACTTCACAAACATCCATTCTATGACTTCACACACCTCCATTCTATGACTTCACACACCTCCATTCTGTGACTTCACACACCTCCATTCTGTGACTTCACACAGCTCCATTCTATGACTTCACACACCTCCATTCTGTGACTACACACAGCTCCATTCTATGACTTCACACAACTCCATTCTGTGACTTCACACACCTCCATTTTGTGACTTCACACACCTCCATTCTATGATTACACACACCTCCATTGTGACTTCACACACATCCATTCTATGAGTTCACACACCTCCATTCTGACTTCACACACCTCCATTTTATGCCTTCACTCACTGCCATTCTGACTTCACACAGCTTCATTCTGAGACTTCATAAACCTCCGTTCTATGATTTCACACACCTCCATACTATGACTTTACACACGTCCATCTATGACTTCACACACCTCCATTCTGACTTCACACACCTCCATTGTATGACTTCACAAACCTCCATTCTGTGACTTCACACACCTCCATTCTATGACTTCACACACTTCCATTGTGATGTCACACACCTCCATTCTATGAGTTAACACATCTCCATTCTATGACTTCACACACCTCCATTCTGACTTCACACACCTCCATTCTATGACTTCATAGACCTCGAATGTGACTTTACTCACCTCCACTCTATGACTTCACACTCCTCCATTCTATGACTTCCCACACCTCCTTTCTATGACTTCACCCAACTCTATTCAGCGACTTCACACCTCCATTCTGACTTCACACACCTCCATTCTGTGACTTCACACACCTCCATTCTGTGACTACACACAGCTCCATTCTATGACTTCACACAACTCCATTCTGTGACTTCACACACCTCCATTTTGTGACTTCACACACCTCCATTCTATGATTACACACACCTCCATTGTGACTTCACACACCTCCATTCTATGACTTCACACACCTCCATTCTATGACTTCACACACCTCCATTATGTGACTTCACAATCCTCCATTCTGTGTTCACACACCTGAATTCTGTGACTTCAAACACCTCCAATCTGACTTCACACACCTCCATTCTATGACTTCACACACCTCCATTCTATGACTTCACACACCTCCGTTCTGTGACGTCACGCACCTCAATTCTGTGACTTCACACACCTTCATTCTTACTTCACAAACATTCATCCTATGACTTCACACGCATACATTCTATCATTTCACACACCTCCATTTTGTGACTTCACACACCTCCATTCTATGATTTCACACACCTCCATTGTGACTTCACACATCTCCATTCTATGAGTTCACACACCTCCATTCTGACTTCACACACCTCCATTCTGACTTCACACAGTCCATTCTGTGAGTTCACAAAACTCCTTTCTATAATTTCACACACCTCCATACTATGACTTCCCACACCTCCATCTATGTCTTCACACACCTCCATTCTGAGTTCACATACCTCCATTCTGTGACTTCACACACCTCCATTTGTGACTTCACACACCACCTTTTTGACTTCACACACCTCCGTTTTGACTTCACACACTTCCAATCTGTGACTTCACACACCTCCATTCTGTGACTTCACACACCTCTATTGTTTGACTTCACACACCTCCATTCTTTGACTTCACACACCTCCATTCTATGAGTTCACACACCTTAATTTTGACTTCACACACCTCCATTCTATGACTTCACACACATTCAGTCTTACTTTAGAAACATCCATTCTATGACTTCACACACCTCCATTGTATGTCTTCACAAACCTCCATTCTGTGACTTCACACACCACAATTCTGTGACTTCACACGTCCATTCTGACTTCACACACCTCCATTCTATGACTTCACACACTTCCATTCTATGACTTCACACACCTCCATTCTGTGACTTCACACACCTCTATTGTGAGTTCAAACACCTCCATTCTGTGACTTCACACACCTCCATTCTGTGATTTCACACACCTCCATTCTATGAATTCACACACCTCCATTCTATGCCTTCACACACCTCAATTCTGTGACTTCACACACATCCATTCTATGACTTCACACACCTCCATTCTATGACTTCACACACTTCCATTCTATGACTTCACTCACCTCCATTCTGTGACTTCACACACCTCTATTGTGAGTTCAAACACCTCCATTCTGTGACTTCACACACCTCCATTCTGTGATTTCACACACCTCCATTCTATGAATTCACACACCTCCATTCTATGACTTCACACACCTCAATTCTGTGATTTCACACACATCCATTCTATGACTTCACACACCTCCATTTTGACTTCACACAGTTCTATATTAGGACTTCACACACCTCCATTCTGACTTCACACAGCTGCATTCTGTGACTTCACAAAACTCCATTCTCTGATTTCACACACCTCCATACTCTGACTTCACACCCCTACCTCTATGACTTCACACACCTCCTTCTATGACTTCACACACCTCCATTCTGAGTTCACACTCCTCCACTCTGTGACTTCACAGAACTCCATTAGGACTTCACTCACCTCCATTGTATGACTTCACACACCTCCATTCTGTGACTTCACACACCTCCATTCTATGACTTCACACACTTCCATTGTGACGTCACACACCTCCATTCTATGAGTTCACATATCTCCATTCTATGACTTCACACACCTCCGTTCTTAATTCACACACCTCCATTCTATGACTTCACAGACCTCGTATCTTTGACTTCACTCACCTCCACTCTACGACTTCACACTCCTCAATTCTATGACTTCCCACAACTACTTTCTATGCCTTCACCCACCTCCATTCTGCGATTTCACACCTCCCTGCTGACTTCACACACCTCCATTCTGTGACTTCACACACCTCCATTCTGAATTGACACACCTCCATCCTGTGACTTTACACACCTCCATTCTGACTTCACAACGCTCCATTCTATGACTTCACAAAACTCCATTCTGTGACGTCACACACCTCCATTCTATGACTTCACACACCTTCATTCTTACTTCAAAAACATCCATTCTATGACTTCACACACCTCCATTCTATGATTTCACACACCTCCATTTTGTGACTTCACACACCTCCATTCTATGATTTCACACACCTCCATTGTGACTTCACACACCTCCATTCTATGAGTTCACACACCTCCATTCTGACTTCACACACCTCCATTCTATGACTTCACACTCCTCCATTCTGGCTTCACACAGCTCCATTCTGTGATTCAACAAAATCCAGTCTATGATTTCACACACCTCCATACTATGACTTCACACCTCCATCTATGACTTCACACACCTCCATTCTGAGTTCACACACCTCCATTCTGTGACTTCACACACCTCCATTCTGACTTCACACACCTTCATTGTATGACTTCACACACCTCCATTCTATGACTTCACACACTTCCATTGTGACGTCACACACCTACATTCTATGAGTTAACACATCTCCATTCTATGACTTCACACACCTCCATTCTGACTTCACACACCTCGATTCTATGACTTCACACACCTTCATTCTAACTTCACACTCCTCCATTCTATGATTTCACACACCTCCATTCTGTGACTTCACCCACCTCCATTCTATGACTTCACACACCTCCATTGTGATTTCACACACCTGCATTCTATGAGTTCACACTACTCCATTCTGATTTCACACCCCAATTCTATGACTTCACACACCTCCACTCTGACTTCACACACCTCCATTCTGTGAATTCAAACACCTCCATTCTATGATTTCACACACCTCCATTGTATGACTTCACACACCTCCATTCCATGACTTCACACACCTCCATTATATGACTTCACTCACCTCCATTCTGAATTCACACACCTCCATTCTGTTACTTCTCACACCTCCATTCTGACTTCACACACCTCCATTCTGTGACTTCACACACCTCCATTCTGTGACTTCACACAGCTCCATTCTATGACTTCACACACCTCCATTCTGTGACTACACACAGCTCCATTCTATGACTTCACACAACTCCATTCTGTGACTTCACACACCTCCATTTTGTTACTTCACACACCTCCATTCTATGATTACACACACCTCCATTGTGATTTCACACACATCCATTCTATGAGTTCACACACCTCCATTCTGACTTCACACACCTCCATTTTATGCCTTCACTCACTGCCATTCTGACTTCACACAGCTTCATTCTGAGACTTCACAAACCTCCGTTCTATGATTTCACACACCTCCATACTATGACTTTACACACGTCCATCTATGACTTCACACACCTCCATTCTGACTTCACACACCTCCATTGTATGACTTCACAAACCTCCATTCTGTGACTTCACACACCTCCATTCTATGACTTCACACACTTCCATTGTGACGTCACACACCTCCATTCTATGAGTTAACACATCTCCATTCTATGACTTCACACACCTCCATTCTGACTTCACACACCTCCATTCTATGACTTCATAGACCTCGAATGTGACTTTACTCACCTCCACTCTATGACTTCACACTCCTCCATTCTATGACTTCCCACACCTCCTTTCTATGACTTCACCCAACTCTATTCAGCGACTTCACACCTCCATTCTGACTTCACACACCTCCATTCTGTGACTTCACACACCTCCATTCTATGACTTCACACACCTCCATTCTATGACTTCACACACCTCCATTATGTGACTTCACAATCCTCCATTCTGTGTTCACACACCTGAATTCTGTGACTTCAAACACCTCCAATCTGACTTCACACACCTCCATTCTATGACTTCACACACCTCCATTCTATGACTTCACACACCTCCGTTCTGTGACGTCACGCACCTCAATTCTGTGACTTCACACACCTTCATTCTTACTTCACAAACATTCATTCTATGACTTCACACGCATACATTCTATCATTTCACACACCTCCATTTTGTGACTTCACACACCTCCATTCTATGATTTCACACACCTCCATTGTGACTTCACACATCTCCATTCTATGAGTTCACACACCTCCATTCTGACTTCACACACCTCCATTCTGACTTCACACAGTCCATTCTGTGAGTTCACAAAACTCCTTTCTATAATTTCACACACCTCCATACTATGACTTCCCACACCTCCATCTATGTCTTCACACACCTCCATTCTGAGTTCACATACCTCCATTCTGTGACTTCACACACCTCCATTTGTGACTTCACACACCACCTTTTTGACTTCACACACCTCCGTTTTGACTTCACACACTTCCAATCTGTGACTTCACACACCTCCATTCTGTGACTTCACACACCTCTATTGTTTGACTTCACACACCTCCATTCTTTGACTTCACACACCTCTATTCTATGAGTTCACACACCTTAATTTTGACTTCACACACCTCCATTCTATGACTTCACACACATTCAGTCTTACTTTAGAAACATCCATTCTATGACTTCACACACCTCCATTGTATGTCTTCACAAACCTCCATTCTGTGACTTCACACACCACAATTCTGTGACTTCACACGTCCATTCTGACTTCACACACCTCCATTGTATGACTTCACACACTTCCATTCTATGACTTCACACACCTCCATTCTGTGACTTCACACACCTCTATTGTGAGTTCAAACACCTCCATTCTGTGACTTCACACACCTCCATTCTGTGATTTCACACACCTCCATTCTATGAATTCACACACCTCCATTCTATGCCTTCACACACCTCAATTCTGTGACTTCACACACATCCATTCTATGACTTCACACACCTCCATTCTATGACTTCACACACTTCCATTCTATGACTTCACTCACCTCCATTCTGTGACTTCACACACCTCTATTGTGAGTTCAAACACCTCCATTCTGTGACTTCACACACCTCCATTCTGTGATTTCACACACCTCCATTCTATGAATTCACACACCTCCATTCTATGACTTCACACACCTCAATTCTGTGATTTCACACACATCCATTCTATGACTTCACACACCTCCATTTTGACTTCACACAGTTCTATATTAGGACTTCACACACCTCCATTCTGACTTCACACAGCTGCATTCTGTGACTTCACAAAACTCCATTCTATGATTTCACACACCTCCATACTATGACTTCACACACCTACCTCTATGACTTCACACACCTCCTTCTATGACTTCACACACCTCCATTCTGAGTTCACACACCTCCATTCTGTGACTTCACAGAACTCCATTAGGACTTCACTCACCTCCATTGTATGACTTCACACACCTCCATTCTGTGACTTCACACACCTCCATTCTATGACTTCACACACTTCCATTGTGACGTCACACACCTCCATTCTATGAGTTCACATATCTCCATTCTATGACTTCACACACCTCCATTCTTAATTCACACTCCTCCATTCTATGACTTCACAGACCTCGTATCTTTGACTTCACTCACCTCCACTCTACGACTTCACACTCCTCAATTCTATGACTTCCCACAACTACTTTCTATGCCTTCACCCACCTCCATTCTGCGATTTCACACCTCCATGCTGACTTCACACACCTCCATTCTGTGACTTCACACACCTCCATTCTGAATTGACACACCTCCATCCTGTGACTTTACACACCTCCATTCTGACTTCACAACGCTCCATTCTATGACTTCACAAAACTCCATTCTGTGACGTCACACACCTCCATTCTATGACTTCACACACCTTCATTCTTACTTCAAAAACATCCATTCTATGACTTCACACACCTCCATTCTATGATTTCACACACCTCCATTGTGACTTCACACACCTCCATTCTATGAGTTCACACACCTCCATTCTGACTTCACAACGCTCCATTCTATGACTTCACAAAACTCCATTCTGTGACGTCACACACCTCCATTCTATGACTTCACACACCTTCATTCTTACTTCAAAAACATCCATTCTATGACTTCACACACCTCCATTCTATGATTTCACACACCTCCATTGTGACTTCACACACCTCCATTCTATGAGTTCACACACCTCCATTCTGACTTCACACACCTCCATTCTATGACTTCACACTCCTCCATTCTGGCTTCACACAGCTCCATTCTGTGATTCAACAAAATCCATTCTATGATTTCACACACCTCCATACTATGACTTCACACCTCCATCTATGACTTCACACACCTCCATTCTGAGTTCACACACCTCCATTCTGTGACTTCACACACCTCCATTCTGACTTCACACACCTTCATTTTATGACTTAACACACCTCCATTCTATGACTTCACACACTTCCATTGTGACGGCACACACCTACATTCTATGAGTTAACACATCTCCATTCTATGACTTCACACACCTCCATTCTGACTTCACACACCTCGATTCTATGACTTCACACACCTTCATTCTAACTTCACACTCCTCCATTCTATGATTTCACACACCTCCATTCTGTGACTTCACCCACCTCCATTCTATGACTTCACACACCTCCATTGTGATTTCACACACCTGCATTCTATGAGTTCACACTACTCCATTCTGATTTCACACCCCAATTCTATGACTTCACACACCTCCACTCTGACTTCACACACCTCCATTCTGTGAATTCAAACACCTCCATTCTATGATTTCACACACCTCCATTGTATGACTTCACACACCTCCATTCTATGACTTCACACACCTCCATTATATGACTTCACTCACCTCCATTCTGAATTCACACACCTCCATTCTGTTACTTCTCACACCTCCATTCTGACTTCACACACCTCCATTCTGTGACTTCACAAAACTCCATTCTATCATTTCACACACCTCCATACTATGACTTCACACACCTCCATCTATGACTTCACACACCTCCATTCTGAGTTCACACACCTCCATTCTATGACTTCACACACCTCACTTCTGAATTCACACACCTCCATTTAATGACTTGACACAACTCCATTCTGTGACTTCACACACCTCCATTCTATGACTTCACACATTTCCATTCTGTGACTTCAAACACCTCCATTCTATGATTTCACACACCTCCATTGTATGACTTCACAACCTCCATTGTATGACTTCACACACCTCCATTCTATGACTTTACTCACCTCCATTCTGAATTCACACACCTCCATTCTGTGACTTCTCACACCTCCATTCTGACTTCACACAGCTCCATTCTATGACTTCCACACCTCCATTTTGTGCCTTCACACACCACCATTCTATGACTTCACACACCGCCATTGTGACTCCACACACCTCCATTCTATGAGTTCACTCGCCTCTATTGTGACTTCACACACCTCCATTCTATGGCTTCACACACCTCCACTCTGACTTCACACACCTCCATTCTATGACTTCGCACACCTCTATTCTGACTTCACACACATCCATTCGATGACTTCACACACCTCCATTCTGTGACTTCACACACCTCCATTTGTGACTTCACACACCATTTTTGACTTCACACACCTCCATTCTGTGACTTCACACAACTCCATTCTGTGACTTGACACACCTCCGTTTTGACTTCACACACTTCCATTCTGTGACTTCACACACCTCCATTCTGTGACTTCACACACCTCTATTTTTTGAATTCACACACCTCAATTCTTTGACTTCACACATCTCCATTCCATGACTTCACACACCTACATTCTATGAGTTCACACAGCTCCATTCTATGAGTTCACACACCTTCATTTTGACTTCACACACCTCCATTCTATGACTTCACACACCTTCATTCTTACTTCAGAAACATCCGTTCTATGACTTCATATACCTCCATTATATGACTTCACAAACCTCCATTCTGTGACTTCACACACCTCCATTCTGTGACTTCACACACCTCCATTCTATGAGTTCATACCATCCATTCTGTGACTTCACACACCTCCATTCTATGACTTCACACACTTCCATTCTATGACTTCACACACCTCCATTCTGTGACTTCACAAACCTCCATTCTGAGTTCACACACCTCCATTCTGTGACTTCACACACCTCCATTCTGTGACTTCACACACTTCCATTCTATGACTTCACACACCTCCATTCTATGACTTCACACACCTCCATTCTGTGACTTCACACACCTCCATTCTATGAGTTCATACCATCCATTCTGTGACTTCACACACCTCCATTCTATGACTTCACACACTTCCATTCTATGACTTCACACACCTCAATTCTCTGACTTTACATACCTCCATTGTGAGTTCACACACCTCCATTCTGTGACTTCACACACCGCCATTCTGTGGCTTCCCACACCTCCATTCTGTGACTTCACACACCTCCATTCTATGACTTCGCACACCTTTATTCTGACTTCACACACCTCCATTCTGTGATTTCACACACCTCCATTCGATGACCTCACACACCTATATTCTTTGACTTCACACACCTCCATTTTGACTTCACACACCTCCATTCTGTGATTTCACACACATCCATTCTATGACTTCACAGACCTCCATTCTGTGACTTTACATACCTCCATTTTGACTTCACACACTTCTATTCTATGACTTCACATACCTCTATTCTGACTTCACACAGCTCCCTTCTGTGACTTCACAAAACTCCATTCTATGATTTCACACACCTCCATACTATGACTTCACACACCTACCTCTAAGACTTCACACACCTCCTTCTATGACTTCACACACCTCCATTCTGAGTTCACACACCTCCATTCTGTGACTTCACAGAACTCCATTAGGACTTCACTCACCTCCATTGTATGACTTCACACACCTCCATTCTGTGACTTCACACACCTCCATTCTATGACTTCACACACTTCCATTGTGATGTCACACACCTCCATTCTATGAGTTCACATATCTCCATTCTATGACTTCACACACCTCCATTCTTAATTCACACACCTCCATTCTATGACTTCACAGACCTCGTATCTTTGACTTCACTCACCTCCACTCTACGACTTCACACTCCTCCATTCTATGACTTCCCACACCTCCTTTCTATGACTTCACCCACCTCCATTCTGCGATTTCACACCTCCATGCTGACTTCACACACCTCCATTCTGTGACTTCACACACCTCCATTCTGAATTGACACACATCCATCCTGTGACTTTACACACCTCCATTCTGACTTCACAACGCTCCATTCTATGACTTCACACACTTCCATTCTGTGACTTCACACACCTCCATTCTGTGACTTCACACACCTCTATTGTTTAACTTCACACACCTCAATTCTTTGACTTCACACATCTCCATTCCATGACTTCACACACCTCCATTCTATGAGTTCACACACCTCCATTATATGAGTTCACACACCTTCATTTTGACTTCACACACCTCCATTCTATGACTTCACACACCTTCATTCTTACTTCAGAAACATCCGTTCTATGACTTCATATACCTCCATTATATGACTTCACAAACCTCCATTCTGTGACTTCACACACCTCCATTCTGTGACTTCACACACCTCCATTCTATGAGTTCATACCATCCATTCTGTGACTTCACACACCTCCATTCTATGACTTCACACACTTCCATTCTATGACTTCACACACCTCCATTCTGTGACTTCACACACCTCCATTCTGAGTTCACACACCTCCATTCTGTGACTTCACAGAACTCCATTCGGACTTCACTCACCTCCATTGTATGACTTCACACACCTCCATTCTGTGACTTCACACACCTCCATTCTATGACTTCACACACTTCCATTGTGACGTCACACACCTCCATTCTATGAGTTCACATATCTCCATTCTATGACTTCACACACCTCCATTCTTAATTCACACACCTCCATTCTATGACTTCACAGACCTCGTATCTTTGACTTCACTCACCTCCACTCTACGACTTCACACTCCTCCATTCTATGACTTCCCACACCTCCTTTCTATGACTTCACCCACCTCCATTCTGCGATTTCACACCTCCATGCTGACTTCACACACCTCCATTCTGTGACTTCACACACCTCCATTCTGAATTGACACACCTCCATCCTGTGACTTTACACACCTCCATTCTGACTTCACAACGCTCCATTCTATGACTTCACACACTTCCATTCTGTGACTTCACACACCTCCATTCTGTGACTTCACACACCTCTATTGTTTAACTTCACACACCTCAATTCTTTGACTTCACACATCTCCATTCCATGACTTCACACACCTCCATTCTATGAGTTCACACACCTCCATTCTATGAGTTCACACACCTTCATTTTGACTTCACACACCTCCATTCTATGACTTCACACACCTTCATTCTTACTTCAGAAACATCCGTTCTATGACTTCATATACCTCCATTATATGACTTCACAAACCTCCATTCTGTGACTTCACACACCTCCATTCTGTGACTTCACACACCTCCATTCTATGAGTTCATACCATCCATTCTGTGACTTCACACACCTCCATTCTATGACTTCACACACTTCCATTCTATGACTTCACACACCTCCATTCTGTGACTTCACAAACCTCCATTCTGAGTTCACACACCTCCATTCTGTGACTTCACACACCTCCATTCTGTGACTTCACACACTTCCATTCTATGACTTCACACACCTCCATTCTATGACTTCACACACCTCCATTCTGTGACTTCACACACCTCCATTCTGTGAGTTCATACCATCCATTCTGTGACTTCACACACCTCCATTCTATGACTTCACACACTTCCGTTCTATGACTTCACACACCTCCATTCTGTGACTTTACATACCTCCATTGTGAGTTCACACACCTCCATTCTGTAACTTCACACACCGCCATTCTGTGACTTCCCACACCTCCATTCTGTGACTTCACACACCTCCATTCTATGACTTCGCACACCTTTATTCTGACTTCACACACCTCCATTCTGTGATTTCACACACCTCCATTCGATGACCTCACACACCTATATTCTTTGACTTCACACACCTCCATTTTGACTTCACACACCTCCATTCTGTGACTTTACACACCTCCATTCTGACTTCACAACGCTCCATTCTATGACTTCACACACTTCCATTCTGTGACTTCACACACCTCCATTCTGTGATTCACACACCTCCATTCTATGACTTCACACACCTCCATTCTGTGACTTCACACACCTCCATTCTATGACTTCACACACCTCCATTCTATGACTTCACACAACTCCATTCCATGAAGTCACACACCTCCATTCTGTGACTTCACACACCTCCATTCTATGACTTCACACACCTCCATTCTGTGACTTCACACACCTCCATTCTGTGACTTCACCTACCTCCATTCTGAGTTCACACACCTCCATTCTGTGACTTCACACACCTCCATTCTGTGACTTCACACATCTCCATTCTATGACATCACACTCCTCCATTCTACGACTTCACACACCTCAATTCTGTGACTTCACTCACCTCCATTCTGAATTCACACACCTCCATTCTGTTACTTCTCACACCTCCATTCTGACTTCACACACCTCCATTCGATGACTTCACAAACCTCCATTCTGTGACTTCACACACCTCCATTCTGTGACTTCACACACCTCCATTCTATGAGTTCATACCATCCATTCTGTGACTTCACACACCTCCATTCTATGACTTCACACACTTCCATTCTATGACTTCACACACCTCCATTCTGTGACTTCACAAACCTCCATTCTGAGTTCACACACCTCCATTCTGTGACTTCACACACCTCCATTCTGTGACTTCACACACTTCCATTCTATGACTTCACACACCTCCATTCTATGACTTCACACACCTCCATTCTGTGACTTCACACACCTCCATTCTATGAGTTCATACCATCCATTCTGTGACTTCACACACCTCCATTCTATGACTTCACACACTTCCATTCTATGACTTCACACACCTCCATTCTGTGACTTTACATACCTCCATTGTGAGTTCACACACCTCCATTCTATGAGTTCATACCATCCATTCTGTGACTTCACACACCTCCATTCTATGACTTCACACACCTTCATTCTTACTTCAGAAACATCCGTTCTATGACTTCATATACCTCCATTATATGACTTCACAAACCTCCATTCTGTGACTTCACACACCTCCATTCTGTGACTTCACACACCTCCATTCTATGAGTTCATACCATCCATTCTGTGACTTCACACACCTCCATTCTATGACTTCACACACTTCCATTCTATGACTTCACACACCTCCATTCTGTGACTTCACAAACCTCCATTCTGAGTTCACACACCTCCATTCTGTGACTTCACACACCTCCATTCTGTGACTTCACACACTTCCATTCTATGACTTCACACACCTCCATTCTATGACTTCACACACCTCCATTCTGTGACTTCACACACCTCCATTCTGTGAGTTCATACCATCCATTCTGTGACTTCACACACCTCCATTCTATGACTTCACACACTTCCGTTCTATGACTTCACACACCTCCATTCTGTGACTTTACATACCTCCATTGTGAGTTCACACACCTCCATTCTGTAACTTCACACACCGCCATTCTGTGACTTCCCACACCTCCATTCTGTGACTTCACACACCTCCATTCTATGACTTCGCACACCTTTATTCTGACTTCACACACCTCCATTCTGTGATTTCACACACCTCCATTCGATGACCTCACACACCTATATTCTTTGACTTCACACACCTCCATTTTGACTTCACACACCTCCATTCTGTGACTTTACACACCTCCATTCTGACTTCACAACGCTCCATTCTATGACTTCACACACTTCCATTCTGTGACTTCACACACCTCCATTCTGTGATTCACACACCTCCATTCTATGACTTCACACACCTCCATTCTGTGACTTCACACACCTCCATTCTATGACTTCACACACCTCCATTCTATGACTTCACACAACTCCATTCCATGAAGTCACACACCTCCATTCTGTGACTTCACACACCTCCATTCTATGACTTCACACACCTCCATTCTGTGACTTCACACACCTCCATTCTGTGACTTCACCTACCTCCATTCTGAGTTCACACACCTCCATTCTGTGACTTCACACACCTCCATTCTGTGACTTCACACATCTCCATTCTATGACATCACACTCCTCCATTCTACGACTTCACACACCTCAATTCTGTGACTTCACTCACCTCCATTCTGAATTCACACACCTCCATTCTGTTACTTCTCACACCTCCATTCTGACTTCACACACCTCCATTCGATGACTTCACAAACCTCCATTCTGTGACTTCACACACCTCCATTCTGTGACTTCACACACCTCCATTCTATGAGTTCATACCATCCATTCTGTGACTTCACACACCTCCATTCTATGACTTCACACACTTCCATTCTATGACTTCACACACCTCCATTCTGTGACTTCACAAACCTCCATTCTGAGTTCACACACCTCCATTCTGTGACTTCACACACCTCCATTCTGTGACTTCACACACTTCCATTCTATGACTTCACACACCTCCATTCTATGACTTCACACACCTCCATTCTGTGACTTCACACACCTCCATTCTATGAGTTCATACCATCCATTCTGTGACTTCACACACCTCCATTCTATGACTTCACACACTTCCATTCTATGACTTCACACACCTCCATTCTGTGACTTTACATACCTCCATTGTGAGTTCACACACCTCCATTCTGTGACTTCACACACCGCCATTCTGTGACTTCCCACACCTCCATTCTGTGACTTCACACACCTCCATTCTATGACTTCGCACACCTTTATTCTGACTTCACACACCTCCATTCTGTGATTTCACACACCTCCATTCGATGACCTCACACACCTATATTCTTTGACTTCACACACCTCCATTTTGACTTCACACACCTCCATTCTGTGACTTTACACACCTCCATTCTGACTTCACAACGCTCCATTCTATGACTTCACACACTTCCATTCTGTGACTTCACACACCTCCATTCTGTGACTTCACACACCTCCATTCTATGACTTCACACACCTCCATCCTGTGACTTTACACAGCTCCATTCTGACTTCACACACTTCAATTCTATGACTTCACACACCTCCATTCTGTGACTTCACACACCTCCATTCTGTGACTTCACACACCTCCATTCTATGACTTCACACACCTCCATCCTGTGACTTTACACAGCTCCATTCTGACTTCACACACTTCAATTCTGTGACTTCACACACCTCCATTCTATGAGTTCATACCATCCATTCTGTGACTTCACACACCTCCATTCTATGACTTCACACACTTCCATTCTATGACTTCACACACCTCCATTCTGTGACTTTACATACCTCCATTGTGAGTTCACACACCTCCATTCTGTGACTTCACACACCGCCATTCTGTGACTTCCCACACCTCCATTCTGTGACTTCACACACCTCCATTTTGACTTCACACACTTCTATTCTATGACTTCACATACCTCTATTCTGACTTCACACAGCTCCCTTCTGTGACTTCACAAAACTCCATTCTATGATTTCACACACCTCCATACTATGACTTCACACACCTACCTCTATGACTTCACACACCTCCTTCTATGACTTCACACACCTCCATTCTGAGTTCACACACCTCCATTCTGTGACTTCACAGAACTCCATTAGGACTTCACTCACCTCCATTGTATGACTTCACACACCTCCATTCTGTGACTTCACACACCTCCATTCTATGACTTCACACACTTCCATTGTGACGTCACACACCTCCATTCTATGTGTTCACATATCTCCATTCTATGACTTCACACACCTCCATTCTTAATTCACACACCTCCATTCTATGACTTCACAGACCTCGTATCTTTGACTTTACTCACCTCCACTCTACGACTTCACACTCCTCCATTCTATGACTTCCCACACCTCCTTTCTATGACTTCACCCACCTCCATTCTGCGATTTCACACCTCCATGCTGACTTCACACACCTCCATTCTGTGACTTCACACACCTCCATTCTGAATTGACACACCTCCATCCTGTGACTTTACACACCTCCATTCTGACTTCACAACGCTCCATTCTATGACTTCACACACTTCCATTCTGTGACTTCACACACCTCCATTCTGTGACTTCACACACCTCTATTGTTTAACTTCACACACCTCAATTCTTTGACTTCACACATCTCCATTCCATGACTTCACACACCTCCATTCTATGAGTTCACACACCTCCATTCTATGAGTTCACACACCTTCATTTTGACTCCACACACCTCCATTCTATGACTTCACACACCTTCATTCTTACTTCAGAAACATCCGTTCTATGACTTCATATACCTCCATTATATGACTTCACAAACCTCCATTCTGTGACTTCACACACCTCCATTCTGTGACTTCACACACCTCCATTCTATGAGTTCATACCATCCATTCTGTGACTTCACACACCTCCATTCTATGACTTCACACACTTCCATTCTATGACTTCACACACCTCCATTCTGTGACTTCACAAACCTCCATTCTGAGTTCACACACCTCCATTCTGTGACTTCACACACCTCCATTCTGTGACTTCACACACTTCCATTCTATGACTTCACACACCTCCATTCTATGACTTCACACACCTCCATTCTGTGACTTCACACACCTCCATTCTGTGAGTTCATACCATCCATTCTGTGACTTCACACACCTCCATTCTATGACTTCACACACTTCCGTTCTATGACTTCACACACCTCCATTCTGTGAGTTTACATACCTCCATTGTGAGTTCACACACCTCCATTCTGTAACTTCACACACCGCCATTCTGTGACTTCCCACACCTCCATTCTGTGACTTCACACACCTCCATTCTATGACTTCGCACACCTTTATTCTGACTTCACACACCTCCATTCTGTGATTTCACACACCTCCATTCGATGACCTCACACACCTATATTCTTTGACTTCACACACCTCCATATTGACTTCACACACCTCCATTCTGTGACTTTACACACCTCCATTCTGACTTCACAACGCTCCATTCTATGACTTCACACACTTCCATTCTGTGACTTCACACACCTCCATTCTGTGACTTCACACACCTCCATTCTATGACTTCACACACCTCCATTCTGTGACTTCACACACCTCCATTCTATGACTTCACACACCTCCATTCTATGACTTCACACACCTCCATTCCATGAAGTCACACACCTCCATTCTGTGACTTCACACACCTCCATTCTATGACTTCACACACCTCCATTCTGTGACTTCACACACCTCCATTCTGTGACTTCACCTACCTCCATTCTGAGTTCACACACCTCCATTCTGTGACTTCACACACCTCCATTCTGTGACTTCACACATCTCCATTCTATGACATCACACTCCTCCATTCTACGACTTCACACACCTCAATTCTGTGACTTCACTCACCTCCATTCTGAATTCACACACCTCCATTCTGTTACTTCTCACACCTCCATTCTGACTTCACACACCTCCATTCGATGACTTCACAAACCTCCATTCTGTGACTTCACACACCTCCATTCTGTGACTTCACACACCTCCATTCTATGAGTTCATACCATCCATTCTGTGACTTCACACACCTCCATTCTATGACTTCACACACTTCCATTCTATGACTTCACACACCTCCATTCTGTGACTTCACAAACCTCCATTCTGAGTTCACACACCTCCATTCTGTGACTTCACACACCTCCATTCTGTGACTTCACACACTTCCATTCTATGACTTCACACACCTCCATTCTATGACTTCACACACCTCCATTCTGTGACTTCACACACCTCCATTCTATGAGTTCATACCATCCATTCTGTGACTTCACACACCTCCATTCTATGACTTCACACACTTCCATTCTATGACTTCACACACCTCCATTCTGTGACTTTACATACCTCCATTGTGAGTTCACACACCTCCATTCTGTGACTTCACACACCGCCATTCTGTGACTTCCCACACCTCCATTCTGTGACTTCACACACCTCCATTCTATGACTTCGCACACCTTTATTCTGACTTCACACACCTCCATTCTGTGATTTCACACACCTCCATTCGATGACCTCACACACCTATATTCTTTGACTTCACACACCTCCATTTTGACTTCACACACCTCCATTCTGTGACTTTACACACCTCCATTCTGACTTCACAACGCTCCATTCTATGACTTCACACACTTCCATTCTGTGACTTCACACACCTCCATTCTGTGACTTCACACACCTCCATTCTATGACTTCACACACCTCCATCCTGTGACTTTACACACCTCCATTCTGACTTCACACACTTCAATTCTATGACTTCACACACCTCCATTCTGTGACTTCACACACCTCCATTCTATGACTTCACACACCTCCATTCTATGACTTCACACATCTCCATTCCATGAAGTCACACACCTCCATTCTGTGACTTCACACACCTCCATTCTATGACTTCACACACCTCCATTCTGTGACTTCACCTACCTCCATTCTGAGTTCACACACCTCCATTCTGTGACTTCACCCACCTTCATTCTGTGACTTCACACATCTCCATTCTATGACATCACACTCCTCCATTCTACGACTTCACACACCTCAATTCTGTGACTTCACTCACCTCCATTCTGAATTCACACACCTCCATTCTGTTACTTCTCACACCTCCATTCTGACTTCACACACCTCCATTCGATGACTTCACAAACCTCCATTCTGTGACTTCACACACCTCCATTCTGTGACTTCACACACCTCCATTCTATGAGTTCATACCATCCATTCTGTGACTTCACACACCTCCATTCTATGACTTCACACACTTCCATTCTATGACTTCACACACCTCCATTCTGTGACTTCACAAACCTCCATTCTGAGTTCACACACCTCCATTCTGTGACTTCACACACCTCCATTCTGTGACTTCACACACTTCCATTCTATGACTTCACACACCTCCATTCTATGACTTCACACACCTCCATTCTGTGACTTCACACACCTCCATTCTATGAGTTCATACCATCCATTCTGTGACTTCACACACCTCCATTCTATGACTTCACACACTTCCATTCTATGACTTCACACACCTCCATTCTGTGACTTTACATACCTCCATTGTGAGTTCACACACCTCCATTCTGTGACTTCACACACCGCCATTCTGTGACTTCCCACACCTCCATTCTGTGACTTCACACACCTCCATTCTATGACTTCGCACACCTTTACTCTGACTTCACACACCTCCATTCTGTGATTTCACACACCTCCATTCGATGACCTCACACACTTATATTCTTTGACTTCACACACCTACATTTTGACTTCACACACCTCCATTCTGTGATTTCACACACATCCATTCTATGACTTCACACACCTCCATTCTGTGACTTTACATACCTCCATTGTGAGTTCACACACCTCCATTCTGTGACTTCACACACCTCCATTTTGACTTCACACACTTCTATTCTATGACTTCGCACACCTCCATTCTGACTTCACACAGCTCCATTCTGTGACTTCACAAAACTCCATTCTATGATTTCACACACCTCCATACTATGACTTCACACACCTACCTCTATCACTTCACACACCTCCTTCTATGACTTCACACACCTCCATTCTGAGTTCACACACCTCCATTCTGTGACTTCACAGAACTCCATTCGGACTTCACTCACCTCCATTGTATGACTTCACACACCTCCATTCTGTGACTTTACACCTCCATTGTATGACTTCACACACTTCCATTGTGACGTCACACACCTCCATTCTATGAGTTCACATATCTCCATTCTATGACTTCACACACCTCCATTCTTAATTCACACACCTCCATTCTATGACTTCACAGACCTCGTATCTTTGACTTCACTCACCTCCATTCTGCGATTTCACACCTCCATGCTGACTTCACACACCTCCATTCTGTGACTTCACACACCTCCATTCTGAATTGACACACCTCCATCCTGTGACTTTACACACCTCCATTCTGACTTCACAACGCTCCATTCTATGACTTCACACAACTCCATTCTGTGACGTCACACACCTCCATTCTATGACTTCACACACCTTCATTCTTACTTCAAAAACATCCATTCTATGACTTCACACACCTCCATTCTATGACTTCACACACCTCCATTTTGTGACTTCACACACCTCCATTCTATGATTTCACACACCTCCATTGTGACTTCACACACCTCCATTCTATGAGTTCACACACCTCCATTCTGACTTCACACACCTCCATTCTATGACTTCACACTCCTCCATTCTGGCTTCACACAGCTCCATTCTGTGACTCAACAAAAATCCATTCTAAGATTTCACACACCTCCATACTATGACTTCACACACCTCCATCTATGACTTCACACACCTCCATTCTGAGTTCACACACCTCCATTCTGTGACTTCACACACTTCCATTCTGACTTCACACACCTTCACTGTATGACTTCACACACCTCCATTCTATGACTTCACACAGATCCATTGAGACGTCACACACCTCCATTCTATAAGTTAACACATCTCCATTCTATGACTTCACACAACTCCATTCTGACTTCACACACCTCCATTCTATGACTTCACACACTTCCATTCTAACTTCACACTCCTCCATTCTATGATTTCACACACCTCCATTCTATGACTTCACCCAGCTCCATTCTATGACTTCACACACCTCCATTCTGTGACTTCACCCACCTCCATTCTATGACTTCACACACCTCCATTGTGATTTCACACACCTGCATTCTATGAGTTCACACACCTCCATTCTGATTTCACACCTCAGTTCTATGTCTTCACACACCTCCACTCTGACTTCACACACCTCCATTCTGTGAATTCAAACACCTCCATTCTATGATTTCAAACACCTCCATTGCATGACTTCACACACCTCCATTCTATGACTTCACACACCTCCATTATATGACTTCACTAACCTCCATTCTGAATTCACACATCTCCATTCTGTGACTTCTCATACCTCCATTCTGACTTCACACACCTCCATTCTATGACTTCACTCACCTCCATTCTGAATTCACACACCTCCATTCTGTTACTTCTCACACCTCCATTCTGACTTCACACACCTCCATTCGATGACTTCACAAACCTCCATTCTATGAGTTCAAACACGTCCTTTCTATGAGTTCACACACCTTCATTTTTACTTCACACACCTCCATTATATGACTTCACAAACCTCCAATGTGTGACTTCACACACCTCCATTCTGAGTTCACACGCCTCCATTCTCTGACTTCACACACCTCCATTCTGACTTCACACACCTCCATTCTATGACTTCACACACTTCAATTCTATGACTTCACACACCTCCATTCTGTGACTTCACACAACTCCATTCTGTGACTTCACACACCTCCATTCTATGACTTCACACACCTCCATTCTATGACTTCACACACCTCCATTCCATGAAGTCACACACCTCCATTCTGTGACTTCACACACCTCCATTCTATGACTTCACACACCTCCATTCTGTGCCTTCACCTACCTCCATTCTGAGTTCACACACCTCCATTCTGTGACTTCACACACCTTCATTCTGTGACTTCACACATCTCCATTCTAGGACATCACACTCCTCCATTCTACGACTTCACACACCTCAATTCTGTGACTTCGCACACCTCCATTCTATGACTTCACACACCTCCATTGTGACTTCACACACCTCGATTCTATGATTTAACACACCTCCATTCTGACTTCACACACCTCCATTCTATGACTTCACACACCTGCATTCTGACTTCACACAGCTCCATTCTGTGACTTCACAAAACTCCAATCTATGATTTCACACACCTCCATGGTATGACTTCACACACCTCCATCTATGACTTCACACACCTCCATTCTGAGTTCACACACCTCCATTCTATGACTTCACACACCTCCCTTATGAATTCACACACCTCCATTTTATGACTTGACATACCTCCATTCTGTGACTTCACACACCTCCATTCTATGACTTCACACACTTCCATTCTGTGACTTCAAACACCTCCATTCTATGATTTCACACACCTCCATTGTATGACTTCACAACCTCCCTTGTATGACTTCACACACCTCCATTCTATGACTTCACACACTTCCATTCTGTGACTTCACACACCTCCATTCTGAGTTCACACACCTCCATTCTGTGACTTCACACACATCCATTCTGTGACTTCACACACTTCCATTCTATGACTTCTCACACGTCCATTGTACGACTTCACACACCTCCATTCTGTGACTTCACACACCTCCATTCTATGAGTTCACACCATCCATTCTGTGACTTCACACACCTCCATTCTATGACTTCACACACTTCCATTCTATGACTTCACACACCTCCATTCTGTGACTTTACATACCTCCATTCTGAGTTCACACACCTCCATTCTGTGACTTCACACACCGCCATTCTGTGACTTCCCACACCTCCATTCTGTGACTTCACCCACCTCCATTCTATGACTTCGCACACCTTTATTCTGAATTCACACAGATCCATTCTGTGATTTCACACACCTCCATTTGATGACCTCACACACCTATATTCTTTGACTTCACTCACCTCCATTTTGACTTCACACACCTCCATTCTGTGACTTCACACACTTACATTTGTGACTTCTCACACCACCTTTTTGACTTCACACATCTCCATTCTGTGATTTCACACACCTCCATTCTGTGACTTCACACACCTCCATTCTGTGACTTCATACATATCCAATCTGTGACTTCACACACCTCCCTTCCGTGACTTCACCCACCTCCATTCTATTATTTCACACACCTCCATTCTATGACATCACACACCTCCATTCTATGACTTCACACACATCCATTCTATGACTTCACACACCTCCATTCTATGAGTTCACACAACCTCCATTCTTTGACTTCACACACCTCCATTTTGACTTCACACACCTACATTCTGTGACTTCACACACCTCCATTTTTGACTTCACACACCACCATTTTGATTTCACACACCTCCATTCTGTGACTTCACACACCTCCATTCTTTGATTGCACACATCTCCGTTTTGACTTCACACACTTCCATTCTGGGACTTAACACACCTCCATTCTGTGACTTCACACACCACCATTGTTTGACTTCACACACCTCAATTCTTTACTTTCATACACCTCCATTCCACGACTTCACAAACCTTCATTCTATGAGTTCAGAAACATCCAGTCTATGAGTTCACACACCACAATTTTGTCTTACACACCTCCATTCTATGACTTCACACACCTTCATTCTTAATTCAGAAACATCCATTCTATGACTTCACACACCTCCATTCTATGACTTCACAAACCTCCATTTCTGTGACTTTGACACACCTCCATTCTGAGTTCACACACCTCCATTCGGTGACTTCACACATCTCCATTCTGACTTCACACACCTCCATTTTATGACTTTACACACTTCCATTCTATGACTTCACACTCCTCCATTATGTGACTTCACACACCTCCATTCTGTGACTTCACACACTTTCATTCTATGAATTCACAAACCTCCATTCTATGACTTCACACACCTCTATTCTATGATTTCACACATCCATTTTGACTTCACACACATAAAATATATGACTTCAAACACCTCAATTCTGTGACTTCACACACCTCCATTCTATGACTTCATACCCGTCCATTCTGTGACTTCACACACCTCCATTCTATGACTTCACACACCTCCATTCTGTGACTTCACCCACCTCAATTCTGTGACCTCACACACCTCCATTCTCCGACTTCACACCCCTCCAATTTGACTTCACATACCTCCATTCTATGACTTCACAAACCTCCATTCTGTGACGTCACACACCTCCAATCTGTGACTTCACAAACGTCCATTCTATGATTTCACACACCTCCATTCTATGACTTCACACACCTCCATTTTATGACGTCACACACCTCCATTTTGACTTCACACACCTCCATTATGTGACTTCACACACCTCCCTTCTGTGTCTTCACACACCTCCATTCTATGACTTCACACACATTCATTCTGCGATTCACACACCTCCATTCTATGACTTCACACACTTCCATTCTATGATTTCACATACCTCCATGCTGTGACTTCACACACCTCCATTCTGTGACTTCACACACCTCCATTCTGAGTTCACACAGCTCCATTCTATGACTTCACTCACCTCCATTTTATGACGTCACACACCTCCATTTTGACTTCTCACATCTCCATTCTGTGACTTCACAAATTTCCATTCTATGACTTCACACACTTCCTTTGTGACGTCACACACCTCCCTTTTATGAGTTCACACACCTCCATTCTATGACTTCACACACCTCCATTCTGACTTCACACTCCTCCATTCGATGACTTCACAGACCTCGAGTATGTGACTTCACTCACCTCCACTCTATGACTTCACACTCCTCCATTCTATGACTTCCCACATCTCCTTTCTATGACTTCACCCACCTCCATTTTATGACTTCACACACCTCCACTCTGTATTCACACAGCTCCATTCTGTGACTTCACAAAACTCCATTCTATGATTTCACACACCTCCATTCTATGACTTCACACACCTCCATTTTATGACGTCACACACCTTCATTCTTAATTCAGAAACATCCATTCTATGACTTCACACACCTCCATTCTATGACTTCACAAACCTCCATTCTGTGACTTCACACACCTCCATTCTGAGTTCACACACCTCCATTCTGTGACTTCACACATCTCCATTCTGACTTCACACACCTCCATTCTATGACTTTACACACTTCCATTCTATGACTTCACACTCCTCCATTCTGTGACTTCACAAACCTCCATTCTATGACTTCACACACTTCCATTCTATGATTTCACATACCTCCATGCTGTGACTTCACACACCTCCATTATGTGACTTCACACATCCATTTTGACTTCACACACATAAAATATATGACTTCAAACAACTCAATTCTGTGACTTCACACACCTCCATTCTATGACTTCATACCCATCCATTCTGTGACTTCACACAAATCCATTCTATGACTTCACACACCTCCATTCTGTGACTTCACCCACCTCAATTCTGTGAGTTCACACACCTCCATTCTCCGACTTCACACCCCTCCAATTTGACTTCACATACCTCCATTCTATGACTTCACAAACCTCCATTCTGTGACGTCACACACCTCCAATCTGTGACTTCACAAACCTCCATTCTATCATTTCACACACCTCTATTCTATGACTTAACACACCTCCATTTTATGACGTCACACACCTCCATTTTGACTTCACACACCTTCATTATGTGACTTCACACACCTCCCTTCTGTGTCTTCACACACCTCCATTCTATGACTTCATACACATTCATTCTGCGATTCACACACCTCCATTCTATGACTTCACACACTTCCATTCTATGATTTCACATACCTCCATGCTGTGACTTCACACACCTCCATTCTGTGACTTCACACACCTCCATTCTGAGTTCACACACCTCCATTCTGTGACTTCACAAACCTCCATTCTATGATTTCACACAGCTCCATTCTATGACTTCACTCACCTCCATTTTATGACGTCACACACCTCCATTTTGACTTCTCACATCTCCATTCTGTGACTTCACACATTTCCATTCTATGACTTCACACACTTCCTTTGTGACGTCACACACCTCCCTTTTATGAGTTCACACACCTCCATTCTATGACTTCACACACCTCCATTCTGACTTCACACTCCTCCATTCGATGACTTCACAGACCTCGAGTATGTGACTTCACTCACCTCCACTCTATGACTTCACACTCCTCCATTCTATGACTTCCCACATCTCCTTTCTATGACTTCACCCACCTCCATTTTATGACTTCACACACCTCCACTCTGTATTCACACAGCTCCATTCTGTGACTTCACAAAACTCCATTCTATGATTTCACACACCTCCATTCTATGACTTCACACACCTCCATTTTATGACGTCACACACCTTCATTCTGAATTCAGAAACATCCATTCTATGACTTCACACACCTCCATTCTATGACTTCACAAACCTCCATTCTGTGACTTTACACACCTCCATTCTGAGTTCACACACCTCCATTCGGTGACTTCACACATCTCCATTCTGACTTCACACACCTCCATTCTATGACTTTACACACTTCCATTCTATGACTTCACACTCCTCCATTCTGTGACTTCACACACCTCCATTCTGTGACTTCACACACTTCCATTCTATGATTTCACATACCTCCATGCTGTGACTTCACACACCTCCATTCTATGATTTCACACACCTCCATTCTATGATTTCACACTGCTCCATTCTATGACTTCACACACCTCCATTTTATGACGTCACACACCTCCATTTTGACTTCTCACACCTCCATTCTGTGACTTCACACACCTCCATTCTATGACTTCACACACTTCCTTTGTGACGTCACACACCTCCATTCTATGAGTTCACACACCTCCATTCTACGACTTCACACACCTCCATTCTGACTTCACACACCTCCATTCTATGACTTCACAGACCTCGAATATGTGACTTCACTCACCGCCAATCTATGACTTCACACTCCTCCATTCTATGACTTTCCACACCTCCTTTCTATGACTTCACCACATCCAATCTATGACTACACACCTCCATTCTGACTTCACACACCTTCATTCTGTGAATTCACACACCTCCATTCTGTGTTCATATACCTCCATTCTATGACTTCACACACCTTCATTCTTACTTCAGAAACATCCATTCTATGACTTCACACAACCCCATTCTATGACTTCACAAACCTCCATTCTGTGACTTCACACTCCTCCATTCTGAGTTCACACACCTCCCTTCTTTGACTTCACACACTTCCATTCTATGACTTCACACACCTCCAATCGGTGACTTCACACACCTCCATTCTGTGTTCACACACCTCCATTCTATGACTTCACAGACCTCCAATATGTGACTTCAATCACCTCCACTCTAGGACTTCACACTCCTCCATTCTATGACTTCCCACATCTGCTTTCTATGACTTCACCCACCTCCATTTTATGACTTCACACACCTCCATTCTGTGACTTCACACACCTCCATTCTATGACCTCACACACCCTCATTCTGTGATTTCACACACCTCCATTCTATGACTTCACACATCCATTTTGACTTCACACACCTCCAATATATGACTTCAAACACCTCAATTCTGTGATTTCACACACCTCCATTCTATGACTTCATACCGTCCATTCTGTGACTTCACACACCTCCATTCTATGACTTCACACACTTCAATTCTTTGACTTCACACACCTCCATTCTGTGACTTTACACACCTCCATTGTGACTTCACACACTTCCATTCTGTGATGTCACACACCTCCATTCTGTGACTTCCCACACCTCCATTCTGTGACTTCACACACCTCCATTCTGAGTTCACACAACTCCATTCGGTGACTTCACACACCTCCATTCTGACTTCACACACCTCCATTCTATGACTTCACACACTTCCATTCTATGACTTCACACACCTCCATTCTGTGACTTCACACACCTCCATTCTGTGTTCACACACCTCCATTCTCTGACTTCACACACCTCCATTCTGCGACTTCACACACCTCCATTCTGTGATTTCACACACTTCCATTCTATGACTTCACACACCTCCATTCTATGACTTCACACACCTCCATTCTGTGACTTCACACACCTCCATTCTATGACCTCACACACCTTCATTCTATGGTTTCACACACCTCCATTCTATGAATTCACACATCCATTTTGACTTTACACACCTCCAATATATGACTTCAAACACCTCAATACTGTGACTTCACACACCTCCATTCTATGAATTCACACATCCATTTTGACTTCACACACCTCCTATATATGACTTCAAACACCTCAATTCTGTGACTTCACACACCTCCATTCTGTGAGTTCATACCATCCATTCTGTGACTTCACACACCTCCATTCTATAACTTCACACACTTTCATTTTGTGACTTCCCACACCTCCATTCTGTGACTTCACACACCTCCATTCTGTGTTCACACACCTCCATTCTATGACTTCACACACTTCCATTCTGTGACTTCCCACACCTCCATTCTGTGACTTCACACACCTCCATTCTATGACTTCACACACCTCTCTTCTGACTTCACACACCTTCATTCTATGACTTCACACACCTCTATTCTGACTTCACACACCTCCATTCTATGACTTCACACACCTCCATTCTGACTTCACACACCTCCATTCTATGACTTTGCACACCTCTATTCTGACTTCACATACCTCCATTCTGTGACTCACACACCTCCCTTCGATGACTTCACACACCTACATTCTTTGACTTCACACACAACCATTTTGACTTCACACCTTCATTCTGTGACTTCACACAATTACATTTGTGACTTCTCACACCACCTTTTTGACTTCACACATCTCCATTCTGTGATTTCACACACCTCCATTCTGTGACTTCACACACCTCCATTCTGTGATTTCACACACCACCCTTCCGTGACTTCACCCACCTCCATTCTATGACTTCACACACCTCCATTCTATGACTTCACACACTTTCATTCTATGACTTCACACACCTCCATTCTATGACTTCTCACACCTCCATTCTATGACTTCCCACACCTGCATTCTGACTTCACACACCTCCATTGTATGACTTCACACATCTTCTTTCTGTAACTTCCCACACTTCCAATGTTTGACTTCACAAACCTCAATTGCATGACTTCACACACCTCCATTCTATGAGTTCACACACCTCCATTCTTTGACTTCACACACCTCCGTTTTGACTTCACACACTTCCATTCTGTGACTTCACACACCTCCATTCTGAGTTCACACACCTCTATTCTGTGACTTCCCAAACCTCTATTCTATGATTTCACACACCTCCATTTTAGGACGTCACACCCCTCCATTTTGACTTCACACACTTTCATTCTGTGACTTCACACACCTCCATTCTATGATTTCACATACCTTCATGCGATGACTTCACACACCTCCATTCTGTGACTTCACACACCTCCATTCTGAGTTCACACACCTCCATTCTGTGACTTCCCAAACCTCTATTCTATGATTTCACACAACTCCTTTCTATGACTTCACACACCTCCATTCTATGACTTCACAGACCTCCATTCTGTGACTTCACACACCTCCATTCTATGACTTCACACACCTTCATTTTCACTTCACAAACATACATTCTATGACTTCACACACCTCCATTCTATGACTTCACACACCTCCATTCTTTGACTTCACACACCTCCATTCTGTGACTTCACACCTCCATTCTGTGACTTCACACAGCTCCATTCTGTGACTTCACACATCTCCATTCTCCGACTTCACACACCTCCATTCTATGACTTCACACATCCATTTTGACTTCACACACCTCCAAAATGTAACTTCAAACACCTTAATTCTGTGACTTCACACATCTCCATTCTATGAAATCATACCCGTCCATTCTGTGACTTCACACACCTCCATTCTTTGACTTCACACACCTCCATTCTGTGACTTCACCCACCTCCATTCTGTGACTTCCCACACCTCCATTCTCTGACTTCACACCCCTCCAATTTGACTTCATATACCTCCATTCTATGACTTCACACACCTCCATTCTGTGACTTCACACACCTCCATTCTGTGACTTCACAAACCTCCATTCTATGATTTCACACACCTCCAAACTATGACTTCACACTCCTACATTTTATGACGTCACACACCTCCATTTTGACTTCACACACCTCCATTATGTGACTCCACACACCTTGCTTCTGTGACTTCACACACCTCCATTCTATGACTTCACACACTTCCATTCTATGACTTCACACTCCGCCATTCCGTGACTTCACAGACCTGCATTGTGAGTTCACACACCTCCATTCTGTGACATCACACCCCTCCATTCTGCGATTTCACACACCTCCATTCTGAGATGTCACACCTCCATTCTATGAATTTACACACCTCCATTCTGTGATTTCACACACCTCAATTCTATGACTTCACACAACTCCATTCTGTGACTTTACACATCTCCATAATGAGTTCACGCACCTCCATTCTGTGACTTCACACACCTCCATTCTGTGACTTCACACACCTCCATTCTATGACTTCCCACACCTCCTTTCTATGACTTCACACCTCCATTCTGACTTCACACACCTCCATTATGTGACTTCACACACCTCCATTATATGACGTCACACAACTCCGTTCTATGACTCACACACCTCCATTCTATGACTTCACACACCTCCGTTCTGCGACTTCACACATCTCCATTCTATGACTTCACAAACCTTCATTCTTACTTCACAAACATACATTCTATGACTTCATACACCTCCATTCTATGACCTCACACACCTACATTCTTTGACTTCACACACCTCCATTCTGTGACTTCACACACCTCCATTCTGTGACTTCACACACCTCCATTCTGTGACTTCACTCAGCTCCATTCTGTGACTTCACACACCTCCATTCTCCGACTTCACACACCTCCATTCTATGACTTCACACATCCATTTTGACTTCACAAACCTCCAATATATAACTTTAAACACCTCAATTCTGTGACTTCACACACCTCCATTCTATGAAATCATACCCGTCCATTCTGTGACTTCACACACCTCCATTCTTTGACTACACACACCTCCATTCTGTGACTTCACCCACCTCCATTCTGTGACTTCCCACACCTCAATTCTCCTACTTCACACCCCTCCAATTTGACTTCACATACCTCCATTCTATGACTTCACACACCTCCATTCTGTGACTTCACAAACCTCCATTCTGTGATTTCACACACTTCCATTCTATGACTTCACACACCTCCATTCTGTGACTTCACACACCTCCATTCTGTGATTTCACACACTTCCATTCTATGACTTCACACACCTCCATTCTATGACTTCACACACCTCCATTCTATGACTTCACACACCTCCATTCTGTGACTTCACACACCTCCATTCTTTGACCTCACACACCTTCATTCTACGGTTTCACACACCTCCATTCTATGAATTCACACATCGATTTTGACTTTACACACCTCCAATATATGACTTCAAACACCTCAATTCTGTGACTTCACACACCTCCATTCTATGAATTCACACATCCATTTTGACTTCACACACCTCCTATATATGACTTCAAACACCTCAAATCTGTGACTTCACACACCTCCATTCTGTGAGTTCATACCATCCATTCTGTGACTTCACACACCTCCATTCTATAACTTCACACACTTTCATTCTATGACTTCACACACCTTCATTGTATGACTTCGCTCACCTCCATTCTACGAGTTCACACACCTACATTCTATGACTTCACACACCTTCATTCGACTTCACACACCTCCATTCTATGACTTCACAGACCTCGAATCTGTGACTTCACTCACCTCCAATCTATGACTTCACACTCCTCCATTCTATGACTTCCCACACCTCCTTTCTATGACTTCACACCTCCATTCTGACTTCACACACCTCCATTATGTGACTTCACACACCTCCATTATATGACGTCACACAACTCCGTTCTATGACTCACACACCTCCATTCTATGACTTCACACACCTCCGTTCTGCGACTTCACACACCTCCATTCTATGACTTCACAAACCTTCATTCTTACTTCACAAACATACATTCTATGACTTCATACACCTCCATTCTATGACCTCACACACCTACATTCTTTGACTTCACACACCTCCATTCTGTGACTTCACACACCTCCATTCTGTGACTTCACACACCTCCATTCTGTGACTTCACACAGCTCCATTCTGTGACTTCACACACCTCCATTCTCCGACTTCACACACCTCCATTCTATGACTTCACACATCCATTTTGACTTCACAAACCTCCAATATATAACTTTAAACACCTCAATTCTGTGACTTCACACACCTCCATTCTATGAAATCATACCCGTCCATTCTGTGACTTCACACACGTCCATTCTTTGACTACACACACCTCCATTCTGTGACTTCACCCACCTCCATTCTGTGACTTCCCACACCTCAATTCTCCGACTTCACACCCCTCCAATTTGACTTCACATACCTCCATTCTATGACTTCACACACCTCCATTCTGTGACTTCACAAACCTCCATTCTGTGATTTCACACACTTCCATTCTATGACTTCACACACCTCCATTCTATGACTTCACACACCTCCATTCTATGACTTCACACACCTCCATTCTGTGACTTCACACACCTCCATTCTTTGACCTCACACACCTTCATTCTATGGTTTCACACACCTCCATTCTATGAATTCACACATCGATTTTGACTTTACACACCTCCAATATATGACTTCAAACACCTCAATTCTGTGACTTCACACACCTCCATTCTATGAATTCACACATCCATTTTGACTTCACACACCTCCTATATATGACTTCAAACACCTCAATTCTGTGACTTCACACACCTCCATTCTGTGAGTTCATACCATCCATTCTGTGACTTCACACACCTCCATTCTATAACTTCACACACTTTCATTCTATGACTTCACACACCTTCATTGTATGACTTCGCTCACCTCCATTCTACGAGTTCACACACCTACATTCTATGACTTCACACACCTTCATTCGACTTCACACACCTCCATTCTATGACTTCACAGACCTCGAATCTGTGACTTCACTCACCTCCAATCTATGACTTCACACTCCTCCATTCTATGACTTCCCACACCTCCTTTCTATGACTTCACACCTCCATTCTGACTTCACACACCTCCATTATGTGACTTCACACACCTCCATTATATGACGTCACACAACTCCGTTCTATGACTCACACACCTCCATTCTATGAGTTCACACACCTCCGTTCTGCGACTTCACACACCTCCATTCTATGACTTCACAAACCTTCATTCTTACTTCACAAACATACATTCTATGACTTCATACACCTCCATTCTATGACCTCACACACCTACATTCTTTGACTTCACACACCTCCATTCTGTGACTTCACACACCTCCATTCTGTGACTTCACACACCTCCATTCTGTGACTTCACACAGCTCCATTCTGTGACTTCACACACCTCCATTCTCCGACTTCACACACCTCCATTCTATGACTTCACACATCCATTTTGACTTCACAAACCTCCAATATATAACTTTAAACACCTCAATTCTGTGACTTCACACACCTCCATTCTATGAAATCATACCCGTCCATTCTGTGACTTCACACACCTCCATTCTTTGACTACACACACCTCCATTCTGTGACTTCACCCACCTCCATTCTGTGACTTCCCACACCTCAATTCTCCGACTTCACACCCCTCCAATTTGACTTCACATACCTCCATTCTATGACTTCACACACCTCCATTCTGTGACTTCACAAACCTCCATTCTGTGATTTCACACACTTCCATTCTATGACTTCACACACCTCCATTCTATGACTTCACACACCTCCATTCTATGACTTCACACACCTCCATTCTGTGACTTCACACACCTCCATTCTTTGACCTCACACACCTTCATTCTATGGTTTCACACACCTCCATTCTATGAATTCACACATCCATTTTGACTTTACACACCTCCAATATATGACTTCAAACACCTCAATTCTGTGACTTCACACACCTCCATTCTATGAATTCACACATCCATTTTGACTTCACACACCTCCTATATATGACTTCAAACACCTCAATTCTGTGACTTCACACACCTCCATTCTGTGAGTTCATACCATCCATTCTGTGACTTCACACACCTCCATTCTATAACTTCACACACTTTCATTCTATGACTTCACACACCTTCATTGTATGACTTCGCTCACCTCCATTCTACGAGTTCACACACCTACATTCTATGACTTCACACACCTTCATTCGACTTCACACACCTCCATTCTATGACTTCACAGACCTCGAATCTGTGACTTCACTCACCTCCAATCTATGACTTCACACTCCTCCATTCTATGACTTCCCACACCTCCTTTCTATGACTTCACACCTCCATTCTGACTTCACACACCTCCATTATGTGACTTCACACACCTCCATTATATGACGTCACACAACTCCGTTCTATGACTCACACACCTCCATTCTATGAGTTCACACACCTCCGTTCTGCGACTTCACACACCTCCATTCTATGACTTCACAAACCTTCATTCTTACTTCACAAACATACATTCTATGACTTCATACACCTCCATTCTATGACCTCACACACCTACATTCTTTGACTTCACACACCTCCATTCTGTGACTTCACACACCTCCATTCTGTGACTTCACACACCTCCATTCTGTGACTTCACACAGCTCCATTCTGTGACTTCACACACCTCCATTCTCCGACTTCACACACCTCCATTCTATGACTTCACACATCCATTTTGACTTCACAAACCTCCAATATATAACTTTAAACACCTCAATTCTGTGACTTCACACACCTCCATTCTATGAAATCATACCCGTCCATTCTGTGACTTCACACACCTCCATTCTTTGACTACACACACCTCCATTCTGTGACTTCACCCACCTCCATTCTGTGACTTCCCACACCTCAATTCTCCGACTTCACACCCCTCCAATTTGACTTCACATACCTCCATTCTATGACTTCACACACCTCCATTCTGTGACTTCACACACCTCCATTCTGTGATTTCACACACTTCCATTCTATGACTTCACACACCTCCATTCTATGACTTCACACACCTCCATTCTATGACTTCACACACCTCCATTCTGTGACTTCACACACCTCCATTCTTTGACCTCACACACCTTCATTCTATGGTTTCACACACCTCCATTCTATGAATTCACACATCGATTTTGACTTTACACACCTCCAATATATGACTTCAAACACCTCAATTCTGTGACTTCACACACTTCCATTCTATGACTTCACACTCCGCCATTCCGTGACTTCACAGACCTGCATTGTGAGTTCACACACCTCCATTCTGTGACATCACACACCTCCATTCTGCGATTTCACACACCTCCATTCTGAGATGTCACACCTCCATTCTATGAATTCACACACCTCCATTCTGTGATTTCACACACCTCAATTCTAAGACTTCACACAACTCCATTCTGTGACTTTACACATCTCCATAATGAGTTCACGCACCTCCATTCTGTGACTTCACACACCTCCATTCTATGACTTCACACACCTCCATTCTGTGACTTCACCTACCTCCATTCTATGACTTCACAAACCTCCATTCTGTGACTTCACACACCTCCATTCTGTGACTTCACAAACCTCCATTCTATGATTTCACACACCTCCAATCTATGACTTCACACACCTCCATTTTATGATGTCACACACCTCCATTTTGACTTCTCACACCTCCATTATGTGACTTCACACACCTCTCTTCTGTGACTTCACACACCTCCATTCTATGAATTCACACACCTTCATTGTATGACTTCGCTCACCTCCATTCTACGAGTTCACACACCTACATTCTATGACTTCACACACCTTCATTCGACTTCACACACCTCCATTCTATGACTTCACAGACCTCGAATCTGTGACTTCACTCACCTCCAATCTATGACTTCACACTCCTCCATTCTATGACTTCCCACACCTCCTTTCTATGACTTCACACCTCCATTCTGACTTCACACACCTCCATTATGTGACTTCACACACCTCCATTATATGACGTCACACAACTCCGTTCTATGACTCACACACCTCCATTCTATGACTTCACACACCTCCATTCTGCGACTTCACAAACCTTCATTCTTACTTCACAAACATACATTCTATGACTTCACACACCTCCATTCTATGACCTCACACACCTCCATTCTTTGACTTCACACACCTCCATTCTGTGACTTCACACACCTCCATTCTGTGACTTCACACACCTCCATTCTGTGACTTCAAACAGCTCCATTCTGTGACATCACACACCTCCATTCTCCGACTTCACACACCTCCATTCTATGACTTCACACATCCATTTTGACTTCACAAACCTCTAATATATAACTTTAAACACCTCAATTCTGTGACTTCACACACCTCCATTCTATGAAATCATACCCGTCCATTCTGTGACTTCACACACCTCCATTCTTTGACTTCACACACCTCCATTCTGTGACTTCACCCACCTCCATTCTGTGACTTCCCACACCTCAATTCTCCGACTTCACACCCCTCCAATTTGACTTCACATACCTCCATTCTATGACTTCACACACCTCCATTTTGTGACTTCACAAACCTCCATTCTGTGATTTCACACACCTCCAATCTATGACTTCACACACCTACATTTTATGACGTCACACACCTCCATTTTGTTTTCACACACCTCCATTATGTGACTCCACACACCTCCATTCTGTGACTTCACACACCTCCATTCTATGACTTCACACACTTCCATTCTATGATGTCACACACCGCTATTCCGTGACTTCACACACCTGCATTGTGAGTTCACACACCTCCATTCGGTGACCTCACACACCTCCATTCTGCGATTTCACACACCTCCATTCTGAGATGTCACACCTCCATTCTATGAATTCACACACCTCCATTCTGTGATTTCACACACCTCAATTCTGTGACTTCACACAACTCCATTCTGTGACTTAACACATCTCCATTCTTAGTTCACACACCTCCATTCTGTGACTTCACACACCTCCAATCTGTGACTTCACACACATCCATTCTATGACTTCACACACCTCCCTTCTGTGACTTCACAAACCTCCATTCTATGATTTCACACACCTCCAATCAATGACTTCACACACCTCCATTTTATGACGTCACACACCTCCATTTTCACTTCTCACACCTCCATTATGTGATTTCACACACCTCTCTTCTGTGACTTCACACACCTCCATTCTATGACTTCACACACCTTCATTGTATGACTTCGCACACCTCCATTTTATGACTTCACACACTTCCATTCTGTGATTTCACATACCTTCATACGATGACTTCACACACCTCCATTCTGTGACTTCACACATCTCCATTCTGAGTTCACACACCGCCATTCTGTGACTTCACAAACCTCTATTCTATGATTTCACACACCTCCATTCTATGACTTCACACACTTCCATTGGGACGTCACACACCTCCATTCTATGAGTTCACACACCTACATTCTATGACTTCACACACCTTCATTCGACTTCACACACCTCCATTCTATGACTTCACAGACCTCGAATCTGTGACTTCACTCACCTCCAATCTATGACTTCACACTCCTCCATTCTATGACTTCCCACACCTCCTTTCTATGACTTCACACCTCCATTCTGACTTCACACACCTCCATTATATGACATCACACAACTCCGTTCTATGACTTCACACAACTCCATTCTATGACTTCACACACCTCCATTCTATGACTTCACACACCTCCATTCTATGACTTCACACACCTTCATTCTTACTTCACAAACATATATTCTATGACTTCACACACCTCCATTCTATGACTTCACACACCTCCATTCTTTGACTTCACACACTTCCATTCTGTGACTTCACACACCTCCATTCTGTGACTTCACACAGCTCCATTCTGTGACTTCATACACCTCCATTCTCTGACTTCACACACCTCTATTCTATGACTTCACACAACCATTTGACTTCACACAACTCCAATATATAACTTCAAACACCTCAATTCTGTGACTTCACACACCTCCCTTCTATGAATTCATACCCGTCCATTCTGTGACTTCACACACCTCCATTCTTTGACGTCACAAACCTCCATTCTGTGACTTCACACACCTCCATTCTGTGACTTCCCACACCTCCATTCTCCGACTTCACACCCCTCCAATTTGACTTCACATACCTCCATTCTATGACTTCACACACCTCCATTCTGTGACTTCGCAAACCTCCATTCTATGATTTCACACACCTCCAATCTATGACTTCACACACCTACATTTTATGACGTCACACACCTCCATTTTGACTTCACACACCTCCATTATGTGACTCCACACTCCTGACTTCTGTGACTTCACACACCTCCATTCTATGATTTCACATACCTCCATGCTATGACTTCACACACCTCCATTCTGTGACTTCACACACCTCCATTCTATGACTTCACACACCTCCATTCTGTGACTTCACAAACCTTCACTCCATGATTTCACACACCTCCATTCTATGACTTCACACACCTCCATTCTTTGACTTCACACACCTCCATTCTGTGACTTCACACATCTCCATTCTGTGAATTCACACAGCTCCATTCTGTGACTTCACACACCTCCATTCTCCGACTTCACACACCTCCATTCTATGACTTCACACATCCATTTTGACTTCACACACCTCCATTCTATGACTTCACAGACCTCAGTTCTGTGACTTCACACACCTCCATTCTATGAATTCATACCCGTCCATTCTGTGACTTCACACACCTCCATTCTGTGACTTCACACACCTCCATTCTATGACTTCACACACCTGAATTTTGTGACTTCGCAATCCTTCATTCTATGATTTCACACACCTCCATTCTATTGCTTCACACACCTCCATTTTAGGACATCACACACCTCCATTTTGACTTCACACACCTCCATTCTGTGACTTCACCCACATCCATACTTTGAATTCACACACTTTCATTGTGACGTCAAACAGCTCTATTCTATGAGTTCAAACACCTCCATTCTATGACTTCACACACCTCCATTCTGACTTCACACACCTCCATTCTATGACTTCACAGACCTCGAATTTGTGACTTCACTCACCTCCACTCTATGACTTCACACTCCTCCATTCTCTGACTTCCCACACCTCCTTTCTATGACTTCACCCACCTCTATTCTATGACTTCACACCTCCATTCTGACTTCACACACCTCCATTCTGTGACTTCACACACCTCCATTATATGATATCACACACCTCCATTCTATGACTTCAAACACCTCCATTCTATGACTTCACACACTTCCATTGTGACGTCACACACCTCCATTCTATGAGTTCACACACCTCCATTCTGACTTCACACACCTCCATTCTATGACTTCACACACCTCCATTCTGACTTCACACACCTCTATTCTATGACTTCGCACACCTCCATTCTGATATCACACACCTCCATTCTATGACTTCACAGACCTCTAATCTGTGACTTCACTCGCCTCCATTCTATGACTTGACATTCCTCCATTCTATGACTTCCCACACCTCTTTCTATGACTTCACACACCTTCATTTTTACTTCAGAATCATCCATTCTATGACTTCACACACCTCCATTCTATGACTTCACAAACCTCCATTCTGTGACTTCACACATCTCCATTCTGAGTTCACACAACTCCATTCGGTGACTTCACACATCTCCATTCTGACTTCACACACCTCCATTCTATGACTTCACACACTTCCATTCTATGACTTCACACACCTCTATTCTGTGACTTCACAAACCTCCATTCTGAGTTCACACACCTCCATTCTCTGACTTCACACACCTCCATTCTGTGACTTCACACACCTCCATTGTGTGACTTCACACACTTCCATTCTATGACTTCATAAACCTCCCTTTTATAATTTCACACACCTTCATTCTGTGACTTCACACACCTCCATTCTATGACCTCACACACCCTCATTCTATGATTTCACACACCTCAATTCTATGATTTCACACATCCATTTTGACTTCACACACCTCTAATATATGACTTCAAACACCTCAATTCTGTGACTTCACACACCTCCATTCTATGACTTCGTACCGTCCATTCTGTGACTTCAAACACCTCCATTCTATGACTTCACACACTTCCATTCTATGACTTCACACACCTCCATTCTGTGACTTCACACACCTCCATTGTATGACTTCACACACTTCCATTGTGACGTCACTCACCTCCATTCTATGAGTTCACACACCTCCGTTCTGACTTCAAACACCTACATTCTATGACTTCACACACCTCCTTTCTGTATTCGCACAGCTCCATTCTGTGACTTGACAAAACTCCATTCTATGATTTCACACACCTCCATACTATGACTTCACACAACTCCATCTATGACTTCACACACCTGCATTCTGACATCACACACCTCCATTCTATGACTTCACACACCTCAAATCCGTGACTTCACTTACCTGCACTCTATGACTTCACACTCCTAATTCTATGACTTTCCACACCTCCTTTCTATGACTTCACCACCTTCAATCTATGACTACCCACCTCCATTCTGACTTCACACACCTTCATTCTGTGAATTCACACACCTCCATTCATTGACTTCACACACCTCCATTCTGTGACTTCACACACCTCCATTCTGTGACTTCACACAGCTCCATTCTGTGACTTCACACACCTCCATGCTCCGACTTCACACACCTCCATTCTATGACTTCACACATCCATTTTGACTGCACACACCTCCAGTATATAACTTCAAACACCTCAATTCTGTGACTGCACACACCTCCATTCTATGAAATCATACCCGTCCATTCTTTGACTTCACACACCTCCATTCTTTGACTTCACACACCTCCATTCTATGACTTCACTCACCTCCATTCTGTGACTTCCCACACCTCCATTCTCCGACTTCACACCCCTCCAATTTGACTTTACATACCTCCATTCTATGACTTCACACACTTCCATTCTGTGACTTCACACACCTACATTCTGTGACTTCACAAACCTCCATTCTATGATTTCACACACCTCCAAACTATGACTTCACACACCTACATTTTATGACGTCACACACCTCCATTTTGACTTCACACACCTACATTATGTGACTCCACACACCTCCCTTCTGTGACTTCACACACCTCCATTCTATGACTTCACACACTTCCATTCTATGACTTCACACACCGCCATTCCGTGACTTCACACACCTGCATTGTGAGTTCACACACCTCCATTCTGTGACCTCACACACCTCCATTCTGCGATTTTACACACCTCCATTCTGAGATGTCACACCTCCATTCTATGAATTCACACACCTCCATTCTGTGATTTCACACACCTCAATTCTATGACTTCACAAAACTCCATTCTGTGACTTCACACATCACCATTCTGAGTTCACACACCTCCATTCTGTGACTTCACACACCTCCATTCTATGACTTCACACACTTCCATTCTATGATGTCACACACCGCTATTCCGTGACTTCACACACCTGCATTGTGAGTTCACACACCTCCATTCTGTGACCTCACACACCTCCATTCTGCGATTTCACACACCTCCATTCTGAGATGTCACACCTCCAATCTATGAATTCACACACCTCCATTCTGTGATTTCACACACCTCAATTCTGTGACTTCACACAACTCCATTCTGTGACTTAACACATCTCCATTCTTAGTTCACACACCTCCATTCTGTGACTTCACACACCTCCAATCTGTGACTTCACACACATCCATTCTGACTTCACACACCTCCCTTCTGTGACTTCACAAACCTCCATTCTATGATTTCACACACCTCCAATCAATGACTTCACACACCTCCATTTTATGACGTCACACACCTCCATTTTCACTTCTCACACCTCCATTATGTGACTTCACACACCTCTCTTCTGTGACTTCACACACCTCCATTCTATGACTTCACACACCTTCATTGTATGACTTCGCACACCTCCATTCTATGACTTCACACACTTCCATTCTATGATTTCACATGCCTTCATACGATGACTTCACACACCTCCATTCTGTGACTTCACACATCTCCATTCTGAGTTCACACACCGCCATTCTGTGACTTCACAAACCTCTATTCTATGATTTCACACACCTCCATTCAATGACTTCTCACACCTCCATTTTAGGACGTCACACACCTCCATTTTGACTTCACCCACTTCCATTCTGTGACTTCACACACCTCCATTCTATGACTTCACACACTTCCATTGGGACGTCACACACCTCCATTCTATGAGTTCACACACCTACATTCTATGACTTCACACACCTTCATTCGACTTCACACACCTCCATTCTATGACTTCACAGACCTCGAATCTGTGACTTCACTCACCTCCAATCTATGACTTCACACTCCTCCACTCTATGACTTCCCACACCTCCTTTCTATGACTTCACACCTCCATTCTGACTTCACACACCTCCATTATATGATATCACACAACTCAGTTCTATGACTTCACACAACTCCATTCTATGACTTCACACACCTCCATTCTATGACTTCACACACCTCCATTCTTTGACTTCACACACCTCCATTCTGTGACTTCACACACCTCCATTCTGTGACTTCACACAGCTCCATTCTGTGACTTCATACACCTCCATTCTCTGACTTCACACAACTCTATTCTATGACTTCACACATCCATTTTGACTTCACAAAACTCCAATATATAACTTCAAACACCTCAATTCTGTGACTTCACACACCTCCCTTCTATGAATTCATACCCGTCCATTCTGTGACTTCACACACCTCCATTCTTTGACGTCACAAACCTCCATTCTGTGACTTCACACACCTCCATTCTGTGACTTCCCACACCTCCATTCTCCGACTTCACACCCCTCCAATTTGACTTCACATACCTCCATTCTATGACTTCACACACCTCCATTCTGTGACTTCGCAAACCTCCATTCTATGATTTCACACACCTCCAATCTATGACTTCACACACCTACATTTTATGACGTCACACACCTCCATTTTGACTTCACACACCTCCATTATGTGACTCCACACTCCAGCCTTCTGTGACTTCACACACCTCCATTCTATGATTTCACATACCTCCATGCTATGACTTCACACACCTCCATTCTGTGACTTCACACACCTCCATTCTATGACTTCACAAACCTCCATTCTGTGACTTCACAAACCTTCACTCCATGATTTCACACACCTCCATTCTATGACTTCACACACCTCCATTCTTTGACTTCACACACCTCCATTCTGTGACTTCACACACCTCCATTCTGTGACTTCACACAGCTCCATTCTGTGACTTCACACACCTCCATTCCCCGACTTCACACACCTCCATTCTATGACTTCACACATCCATTTTGACTTCACACACCTCCATTCTATGACTTCACAGACCTCAGTTCTGTGACTTCACACACCTCCATTCTATGAATTCATACCCGTCCATTCTGTGACTTCACACACCTCCATTCTGTGACTTCACACACCTCCATTCTATGACTTCACACACCTCAATTTTGTGACTTCGCAAACCTTCATTCTATGATTTCACACACGTCCATTCTATTGCTTCACACACCTCCATTTTAGGACATCACACACCTCCATTTTGACTTCACACACCTCCATTCTGTGACTTCACCCACATCCATACTTTGAATTCACACACTTCCATTGTGACGTCAAACAGCTCTATTCTATGAGTTCAAACACCTCCATTCTATGACTTCACACACCTCCATTCTGACTTCACACACCTCCAGTCTATGACTTCACAGACCTCGAATTTGTGACTTCACTCACCTCCACTCTATGACTTCACACTCCTCCATTCTCTGACTTCCCACACCTCCTTTCTATGACTTCACCCACGTCTGTTCTATGACTTCACACCTCCATTCTGACTTCACACACCTCCATTCTGTGACTTCACACACCGTCATTATATGATATCACACACCTGCATTCTATGACTTCACACACCTCCATTCTATGACTTCACACACTTCCATTGTGACGTCACACACCTCCATTCTATGAGTTCACACACCTCCATTCTGACTTCACACACCTCCATTCTATGACTTCACACACCTCCATTCTGACTTCACACACCTCTATTCTATGACTTCGCACACCTCCATTCTGATATCACACACCTCCATTCTATGACTTCACAGACCTCGAATCTGTTACTTCACTCGCCTCCATTCTATGACTTGACATTCCTCCATTCTATGACTTCCCACACCTCTTTCTATGACTTCACACACCTTCATTTTTACTTCAGAAACATCCATTCTATGACTTCACACAGCTCCATTCTATGACTTCACAAACCTCCATTCTGTGACTTCACACATCTCCATTCTGAGTTCACACAACTCCATACGGTGACTTCACACATCTCCATTCTGACTTCACACACCTCCATTCTATGACTTCACACACTTCCATTCTATGACTTCACACACCTCTATTCTGTGACTTCACAAACCTCCATTCTAAGTTCACACACCTCCATTCTCTGACTTCACACACCTCCATTCTGTGACTTCACACACCTCCATTGTGTGACTTCACACACTTCCATTCTATGACTTCATAAACCTGCCTTTTATAATTTCACACACCTCCATTCTGTGACTTCACACACCTCCATTCTATGACCTCACACACCCTCATTCTATGATTTCACACACCTCCATTCTATGATTTCACACATCCATTTTGACTTCACACACCTCCATTCTATGACTTCAAACACCTCAATTCTGTGACTTCACACACCTCCATTCTATGACTTCGTACCGTCCATTCTGTGACTTCAAACACCTCCATTCTATGACTTCACACACTTCCATTCTATGACTTCACACACCTCCATTCTGTGACTTCACACACCTCCATTGTATGACTTCACACACTTCCATTGTGACGTCACTCACCTCCATTCTATGAGTTCACACACCTCCGTTCTGACTTCAAACACCTACATTCTATGACTTCACACACCTCCATTCTGTATTCACACAGCTCCATTCTGTGACTTGACAAAACTCCATTCTATGATTTCACACACCTCCATACTATGACTTCACACAACTCCATCTATGACTTCACACACCTGCATTCTGACATCACACACCTCCATTCTATGACTTCACATACCTCAAATCTGTGACTTCACTCACCTGCACTCTATGACTTCACACTCCTAATTCTATGACTTTCCACACCTCCTTTCTATGACTTCACCACCTTCAATCTATGACTACCCACCTCCATTCTGACTTCACACACCTTCATTCTGTGAATTCACACACCTCCATTCATTGACTTCACACACCTCCATTCTGTGACTTCACACACCTCCATTCTGTGACTTCACAAACCTCCATTCTATGATTTCACACACCTCCAAACTATGACTTCACACACCTACATTTTATGACGTCACACACCTCCATTTTGACTTCACACACCTCCATTATGTGACTCCACACACCTGCCTTCTGTGACTTCACACACCTCCATTCTATGACTTCACAGACTTCCATTCTATGACTTCACACACCGCCATTCCGTGACTTCACACACCTGCATTGTGAGTTCACACACCTCCATTCTGTGACCTCACACACCTCCATTCTGCGATTTCACAAACCTCCATTCTGAGATGTCACACCTCCATTCTATGAATTCACACACCTCCATTCTGTGATTTCACACACCTTAATTCTTACTTCACAAACATGTATTCTATGACTTCACACACTTCCATTCTATGACTTCACACACCTCCATTCTATGATTTCACATACTTCCATGCTATGACTTCACACACCTCCATTCTGTGACTTCACACACCTCCATTCTATGACTTCACACACCTCAATTCTGTGACTTCACAAACCTTCATTCTATGATTTCACACACCTCCATTCTATGACTTCACACACCTCCATTTTAGGACATCACACACCTCCATTTTGACTTCACACACCTCCATTCTGTGACTTCACACACCTCCATACTATGAATTCACACACTTCCATTCTGCCTTCACACACCTCCATTCTATGACTTCACAGACCTCGAATCTGTGACTTCACTCACCTCCACTCTATGACTTCACACTGCTCCATTCTCTGACTTCCCACACCTCCTTTCTATGACTTCACCCACCTCTATTCTATGACTTCACACCTCCATTCTGACTTCACACACCTCCATTCTGTGACTTCACACACCTCCATTATATGATATCACACACCTCCATTCTATGGCTTCACACACTTCCATTGTGACCTCACACACCTCCATTCTATGAGTTCACACACCTCCATTCTGACTTCACACACCTCCATTCTATGACTTCACACACCTCCATTCTGACTTCACACACCTCTATTCTATGACTTCGCACACCTCCATTCTGATATCACACACCTCCATTCTATGACTTCACAGACCTCGAATCTGTGACTTCACTCGCCTGCATTCTATGACTTTACATTCCTCCATTCTATGACTTCCCAAACCTCATTCTATGACTTCACACACCTTCATTTTTACTTCAGAAACATCCATTCTATGACTTCACACACCTCCGTTCTATGACTTCACAAACCTCCATTCTGTGACTTCACACATCTCCATTCTGAGTTCACACAACTCCATTCAGTGACTTCACACATCACCATTCTGACTTCACACACCTCCATTGTATGACTTCACACAGTTCCATTCTATGACTTCACAGACCTCTATTCTGTGACTTCACAAACCTCCATTCTGAGTTCACACACCTCCATTCTGTGACTTCACACACCTCCATTCTGTGACTTCACACACCTCCATTCTGTGACTCCACCCACCTCCATTCTGTGACTTCCCACACCTCCATTCTCCGACTTCACACCCCTCCAATTTTACTTCACATACCTCCATTCTATGACTTCACACACCTCCATTCTGTGATTTCACAAACCTCCATTCTATGATTTCACACACCTCCAATCTTTGACTTCACACACCTACATTTTATGACGTCACACACCTCCATTTTGACTTCACACACCTCCATTATGTGACTCCACACACCTCCCTTCTGTGACTTCACACACCTCCATTCTATGACTTCACACACTTCCATTCTATGATTTCACATACCTCCATGCTATGACTTCACACACCTCCATTCTGTGACTTCACACACCTCCATTCTATGATTCACACACCTCAATTCTGTGACTTCACAAACCTTCATTCTATGATTTCACACACCTCCATTCTATGACTTCACACACCTCCATTTTAGGACATCACACACCTCCCTTTTGACTTCACACACCTCCATTCTGTGACTTCACACACCTCCATACTATGAATTCACACACTTCCATTGTGATGTCACACACCTCTATTCTATGAGTTCACACACCTCCATTCTATGACTTCACACACCTCCATTCTGACTTCACACACCTCCATTCTATGACTTCACAGACCTCGAATCTGTGACTTCACTCATCTCCACTCTATAACTTCACATTGCTCCATTCTCTGACTTCCCACACCTCCTTTCTATGACTTCACCCATCTCTATTCTATGACTTCACACCTCCATTCTGACTTCACACACCTCCATTCTGTGACTTCACACACCTCCATTATATGATATCACACACCTCCATTCTATGACTTCACACACCTCCATTGTATGACTTCACACACTTCCATTGTGACGTCACACACCTCCATTCTATGAGTTCACACACCTCCATTCTGACTTCACACACCTCCATTCTATGACTTCACACACCTCCATTGTATCACTTCACACACTTCCATTGTGACGTCACACACCTCCATTCTATGAGTTCACACACCTCCATTCTGACTTCACACACCTCCATTCTATGACTTCACACACCTCCATTCTGACTTCACACACCTCTATTCTATGACTTCGCACACCTCCATTCTGATATCACACACCTCCATTCTATGACTTCACAGACCTCGAATCTGTGACTTCACTCGCCTGCATTCTATGACTTTACATTCCTCCATTGTATGACTTCCCAAATCTCATTCTATGAATTCACACACCTTCATTTTTACTTCAGAAACATCCATTCTATGACTTCACACACCTCCGTTCTATGACTTCACAAAGCTCCATTCTGTGACTTCAGACATCTCCATTCTGAGTTCACACAACTCCATTCAGTGACTTCACACATCTCCATTCTGACTTCACACACCTCCATTGTGTGACTTCACACACTTCCATTCTATGACTTCACACACCTCTATTCTGTGACTTCACAAACCACCATTCTGAGTTCACAAACCTCCATTCTGTGACTTCACACACCTCCGTTCTTTGACTTCACACACCTCCATTCTGTGACTCCACCCACCACCATTCTGTGACTTCACACACCTCCATTCTCCGACTTCACACCCCTCCAATTTTACTTCACATACCTCCATTCTATGACTTCACACACCTCCATTCTGTGACTTCACAAACCTCCATTCTATGATTTCACACACCTCCAATCTATGACTTCACACACCTACATTTTATGACGTCACACACCTTCATTTTGACATCACAAACCTCCATTCTGAGTTCACACACCTCCATTCTGTGACTTCACACACCTCCATTCTGTGACTTCACACACCTCCATTGTGTGACTTCACACACTTCCATTCTATGACTTCATAAACCTCCCTTTTATAATTTCACACACCCCCATTCTGTGACTTCACACACCTCCATTCTAAGACCTCACACACCCTCATTCTATGATTTCACACACCTCCATTCTATGATTTCACACATCCATTTTGACTTCACACACCTCTAATATATGACTTCAAACACCTCAATTCTTGACTTCACACACCTCCATTCTATGACTTCACACACTTCCATTCTATGACTTGACACACCTCCATTTTATAACTTCACACACCTCCATTCTATGACTTCACACACCTCCATTCTGAGTTTACACACCTCCATTCTATGACTTCACACACCACCATTCTATGACGTCACACCTTTATTCTATGACTTCATACAACTTCATTCTTACTTTACAAACATCCATTATATAACTTCACACACCTCCATTCTATGACTTCAAACAGTTCCATTCTGTGACTTCACACACCTCCATTCTATGATTTCACACACTTCCATTCTGTGACTTCACACACCTCCATTGTATGACTTCACACACTTCCATTGTGACGTCACTCACCTCCATTCTATGAGTTCACACACCTCCGTTCTGACTTCAAACACCTACATTCAATAACTTCACACACCTCCATTCTGTATTCACACAGCTCCATTCTGTGACTTCACAAATCTCCATTCTATGATTTCACACAACTCCATACTATGACTTCACACAACTCCATCTATGACTTCACACACCTGCATTCTGACATCACACACCTCCATTCTATGACTTTACAGACCACGAATCTGTGACTTCACTCACCTGCACTCTTTGACTTCACACTCCTAATTCTATGACTTTCCACACCTCCTTTCTATGACTTCACCACCTCCAATCTATGACTACACACCTCCATTCTGACTTCACACTCCTTCATTCTGTGAATTCACACACCTCCATTCTATGTGTTCACATACATCCATTCCATGACTTCACACACCTTCATTCTTACTTCAGAAACATCCATTCTATGACTTCACTCAACCCCATTCTATGACTTCACAAACCTCCATTCTGTGACTTCACACACCTCCATTGTGAGTTCACACAACTCTATTCGGTGACTTCACACACCTCCATTCTGACTTCACACACCTCCATTCTATGACTTCACAAATTCCATTCTATGACTTCACACACCTCCATTCTGTGACTTCACACACTTCCATTCTGTGTTCACACACCTCCATTCTATGACTTCACACACTTCCATTCTGTGACTTCCCACACCTCCATTCTGTGACTTCACACACCTCCATTCTATGACTTCACACACCTCTCTTCTGACTTCACACACCTCCATTCTATGACTTCACACACCTCTATTCTGACTTCACACACCTCCATTCTATGACTTCACACACCTCCATTCTGACTTCACACACCTCCATTCTATGACTTTGCACACCTCTCTTCTGACTTCACACACCTCCATTCTGTGACTTCACACACCTCCCTTCGATGACTTCACACACCTACATTCTTTGACTTCACACACAACCATTTTGACTTCACACCTCCATTCTGTGACTTCACACACTTACATTTGTGACTTCTCACACCACCTTTTTGACTTCACACATCTCCATTCTGTGACTTCACACACCTCCATTCTGTGACTTCACACACCTCCATTCTGTGATTTCACACACCACCCTTCCGTGACTTCACCCACCTCCATTCTATGACTTCACACACCTCCATTCTATGACTTCACACACTTCCATTCTATGACTTCACACACCTCCATTCTATGACTTCTCACACCTCCATTCTATGACTTCCCACACCTGCATTCTGACTTCACACACCTCCATTGTATGACTTCACACATCTTCTTTCTGTAACTTCCCACACTTCCAATGTTTGACTTCACAAACCTCCATTCCATGACTTCACACACCTCCATTCTATGAGTTCACAAACCTCCATTCTTTGACTTCACACACCTCCATTTTGATTTCACACACCTACATTCTGTGACTTCACACACCTCCATTTGTGACTTCACACACCACCATTTTGATTTCACACACCACCATTCTGTGACTTCACACACCTCCATTCTTTGACTTCACACACCTCCGTTTTGACTTCACACACTTCCATTCTGTGACTTCACACACCTCCATTCTGAGTTCACACACCTCCATTTTGTGACTTCACAAACCTCTATTCTATGATTTCACACACCTCCATTTTAGGACGTCACAAACCTCCATTTTGACTTCACACAATTTCATTCTGTGACTTCACACACCTCCATTCTATGATTTCACATACCTTCATGCGATGACTTCACACACCTCCATTCTGTGACTTCACACACCTCCATTCTGAGTTCACACACCTCCATTCTGTGACTTCCCAAACCTCTATTCAATGATTTCACACACCTACATTCTATGACTTCACACACCTCCATTTTAGGACGTCACACACCTCCACTTTGACTTCACACACTTCCACTTTGTGACTTCACACACCTAAATTCTATGACTTCACACACTTCCATTGTGACGTCACACACCTCCATTCTATTAGATCACACACCTACATTCTATGAATTCACACACCTTCATTCGACTTCACACACCTCCATTCTGACTTCACACACCTCTATTATGTGACTTCACACACCTCCATTATATGACGTCATACAACACCATTCTATGACTTCACACACCTCCATTCTATGACTTCACACACCTCCATTCTGTGACTTCACACACCTCCATTCTATGACATCACACACCTTCATTCTTACTTCACAAAAATACATTCTATGACTTCACACACCTCCATTCTATGACTTCACACACCTCCATTCTGTGACTTCACACACCTCCATTCTGTGACTTCACACAGCTCCATTCTGTGACTTCACACACCTCCATTTTCCGACTTCACACACCTCCATTCTATGACTTCACACATCCATTTTGACTTCACACAACTCGAAAATATAACTTCAAACACCTCAATCTGTGACTTCACACACCTCCATTCTATGAATTCATACCGTCCATTCTGTGACTTCACACACCTCCATTCTTTGACTTCACACACCTCCATTCTGTGACTTCACCCACCTCCATTCTGTGACTTCCCACACCTCCATTCTCCGACTTCACACCCCTCCAATTTTACTTCACATACCTCCATTCTATGACTTCACACACCTCCATTCTGTGACTTCACAAACCTCCATTCTATGATTTCACACACCTCCAATCTATGACTTCACACACCTACATTTTATGACGTCACACACCTCCATTTTGACTTCACACACCTCCATTTTGTGACTCCACACAGCTCCCTTCTGTGACTTCACACACCTCCATTCTATGACTTCACACACTTCCATTCTATGACTTCACACACCGCCATTCCGTCACTTCACACACCTGCATTGTGAGTTCACACACCTCCATTCTGTGACCTCACACACCTCCATTCTGCGATTTCACACACCTCAATTCTGAGATGTCACACCTCCATTCTATGATTCACACACCTCCGTTCTGTGATTTCACACACCTCAATTCTATGACTTCACAGAACTCCATTCTGTGACTTCACACATCTCCATTCTGAGTTCACACACCTCCATTCTGTGACTTCACACACCTCCATTCTGTGACTTCACACAACTCCATTCTATTACTTCACACACTTCCATTCTATGATTTCACATACCTTCATACGATGACATCACACACGTCCATTCTGTGACCTCACACACCTCCATTCTGAGTTCACACACCACCATTCTGTGACTTCACAAACCTCTATTCTATGATTTCACACACCTCCATTCTATGACTTCTCACACCTCCATTTTAGGACGTCACACACCTCCATTTTGACTTCACAAACTTCCATTCTGTGACTTCACACACCTCCATTCTCTGACTTCATGCACTTCCTTTGGGACGTCACATACCTACATTCTATGAGTTCTCACACCTACATTCTATGACTTCACACACCTTCATTCGACTTCACACACCTCCATTCTATGACTTCACAGACCTCGAATCTGTGACTTCACTCACCTCCAATCTATGACTTCACACTCCTCCATTCTATGACTTCCCACACCTCCCTTCTATGACTTCACACCACCATTCTGACTTCACACACCTCCATTCTATGACTTCACACACCTCCATTCTGTGACTTCACACACCTCCATTCTATGACTTCACACACCTTCATTCTTACTTCACAAACATATATTCTATGACTTCACACACCTCCATTCTATGACTTCCCACACCTGCATTCTGACTTCACACACCTCCATTGTATGACTTCACACATCTTCTTTCTGTAACTTCCCACACTTCCAATGTTTGACTTCACAAACCTCCATTCCATGACTTCACACACCTCCATTCTATGAGTTCACAAACCTCCATTCTTTGACTTCACACACCTCCATTTTGATTTCACACACCTACATTCTGTGACTTCACACACCTCCATTGTGACTTCACACACCACCATTTTGATTTCACACACCACCATTCTGTGACTTCACACACCTCCATTCTTTGACTTCACACACCTCCGTTTTGACTTCACACACTTCCATTCTGTGACTTCACACACCTCCATTCTGAGTTCACACACCTCCATTTTGTGACCTTCACAAACCTCTATTCTATGATTTCACACACCTCCATTTTTAGGACGTCACAAACCTCCATTTTGACTTCACACAATTTTCATTCTGTGACTTCACACACCTCCATTCTATGATTTCACATACCTTCATGCGATGACTTCACACACCTCCATTCTGTGACTTCACACACCTCCATTCTGAGTTCACAACACCTCCATTCTGTGACTTCCCAAACCTCTATTCAATGATTTCACACACCTACATTCTATGACTTCACACACCTCCATTTTAGGACGTCACACACCTCCACTTTGACTTCACACACTTTCACTTTGTGACTTCACACACCTAAATTCTATGACTTCACACACTTCCATTGTGACGTCACACACCTCCATTCTATTAGTTCACACACCTACATTCTATGAATTCACACACCTTCATTCGACTTCACACACCTCCATTCTGACTTCACACACCTCTATTATGTGACTTCACACACCTCCATTATATGACGTCATACAACTCCATTCTATGACTTCACACACCTCCATTCTATGACTTCACACACCTCCATTCTGTGACTTCACACACCTCCATTCTATGACTTCACACACTTCCATTCTGTGACTTCCCACACCTCCATTCTGTGACTTCACACACCTCCATTCTATGACTTCACACACCTCTCTTCTGACTTCACACACCTCCATTCTATGACTTCACACACCTCTATTCTGACTTCACACACCTCCATTCTATGACTTCACACACCTCCATTCTGACTTCACACACCTCCATTCTATGACTTTGCACACCTCTCTTCTGACTTCACACACCTCCATTCTGTGACTTCACACACCTCCCTTCGATGACTTCACACACCTACATTCTTTGACTTCACACACAACCATTTTGACTTCACACCTCCATTCTGTGACTTCACACACTTACATTTGTGACTTCTCACACCACCTTTTTGACTTCACACATCTCCATTCTGTGACTTCACACACCTCCATTCTGTGACTTCACACACCTCCATTCTGTGATTTCACACACCACCCTTCCGTGACTTCACCCACCTCCATTCTATGACTTCACACACCTCCATTCTATGACTTCACACACTTCCATTCTATGACTTCACACACCTCCATTCTATGACTTCTCACACCTCCATTCTATGACTTTCCCACACCTGCATTCTGACTTCACACACCTCCATTGTATGACTTCACACATCTTCTTTCTGTAACTTCCCACACTTCCAATGTTTGACTTCACAAACCTCCATTCCATGACTTCACACACCTCCATTCTATGAGTTCACAAACCTCCATTCTTTGACTTCACACACCTCCATTTTGATTTCACACACCTACATTCTGTGACTTCACACACCTCCATTTGTGACTTCACACACCACCATTTTGATTTCACACACCACCATTCTGTGACTTCACACACCTCCATTCTTTGACTTCACACACCTCCGTTTTGACTTCACACACTTCCATTCTGTGACTTCACACACCTCCATTCTGAGTTCACACACCTCCATTTTGTGACTTCACAAACCTCTATTCTATGATTTCACACACCTCCCATTTTAGGACGTCACAAACCTCCATTTTGACTTCACACAATTTCATTCTGTTGACTTCACACACCTCCATTCTATGATTTCACATACCCTTCATGCGATGACTTCACACACCTCCATTTTGTGACTTCACACACCTCCATTCTGAGTTCACACACCTCCATTCTGTGACTTCCCAAACCTCTATTCAATGATTTCACACACCTACATTCTATGACTTCACACACCTCCATTTTTAGGACGTCACACACCTCCACTTTTGACTTCACACACTTCCACTTTGTGACTTCACACACCTAAATTCTATGACTTCCACACACTTCCATTGTGACGTCACACACCTCCATTCTATTAGATCACACAACCTACATTCTATGAATTCACACACCTTCATTCGACTTCACACACCTCCATTCTGACTTCACACACCTCTATTATGTGACTTCACACACCTCCATTATATGACGTCATACAACACAATTCTATGACTTCACACACCTCCATTCTTATGACTTCACACACCTCCATTCTGTGAACTTCACACACCTCCATTCTATGACATCACACACCTTCATTCTTACTTCACAAAAATACATTCTATGACTTCACACACCTCCATTCTATGACTTCACACACCTCCATTCTGTGACTTCACACACCTCCATTCTGTGACTTCACACAGCTCCATTCTGTGACTTCACACACCTCCATTTTTCCGACTTCACACACCTCCCATTCTATGACTTCACACATCCATTTTGACTTCACACAACTCGAAATATAACTTCAAACACCTCAATTCTGTGACTTCACACACCTCCATTCTATGAATTCATACCGTCCATTCTGTGACTTCACACACCTCCATTCTTTGACTTCACACACCTCCCATTCTGTGACTTCACCCACCTCCATTCTGTGACTTCCCACACCTCCATTCTCCGACTTCACACCCCTCAATTTTTACTTCACATACCTCCATTCTATGACTTCACACACCTCCATTCTGTGACTTCACAAACCTCCATTCTATGATTTCACACACCTCCAATCTATGACTTCACACACCTACATTTTATGACGTCACACACCTCCATTTTGACTTCACACACCTCCATTTTGTGACTCCACACTAGCTCCCTTCTGTGACTTCACACACCTCCATTCTATGACTTCACACACTTCCATTCTATGACTTCACACACGCCATTCCGTCACTTCACACACCTGCATTGTGAGTTCACACACCTCCATTCTGTGACCTCACACACCTCCATTCTGCGATTTCACACACCTCAATTCTGAGATGTCACACCTCCATTCTATGAATTCACACACCTCCGTTCTGTGATTTCACACACCTCAATTCTATGACTTCACAGAACTCCATTCTGTGACTTCACACATCTCCATTTCTGAGTTCACACACCTCCATTCTGTGACTTCACACACCCTCATTCTGTGACTTCACACAACTCCATTCTATTACTTCACACACTTCCATTCTATGATTTCACATACCTTCATACGAATGACATCACACACCTCCATTCTGTGACCTCACACACCTCCATTCTGAGTTCACACACCACCATTCTGTGACTTCACAAACCTCTATTCATATGATTTCACACACCTCCATTCTATGACTTCTCACACCTCCATTTTAGGACGTCACACACCTCCATTTTGGACTTCACAAACTTCCATTCTGTGACTTCACACACCTCCATTCTCTGACTTCATGCACTTCCTTTGGGACGTAACATACCTACATTCTATGAGTTCTCACACCTACATTCTATGACTTCACACACCTTCATTCGACTTCACAACACCTCCATTCTATGACTTCACAGACCTCGAAATCTGTGAACTTCACTCACCTCCAATCTATGACTTCACACTCCCTCCATTCTAATGACTTCCCACACCTCCCTTCTATGACTTCACACCACCATTCTGACTTCACACACCTCCATTCTATGACTTCACACACCTCCATTCTGTGGACTTCACACACCTCCATTCTATGACTTCACACACCTTCATTCTT